>CM039734.1:8169673-8722534 GCA_022539455.1 Dendrobium nobile
TATGAGATGATGTTTTGATTAAATTTTTTTAATACGATGATCATTATTTTTTTTTGGATCTGCTTTGATATGAGTGCAATATAAATATTATTTGTAACAAGCTTATCTAAAAGCTGTTATATTTATGTTGCACTCATATCAAAGCAAATAAAAAAAATTGAAAGTATATATTTTTGTTAGAAAATTGATACATTTTTCCCCAATGGACTACTACTTAGTCATTCACATAACTCAAACTACTTATCACAAATATTTAAACTAGCATATAAGCATAAGATTAATAAGAAAAAGAGATTTATGGGTGACAAATTAAAATTATTTTATTAAAATTTTGGAAGCTATTACCTTGACCTCGAGATTGAGGCTTCGTTTGGGATACACCCGCTTTATTATTTTGTTTTTAAGATCACAATTATAATTTCTATTTGGTCATTATTTTTTTCATTATTTTCAAAAAATTTTGTGCCAGGAACTAAAGATTTTTTATATAAGAGCTTTAAACACTTATTTTTTATACAGCAATCTTACAAAATAGTAAGAATATTGTCTCAAACAAAGCCTATATATATATATATTATATTATATATATATATATATATAAATATAATATATATATATATTATATATATATAAATATAAAAATTTTGTTTGGGCTTTCTACTATTTTGTTTTTTGGACTACTATCATAATTTTTATTTGTCTACTATTTTTTAAAAAAATTATGCTAGAAAGCTACGTTTTATATAGGGGTGTCAATATTTGACAAGACACGAAAACCCGACCCGGAATTTTCGGGTTAGACCCGACTCGTTTGAAAAACAGGTCGGGTTCGGGTTGACCCGACGGGTTGCCGAGTCGGCTCAACCCGAAAACCCGTTTAAAATGACTGAACCCGGGTCTGCTGCAAGCCAGAGGCTCCTCGAGTGGCTAACCGCATGCACACGCGCGAGTGCGCGACCTTGCGGCTGCTCGCGCGCTGGTGCGTGTGTCAACCCGCCCCGCGTGTCTGTTTATGTGTCGGGTCGGGTCAACCCGGCAACTCGCCGGTCGGGTCCGGGTTCTAATTTCTAACCCATTTACCTACCTGGGTCAGGTTAGGGTCGACCCGTTTGAACCCGGGTCAGTTCCGGGTTCGACCCGAACCCAACCCGTGACCTAAAATTGACACCCCTAATTTTATAGCAATGTTTTTGAGAAGTTACATTCCCTACATGAACTTTTAAAAAAACTTCTTCCCTTATAATAGCTTTATACCCACTTTTATAAAAAATGCAGCCAACCAAAACTGACCCTTAATCTATGCTTTCATATATCAAAATTTTTAATCCAAATAAAAATTTAAATAAAACATGAGGAGCATTTCTCTTCCAAATAAAGCCATAGCATGCATTGCTCCACTTGCTTTGATATAACATGTTTTCAAGAAATAAAAAGGGATTGTTTTATTTGAAATCAGTTGAGATATAGGATAGGCCATTCCAATGTGTATTAAACATGCATGAAAAACCTTAATTTTTTTTTGCTAGCTTAATCACTTGATCTAATCTTACAAAATTAAATAAATTTTATAGTATTGCTGCATCTTGTTTGTTATAATTGTAAAGAGAGAATTTTCTATGCACTGGACTTGATTTTCCATTGAGGTCTAGTTGTGGGTTAAGAAATTTGGAGCGATAGAGTGAAAAAAATTTAAGTATCAGAGGAAAACCAAACATCAGGACACAAATAGATAAATGAAAAGATTGAGAAATACCAGAATTTTTACGTGAAGATTCTGAAAGGGGAAAAACCACGAGGTCTCTTCTAGTTGAAAAGATTTCACTATTATCTGAATGTGTTACAAAAGCTGACTCGTCTTTCAACTCGGGAACAATGTGAATACAATATGTTAATGATGCATTTGGAGTGTTCCAATAAATGACTCATATTGATCTGATTAATCATGAAGGATTTATCAAGCATTTAGATGCCTTAGAGAAGTCAGAATTGAGTGATCGTGGGTTTACAGGATTCGTCTCATCGAGCCGGTTGATACGACTATAAACATGTCATATTTGGATATCATTCGGTCATCCAATTAATGCTATGAAGCTTCCAAAAATACTTCCGCCCTTTGATTTAAGCCCATTTGGGCTTGAATTGAACTAATTTTGGTGTTATTGGGTTTCTCTCTCTAAAATGTTCATTTGACTATAAATTTATTAAAATAAGAGTTCGGGTGGTCCCAATTTTAATTTTTGAAGCTTTAATTTCATATTTGCATTGAAATTTGTGCCCGACCAAGATGAATTTTTGGTGACATATCAGTTGCTCACCTATTTTTGTCCGTCAAATCTTGTAAAGTCCAAAATTTTTTGTCAAAGTTTTTTAAGAGTAAGGAATGCAAAATTACAAATTCAAACACATTATATGTCTTGAAATACATCTTGAACCATCTAAAAACATCTTGAATTATGAATTGATCACTATTTGAAGTCCGAACATTAATTTGATTGTCAAAAAAATTTGTTCCCAAACTTTTAAAATTGTTTAATAAGAACAATAGAGGCTCCGTTGGACTTTTAATGCGGAAAAATTGAGTTCATAACGTTGAAATATGGTCATGCGGATCCTAAAAACGTCCACTCTGACTGTCCAAACCGAAAATTAGGCCCGAATGCACGATGGAGGCCCTGGCCAGCTATCTTCTACCCAACGTCAACAAGCGCCTAGCGCGTGCAAGAGGAACACTACGCACGCCTTTCTTTTTTTTTTTTTTTCTGCCTTTGACAGGTGAGGCAGCATGATGCTGCCTAGATTTTAATTTTTTTAACCTTTATTTTATTTTATTTTAAATTATTTCTCTTTTATTATAGTTTTTAATAGAAATATTTAATTTATGAATTTTAAATTTTAAAAAAATTAAATATAAAAAATCCAAAAAAAAAAATTATTCTCATTTTCTAGGCCGAAAATTAGCCCGGATGCACATTGGCGACGGAACTGGCCGCTATTGTGTGTCGACAAGCGCGTGCAAGAGGCACGGTACACGTGCCTTTTAGCTTTTTTTTATTGCCTTTGGCAGCTGAGGCCACATGCTGCCGCCTCGATTTTCTTTTTTTAACCTTTTTTATTTTAAATGATTTCCTTTTTTTATTATAGTTTTTAATAGAAATATTTAATTTATGACTTTTAAAATTTCAAAAAAAATATTAAAACTTAAAAAAATCTTGAAAATACTATATTCCCATTTTAATTCAAGGGGGTGTTAGGGAAATTAATAAATAAAAAAAAAACTAAGTTGGTCTTAGATTTCTCTCAAAAATTGAGAAAACGAATGGACAAAAAAAAATTTTGAGTTACTATCGTCGGAAAATGCTCAGTCATCCGCTGTGTACTCCGGCCTTCTTCTAAAGACCATCTTGAAGGAGTCATAAAATCATAAATCTCTGATAAAGGCCCGATCCTCCGTCACATGTTCATATCTTCCTCTAAAGATTGTCTTTCAGGAAGTAGCAAGATCATCAATCTCCGACAATGGCCCAGTCCTCCGTGTGGGCACCACCACAAGCTACCTACCGAGCAACCCCACAACACAACATCTTATTATATAAATTATCCACCTAACCCCCCAAGGGTTCAGACTTATTTCTACATGTCTATTCTTCGGCCAACGTCAAACACCACTTAACCCAAGGGGGTGATAGGGGGGACAGCCCCACACCCGAGAATCACCATAGAAAGTTACAACCAAAACAGCCCCCACCAATGGTCTCGCGTACCCTCGGTCAAAGTCGAGGGGAGACAACGCCACACACATATACCCACGACCGCAACACGCCAGGATGCAACGCCCTAATAGATATTATAATAAACCAGGGGGGGGGGGGGGGGAATATCCGACTAACACGAACAAACCCCACCCAATACCCAGGCCACCACCAAACCTTTACATTGGATTACTAAAAACCTAACACTCCCACTCAACAACGACACCCACTTCCAAACACACAACCTAGTCCACAGAGTTGGAAAGACACACACACACCACACAACCCATCTATATAAATGGGGGTTGGGGGGATACTGACCACACATCCCAACCCAAACGACACGACCGGTGTTATGGGGCTTAACTCACGCTTTTCCACTAACGCCAAAAACCAAACGACACACACACACGAGGCGGCTCCGACACCCACACCACCCCAAGCGAAATTGTCCCCCGCCCGTTACTCAGACTGACCCCTCCACACATTTTCAACATCCAGATAATTCGTAGTTTGATTAAAACGCCGCAGAATTCCAAATACCCGGTAAAAATCTTCTAAAAAATACTCAAAACGTGCACAAATATCATCTCAGAAACATACCAAAAGTTACACAGTAAAAAGTTTGTCAGTGCGAAACGGAACCAAATATTTGCTAATAGAAATAAAATCTAAGACAGAAAAGTCGTCAAAATTCTCATTTCTGAAATTGAGAAAGGCGGAATGTGCCTTACCTCGAGTCGGTCAACTTTCTCAAATGTGGCGACGGATGAAAACGGACCGAAGTCGCCCAAAAATCACTTTTCTTCCTTTTTCCTTCAATTTTCTCTCTCCTGTGCTTTTTCTCTCTCTTCAAAAGATCTCAAACCTATATATATCCATGCAGATCGTCCCGGACGATCCAAAATCGTCCCGGGACGATTTGCCCCTGGATAAATTTCGTTCAGACGAAATAGTTATCGTCCATAGACGGCTTACCCTCTGGACAAATTTCGTCCCGACGAACCCAAATTCGTCCTGGGACGAACCTCTCTGCCCTCAAACTTTGAACTGATCGTCCCGGATGAACCTGGAAGGAAAACTTTTGTCCGAACGATTATGGAAGTCAAAAACTGAAAAACGGGATTTCACAATCTCCCCACCTTCAGAACAATGTCGTCCTCGACATTTCCAAAGCAAAACTGAGTCAGAACAAATGCGAATATAACTGTCTCATATCCGACTCCTTCATCCAAGTAGCTTCTCGTGCTATCCTGTTTTTCCACTGAATCTTAACCATAGGAATCTGTTTATTTCTTAATTTACGAACATCATAAGCCAAAATCTTTTCAGGCACTTCCTTGTATTGCAGATTCTTCTGAATCTCCACATCATCAACAGATAGTTTCTTTTCAGAATTAGACATTCATTTTCTCAATGAGGATACGTGAAATACGTTATGTACATCAGATATTTGATCATATAATAACAATCTAAAAGCTGAATTTCCAATCCTTTCAAGGATTTCAAAAGGTCCAATATACCTTAGACTGAGTTTACTCACCCTTCCAAATTTACTGACGCCTTTCATCGGACTGACTTTGACATGCACAAAGTCACCAACTTAAAATTCTACAAATCTATGCTTTTGATTATAATATTTCTGTTGTCTATCTTGAGTAGTTTTCAATCTTCTTTAATCAAATTGATTTTCTTAACAGTTTCATTCACAAAGAATGAACCCATTTCTTGTCTATCTCCCACTTCAGTCAGAGTCAAAGGAGTTCTATACTTTCGGCCATACAGAGCTTCGTAAGGGGCCATACGAATACTTGACTGATAACTATTATTATAAGCAAATTTTATCAAAGGGATGTGATCCTCCCAACTACCTCCAAAATACATAACACATAACCTCAGAAGATCTTCCAGTACCTGAATAGTCCTCTCAAATTGTCCATCAGTCTGCGGATGATAAGCCGTACTGAAATGCAACTTCGTACCCAACCTTTATTGAATATCCTTCCAAAGCCTGGAAGTAAATCGTCCATCTCGATCAGATACAATCACTTTTGGCACACCGTGCAATCTGACAATTTCTTTCACTTATACCTGAGCTAGCTTATCCACCAGATCTGTCTGCCTGATCAGAATAAAATGTGCAGACTTCGTCAATCGACCGACAATTACCAAAATAGCATCATGTCCTTGCCTTGATCGAGGAAAGCCCATAGCAAAATCCATCGTTACCTTTTCCCACTTCCACTCAGGGATAGGCAACGACTGTAAAAGACCGCCTGGTCGCTGATGCTCTGCCTTCACTAACTGACACGCTTCGCATTTCAAAACAAACTCTGCTATATACTTTTTCATTCCAAGCCACCAAAACAAACTCTTCATATCTCCATACATCTTACCACTCCCTGGATGAATAGTATAGCCTGAATGGTGAGATTCCTGCAGAATCTCTTTCCTCATATTTCAAACCATAGGAATCCACAATCTCTTCTTACAGAAAATAACACCAGAATAAAAAAGGCATAGCTCAGGTTTCTTACCAGATTCAATCTAACCAATCAACTTCAAATAGTCAGCATCTGACTTCTGAGTTTCCTGAGTTCTCTCTTTCAAAGAAGATTGAATGTTCATATGAGACAAAATACTCAAATCCGAACCAGTAGAGGAAATCTTCTCCAACTGTAATCTTTTCATATCTCGTATCAAATAGTCATCATAAGTGAGCTGAATACCTGATAATCCAGAAGACTTCTTGCTCAGAGCGTCTGCTACCACATTAATCTTACCAGGGTGATACTAAATCATCAGATCATAATCCTTGATCAACTCAAGCCATCTTCTTTGCCTCAAATTCAGATCTTTCTGACTAAATATGTACTTCAAACTCTTATGATCCGTGAAGATCTCACACCTGACGTCATACAAGTAGTGACGCCAAATCTTCAAAGCAAATACAACAGCAGCCAATTTCAAATCATACGTCAGGTAATTCTTTTCATGTGATTTCAACTGTCTTGAAGCATAAACAATTACCTGACCATGCTGCATCAGAATACAACCCAAACCTTTTAGTGAAGCATCACTGAAGACCTGAAATCCCTCCGTACCTGACGGAAGTGCCAACACTAGAGCAGAAGTCAAACAATCCTTCAACTTCTAAAAACTAGCTTCACACTCCGGTGTCCAAACAAAAGCTACTGATTTCTGAGTCATTCTCGTTAGAGGTGCAGAAATCTGAGAAAATCCCTTCACAAACTTCTTATAATATCAGGCCATACCCAAGAAACTACGTATCTCAAATACCGTAGTAGGCCTTGGCCAATTAGCAATAGCTTGAATTTTCTGGGGATCAACAGAAATACCGTCGCCGCTCACCATGTGACCTAGAAAAGAAATGCTCTTCAGCTAGAATTCGCACTTGGAGAATTTAGCATACAACTGATGCTACCTCAAAGTTTCCAACACCCTTCTCAAATGTCTGGCATGATCTTCCTCAGAAGCAGAATATACCAGAATATCATCTATAAAGATAATCACGACTGATCCAGGTAATTCTTGAACACTCTGTTCATAAGATCCATAAAATAGCAGGTGCATTGGTTACCCCAAAAGGCATAACCAAAAACTCGTAGTGCCCGTACCGAGTACTGAAAGCTATCTTCATCACATCAGCTTTATTTACCTTCACTTAATAGTATTCAGATCTCAAATCAATCTTTAAGAATATAGAAGATCCAGCCAGCTGATCAAACAAATCATCAATCCGTGACAACGGATACTTATTCTTGATTGTGACTTTATTCAGATCTCTGTAATCAACACACATACGCATTGTCCCGTCCTTCTTCTTTACAAACAGAACAGGTGCTCCCTAGGGAGAAACACTAGGACGGACAAATCCTCTATCCACCAACTCCTAGAGTTGAACTTTCAACTTTGAAAGTTCTTTCGATGCCATCCTGTACGGAGCCTTAGATATCGGAGCTGTACCCGAAAAAACATCAATACATAACTCAACATCTCTATCCGGAGGTAATCCAACAAACTCTTCAGGAAATACATCTGAAAAATCTCGTACAACCGGGATATCAGAAATATAACCCCATTTGAAACGCTGACCACTCGTCCTGTAGCACTGGCCAAGATGTCGTCATCCATAAGTTTGACACACATATGTCCCACTGACTGAACCAGAACTGGTCACACTGCCACTACTAGAAACTGTAGTGGATCCCGACTGCCCACTCCTCCTGGAGTCTTCAAAAGCAAATCTCTTCTTTCTAGAAAAACCACTGTTAGAGGCATCACCACTGAATCTCTTCCTACTAGCAGCCCACCACTACTGAGTAGCTATTAGATCATTCTCTATCACACAAGCTCTCTCCACAAGCTCAGAGAAATCAGAAATATGAAATGGTACCAGGAGCTGCCTCAGACTATCTCATAGTCCCCTCAGAAATTTATAGCACTTCTCAGCAGAAGTACTCACCAACTGTGGAGCATATCGTGTCAAAGCAATAAATTCTACCTCGTACTGCATAACCGTCCTGCTCCCCTGAACCAACCTCAGAAAAGTCTCCTGCATTTGCTGTCTTGCAGAAGGAGGTACAAACCATGATCGTAATACTTCAAAAAATTCTTCCCAAGAAATCAGAAAATTCAATTTACCTTGAAACTTTTTCTCCTGCTGGCCCATCCACTAGCGTTCAGCCTCACCATCTAACAGAAAAATAACTAACGGTACCTTCATGTCTGGAGGACATTGCATACCGTCAAAAGTCTTCTCCAACCTTCTTAACCAGTCCTCAGCTGCTCTGGGCTCAACAGTGTCCTCAAATCTCGGAGGCTTCAATCTCAGAAACATTTGTAGATGTCTATCTACATTTTCAGATCTAACAGCAGAAACTCTATTCTGAGTCTCGCTCATCATCTGAGCAACCAACATAGCAAACTGTGAAACTATATCAAAACCAACCACTAGGGCAGTACTGTTCACAGGAGCTACCTGACTAGCACTCTGCCTATCAGTCATATCGGGGTCTAGTAGATCCATAATCACACAGAAAACTATACACATAAAATAACATAATAAAAATTCAGACAAACCAAAACTACCCCGACAAACTTACAGATCAATTCCTATAGCTCTATCATACAATCCAAATTCAAAAACCATTGCTCTGATACCACTAAGATTTGTCACGACCCAACCCGATCGGAACGAATCCCATCGCGTCTGGTTGTGATGGAGAAAAATATCCAAGATCTAGCTTTGGAATTTGCTTCAGACCTTCTTCCAAATATCAACATACAGAGAACACAGAGCTACTATAAACATCCAAATATACAAAATAATTCATCTATCATTTTTTTCTTTCATAAAAAATAATCATGTACAATACAGTGCATGGCTACAGATAGAAAGAATAGAACAGAAAAGTCATGGCTGTACAAAAATCAAAAGTATAAAATACCTAATTACTGATCAGACAAAGAATTGCTAGTACAAGACTATCTTTCCTTTCCCAGATATTGAAAACCACGCAGATAACAAGAATGAGCTAACAGCTCAACAAGACTACACCAGCCAATCAAAATCTCTAAAAATACACGTCAAAAAATACTTCAGAAGCAGTAATTCAAATAGCCGTACAGAATTCAGATAATCGTATAGAAATCAGAATATCAGACAGAATTCAGAGATTCATACAGAACAGAATTCAAATCAGATTAATCACAGATCACAGAATCGTACAAATCAAAGTTCAGAATAGATTTTCACATTCAAATCACACTTCATATCCGATCACATATCATAAAACACATATCAAATTCCCAGACCCTGACAGATTCTCTATGGATTCTGGCCCATTATGCCTCCCTTCCCTGACACTAATAGAATCTCAACGGATTCTAGCCCCTTATGCTCCCTTCGTGCTTATAGCATCAGAACAGAACATATACGAAATTTTTAGAACAAAACTTATTTTCTTTTCAGATTTTTCTGACACAGACAGAATCTTAACGGATTCTGGCCCCTTATAACTCCCTTCTGATATCACAGCACATCAAAGCATTCAATTCAGAAAATCAGATTTCGTCAGAAAAATCGTCAGCGGCATAACGGCAGTATATGGAATTTACACAGAATTCACAGATTCAAAAATTTACCAAATTATCATAGATAATATAAAATAACATTGTAAGACTTTTATTGTACTGAAGCAATATTTTTCAACATCCAGATAGTTCGTAGTTCTGTTAAAACGCCGCAAAATTCCAAATACCCGGTAAAACATTTCCAGAAAATACTCAAAACGTGCACAAATATCATCTCAAAAACATATCAAAAGTTACGCAGTTAAAAGTTTGTCAGTGCGAAACAGAACCAAATATTCGCTAACAGAAATAAAATCCGAGACAGAAAAGTCGTCAAAATTCTCGTTTCTGAAAATTGAGAAAGACGGAATATGCCTTACCTTGAGTCGGTCAACTTTTCCAACTGTGGTGACGGACGAAAATGGACCGAAGTCGAAGTCGAAGTCGCCCAAAAATCACTTTTATTCCTTTTTCCTTTGATTTTCTCTCTCATGAGCTTTTTCTCTCTCTTCAAAAGATGTCAAACCCATATATATCCATACAGATTGTCCTAGACGATCCAAAATCATCCCAGGACGATTTGCCCACTAGACAAATTTCGTTCAGACGAAATAGTTATCTTCCCGGACGGCTTACCCTCTGGACAAATTTCGTCCCGACGAACCCAAATTCGTCCTGGGACGAACCTCTCTGCCCTCGAATTTTGAACTGATCGTCCCGGACGAACCTGGAAGGAAAACTTTAGTCCGAACGATCGTAGAAGGCAAAAACTGAAAAACGGGATTTCACATAAACATTTCATAATCAAGTGAATTGATATGAACCATACAATAACGTGTTTTATATTCTGACCCAATTTATCAAAATGACATCTCATAAATTCTACTACTAGGATCTCATTCTCTACAAATGGGGGTGTCCAAAAGTTAACAGAGGATAAGAGTTTATTGACATTTTCTGATTCTCGTCTTCGCTAACGACCGCCACAAGATCTCTACTTCGACGATGATCATAAACTCTTGACAACAACCACCACTAACATTTACTGCCACAATTTACAAACTTTTGCCAAGATCTAATATTACTGTCGGGTATCAATTATTTTCTTCTATAATCCTTATAAAAACAATCATATATTTCATTTATGAGAAAAAAATAATTCTTATATATCCTTAATATACATTAAATTTTTCAATTGGGTTATACCTTGCCGTGTTTCCCTTTTCAATATGAAATATCAAGCCTTTCTAGTACTCAACAAACTTTTAATTTAGTTCTTGCAAAAAAGTATAATAAATTTGACAATCATATATCCTAATCAAAAACTTTCTCAATTAATTCTTCCCTCACTCACCCTATATAGGAAGCAATCGCATCCCTTAATCCGATCAAAATTTTCAATTCCCCTCCAAAAAAATCATGATCTCACTAACCAATCCACAAGAGTCAACGGCCATCGCAGTTGTAATGGTTCCTCTTCCCATGCAAGGACATCTGAACCCTCTCCTCCACCTCTCCGCCCACCTCGCCACCCGCGGCATCGCCGTCCACTACGTCAGCTCCGCTACACACAATCGACAAGCAAGCCAACGCTTTCATGGCTGGAACCTCTCCTCCTCCTCCTCCGCCAGTTCCTCTCATCTCCACTTCCACGACCTCCCCTTCACCTCCCTCCCCTTGCCTTCCCCTTACCGCTCCCCCAATTCCGCCACCACCAAATTCCCCTCTCACCATCAAGCTTCCTTTGACGCTTCAACCTCCCAGCTCCTTCCCCACCTCTCTCCCATCCTCCTCTCCCTCTCTCTATCCCACCGCCGCGTCGTCCTCCTCCATGACTCGTCCATGTCCTTCGCCAACGCCGCCGCTTCCCCCAATATAGAGTCCTTCTCTTTCCACACCTCCTCCGCCATCTCCAACCTCTTCTTCCTCGGAAAATCCGAGCTCTGCCAAGCCAAGTTAATCTCTTGTTTCGGTGAAGAGTTCCTCGATTGGGTTTGGCAGCAGCGGAGGATCCCAATTGCCGTCAAAGGCAGGATTTTTAACACTTGCCGGAGCATCGAAGGCGAGTTTCTTAACCAGCTTTCGAGCGAGACGGCGTGGAAGGGGCAAAGGATATTTTCCATCGGTCCGCTTAATCCTATTCTGGCAGACCGAGGGCGGAGCGACGAGCGGTGTCTAAAGTGGCTTGATCGGCAGCCTGTAGCTTCGGTGGTGTATGTTTCGTTCGGGACGACGGCGACGATGACAAGGGAGCAGGAGAAGGAGATTGCGGCGGGACTGGAGGAAAGCGGGGAGAGGTTTATTTGGGTTCGTCGGGAAGCTGATCGCTGCAATATATTTGAGACTGAGGGGGAAGAGGAAGAGGAAGAGGATTCGGCATTGGCAGAATTGGAAGAAAGGTGATTCTGTACTGAACAACATTAATTTAGAACTTAATTATTTAAAAAATAAAAAAATTTATATATTTATATATTGAATCTTACATTTTTTATATTTATTTACATAACCCTAAAAATTTTAAATCGCATAAAACATCCTTTAAAATAAAATATATTTATTTATGTATGAACTTTCATACGATTTAAAAAATGCATAAATAAGATAAACATTTATACGTCAGATGTAATAAACATAAATCTCCTAAGAAATTATATATATATATATATATATATATATATATATATATATATATTATATATATATATATATATATTATATATATAATATATATATATATATATATATATATATATATAAGTTTTTAATTTTACTTCCCTTCTTTATTTCTAAAATATATAATATAATTAACCTATTAAATAAATATAACTAAATTTTTTAATAATATAACTAAATTATTAGATATTTATGATATTTATTTTTGTTATGATTATAATTGTGAATGTTTAAAATTTTAGTTATATTATCTAACAAAATAAATATATTGAGGGATAATAAACTTTTGTTGAAATAAAAAAAAAAGAACATGCCATTAAAATAATCTTATTCTCCTAACCGAACACCATTCTTCCGTCAATAGTAGTCCTGACTGTCCAACCGACAAAAATCAAACAAGTTTTTCGGGTTTTGAAGAGTGTGACCCTAATATTGACTCCACACTGCTCACAACGGAAAGAAAATAGAAACACGTTGTTGTTTTGGGCTCGGGTGGAAATTTATGATAACTGCAAACAAACGATAGACGAATGGCGTGGTATGATTGGAGATACAATAAGCAACATATTTATATGTTATTTAGGTAATAATGTCTTTAGTGACATGACTGTGATGTGCAGTTGAAAATTGAAATCAATGCATTAAAATCACACGTTATATAATAAATAAATTGAGTTAGTTGAAGTGGTACCAAGATATAATTTTTGATGTTAATCTCTAATGTTTGTCACATCGCATAATTAAATAAAGATAGTTACGAAGGTTATGAGTCAAGTCAGAATGCACTCAATGCAAGTCTTGATTTAAAAACATATCAGCGTGGAGAGGTTGGAAACTCATAAATTATTCCGTGCGGAGTTCGGATGGCTCTTTCGCATCGATAAAAAATGGCTTATCTGATAACTAAGGATTGATTTAGGATGATTGTAAAATTGTAAAATAAGGATTTTGAAAGCTATGATTAATATTATAACCACTACTAAAAAATCAGACTTTCGCAGCACTTTTTAGGACCTACTGCAGCGTTTTAAACACCTACTAATTAATTATGTTCTTTTCTAAATGAATAGGGTTTTTCTTTTTGTATCTTAGTTTCTGTTTGGGATAATTTTTTTCGTTGCTTTATTTTTTATATAAAAATATTTATTTCATTTGGTTGATGTTTTTTCGCTATTTTCTCAATAATATTTTTATAAACTTTTATAGTCGAAAGTTATTTTTTACGACCAGAATAATTAAAAATACTTTGCCTAGAATAATTTTACAACTAAGACTTCGTTTAGGACAACTTTCATATTGCTTTACAAAGTAGTTTATTAGTACAAAATTTTTTCTTTTAAATTTTATACTAAAAAACTGCTTTAAAAAATAATAAAAAGAATATCCCAAATAAAATTTAAGTTTATAAAATATTATTGTCATTCCAAATTTTTCCTAAATCTGATTTAAAAAATTGATTCATACTATATAAATTAAAAACAACAAAAAGAGTAAAATAGTTATATTTAAACAAAAATATGATTACCATAAAAAAAATAAAACAGGAAGAAATCTAAAAAAAATAAACTTTTGCCACTGACATGTTAAGCTCAGAATAATAATCTAATTACATTTTTATAAGGTGCTTTGAATAACTTTATATTATTCTAAAGGGATTTTAGAAAAAAAAATTTACAAAATTATATCCTCATTAGATTTGAGGCAATCATAAAATTATGTAGGTAGCCAAAGTTGATGAAAATAATTATTTTTGAACAAAGTTTAATTTAACGTTCTTCTCCTTTTATTAAAGATTTTTCATTGCGTGATGAACACTAAAAAAAATTATTTTCCATGAAGAATATTTGTGTTAGAATATTCTCAATAAAAATTTGAATTAGTAGTAGAAGCCTTATTCTCCTCCAATTTTCTTCATTTTCCTGCATATTCTAGTTACTGACTTCAGTATTCGAATGAAGGTCGAAGGGGAGGATCGTGGTGGTGAGAGGCTGGGCACCGCAGTTGCAGATCCTGGCCCATCCGTCCACCGGTGGCTTCCTAAGTCACTGTGGATGGAACTCGTGCATGGAGGCGATGAGCAACGGGGTGCCAATCCTCGCATGGCCAATACACTCCGATCAGCCGACGAACACAGTTCTTGTCACGAAGATTCTGAAGGTGGGGATGGTCGTCAAAGAGTGGTCGGATAAGGACGAAGTGGTGGCAGCGGCGACAGTGAAGGACGCAGTGGTGAAGCTGATGGTAGGGGATGAAGGGAGGGAGGTAAGGAAGAAGGCAAGGGAAGTTGGAGAGAGCCTACGAGCTGCAGTGGTGGATGGAGGGAGCTCCAAAGAAGATTTTGATGAGTTCGTTAACTATATTTGTAGGCCGTGAGGGCATCCACCCAAAGGCAGAAAGAAACACATTTTTGAGGCTATAAAAATATTGGTGTCACACTATTCATATAGATTTATATTTGAGCATATATGAAGATGAGAAAGAATCTATATGAAATATTTTTTTTCGGGTGTTAGAAATGAAATTCTGTTGGAGATGAATTACTATTTGATATGATTATTATTTTATTTTGAAGTAGAAAATTGAGAAGTTCGATTGGAGATGCCTGCGTGCGGCTTTCTTATTCATTAGATTAGTTGGTAATTTTGATTGTTTAGAGAAATTGTTTGACTTGACTTCTTATATTTTCGAAGATCAATGTCAATTTGTTTTTCTTATACACCCTAAAGAATTTATAATATGTAATATTAGGCAAGATTTAAAAAAATGGATTGGACATTGAACTCCCAAAAAAAATGATAAGGACAAAGTTCAACTGATCAACTTATGATTGATTCTAAACAAAAGCTAGCGATATTTAGATATGTTATTTTCCATGTGAAATCTGATTATACGTGTTGTACAATCAAATTGTAATCTTGCCTCGAACATCAATCATTTTCTTGTGGGGTGCGAGGGGGTTTACCCCCTGCTTGGGTTCGGGTGCTTTGCACCTAAAATTTTTTCCTGATTGTATAACGCTCTAGTGTTATGTACCCGAGCGCCCTAGCACTGTACCGAGAGCCCTAGCACTGATCGACAGAGAGTAGAGCGTCGCCGCAACATCATCAGTTAAAGGCTTAAGCATCACATCACTCCAAACTAGCGCCAAATCGCTTTAAGGTGGACTGGACAGTTATCTTTCTCATTTTTCTCAAAGGTTGCATCCCTTGGTGGCTCAATACTTGGCTTTCTTTTATATCTCTTGTATTGTAGAGTGTGAGAGCAGTGCATTTAAGAAGAGAAGCTAGGAGAGAGTGAGAGATAAATAAGATATATTTATTTCTCCCAATTTTCATGATGGATTTCTTGGTATGGAGTGACTCTATATTTTTTTTTCCTACTTTAAATTTTTTCACGTTAAATCCTGACTTCCTTTTACTTTCTGCTGCTTTTTTTTACTTCTATCCCCAATAAAATAGTATCAAACCATCATTTCCAATTGATCAAATTTCTTAAATCATGTTATTTGAAACTATGTTGAAAATTTATTACTCTAAAGGATTGGAAACAAAGCTAACTACTTTGTGAAGGAACAATATAAACTGGTAGGTACATGGGCCGAACAAGCCTTTTTTTTTTTTTTTTTTAAGGATGGACAAAAATTTGATTTTGAAATATATAATCTTATGCATAAAATAGTGAAGATATTTTTTTCTCAGAATGTGGACAATCGCAGTTATTGAAGATAGGCAAATTATTTAAAATATTTATTTTTAAATTCTGGGTGGGCAATTTTATTTATTTATTTTTAAATTCAGGGTGGACAATTGCCCACCATGAGCTCTTTCTGTTACCACCTTTGGGTGGGTATTCAAAAATGTGTTAGGAAATTATTGTTTTTTTGTCAAATAATTATATTTGTGGAGATAATTTTACAATCATTATAGGTATGGTCAATTTTTTTATGCTTTAATTTGATTTTGATGATTTCAATTTAATATCATCGGCAATCATCTTACACTATAAAAATTACTAGCTATTAAAGCAACTTAAAGTTCTCTATTAGATATTTATTAGGGAGAATAATCTATTGGGTTTTATAGTAATGTCACTTAGGCGGATGTTGGAAGCAGTAAGGGCACTTTTATGTGCCATAAAAAGCTAAACTTTTTTGACACACGAACTTGATGGAATAGTCTCCACATGACACTCATAAGGTGCCCGAATAAACTAACTTTTCTAATACCTTAATTTGATAAAAATTGTTACTAAATACAACAAATATCAAGCATCCTAATAGGCGAGTTTCCTATTGCATTTATTTGATGAAGTGTATTTTTTAATAAGACACATTTAGGCTTTATTTGGGACGGCTTTCTTCCTGCTTCTTAAAGCAGCTTTTTAGTACAAAATTTAAAATTTTTGTACTAGAAAGCCGCTTTAAAAAGCAGGAAGACAGCCGTCCCAAACGAAGCCTTAAATGTTCTTAAGATGTGTTCTTTCCAACTACATTAATCTGATGAAATAACCATAGTAAAATAACACTATTAGGTGCCTCAATATATGTTTTATCCAATGCACATTACATTCAATTATCAATTAATTATGATATCTCGCAATATTTCAATTGTTAATTCTTCAATTAAATATCTAAAGATCACACATATATATGAAAAATTACATAAGCTTTTTTTCCTCAAATAATAAAAAAAAAATATTTCATAAATCTAAAATTACATAGTATGTCAACTTTACACATCTAAAGCTTTGTACATCACAAAAATTCATAAAATAATCAAAACTATTATGACATCGTTTGGGATGGCTTTTTTACTACTTCTTTAAATAACTTTTTAAAAAAAACTACTTTAAAACGCTGTAATAAAGTTGTCCCAAATAAAATCTAAGATATGCAAGCGTCAAGATGCTCTAACCTTTCAGGCCCGGAAGCCAAAGAAACTACCTGATTTCTTCCAACCAATTAATAATATCAATATCAGTTCTTTTGCTAACACCAGCTAAGCTTTGACCTTTGTGCTTAGAAAATGCATTGATTGCTGGTTTCAGTAGTGCGATGCAATGTAGAAGGAGCGCTCACACCACTAATAACAATGATAAAGTGTGAAAAAAAAAAATCCAAATCTAGCAATTCCTGTAATCTCACCCAAGTTTTACTGAAAGAAAATGACAAATGATTTTATTCCTGATCTTAAATAATAGGGTATAATCCAATTCTTACCAAGAACTGTATAGCTAAAAGAAAGCAAGTAATCAATATAATATGACAGAAAAAATATAGAGGAGAAACTATAGTTTGCATCACAGATCTCCAAGTTTATTAAGACATTGTTCTAGTAAGTAGCTAACACATTAAAATCAACCAAGTGTTGTACATATTCTTGTAGTTATCAACAATATTTTGATTATTCTTTATTTTGACTTTTTTTTTTTGGTTGGTAACTAGGGTTGTTGAGTATGAACTTCTTCAATTTTCTCACCTAGACAAGGACATTAATGACCATCTGGAGATGCTTGCACTACTCAATATTGTACTAATTATGGTCTTTATGAAAGGCTTAATATTTAAAAATGTTTCTTGTTTGGGCATTTAACTTCATGGGTGATATGAGCTTAAACAATTCTTTATTAATTTTGAACTACCTCCACTAGCTTGATCATAGTTACTCACACAAAAACTATTGTGGAATATTGGTGACCAAGATGTGTACTTCTTCACGAGTTTTTCATGGTGCATCTTGAACTCATGGTGCAGGTGGCACTATTAATTTGAAACATCTTTGCCTATAACGGTGTTATTTGTAGACTAGGGTTGTAATAGATTAGAAATGTTAAATAAATTTACTTGACATTTATAAATACTATTCATAGCCTAGCACATTAGTGCTCATCAGATCAGTGCCAAAGTACTCTATTTTAAGAATTTTCATGTTATTTAGGTAAATTTATTTCACATTTTTTAATTATTACAAGGGTTGTGTCGATCATATGATGCATTTGGCCTTTTATCCCCACAATGCTTTATTTGGCGAATTCTATCATGCTCGTGGTCATGGGGCCAATCATGCATGATGTCTAGTTCGCGCTAGGATGAATGCTCGAGGAAGACTTAACCACTCAGTTGTAATTCTCGATATTGACATGGCTATTGGTGAGCTAAAGAAATTTCATCAGCATCTTGGGTTACTACACCCCCAATGCCATCGAATGGGCCTTCCCTTAAGCCCTGTGTTAGAGCAGCTTGCGCAACAGCTGGTTGTAGGACTTTCACCTCAAGCATTTTATTTTGGAGCTATACATCAATGCTTTGGAACAACCTCCCAAGCTCTTGGCGCCTCTTGGAGATTTACAAGCTCTTGAGGGGTCTCCAAGTACTTGTAAATTGGTATGAACATCTTCTTGAATTCGACAAAATAAGTAATTATGTCTAAGGGTAGGCAGGTCAACCACTGGAGGGAAAACTCCATGAAGGTGGTGAAGACTAACTAACACTTCAGGCATTATTGATATCAAGGTAGAGATATCACTAATATTTCTGTGAGTGGCATTTATGCTAGGCATCTAGCTGAGTACTCTTATTTTTAGACTTCTTCAACTAAAAGCAAATGAAATATATTTTGCATTATGAAATACTGTACAGAGTGAAGTATATATAGAGCAAAGCTACACCTAAGCTACTCCTATAAACAGGTACGGGTATACACAGGTAAATGGGTATTAGCTAGTTATTACGCCCCTTCAAGCTGATGGAGAGGAGCGAACAGTAAGCTTGTTACGAAGGAAGTGAAATCGCGGTGTGGAAATTGATTTGGTAAAGATATCTGTGAGCTGATCCTTGGTAGAAACCGGTACAATATTGACTGTTTATGATTGAATGTGATCACGAATGAAGTAATGATCGATTTCTATATGTTTGGTGCGAGTGTGAAAAACCGGATTGTTGGCAAGAGCAATCGCAGACATGCTGTCACAATGGAGAGGCGTAGGCGCGCGACGAACAAGTAATGTTGAAGTCTTGCATAAGTCTTCTTAACCAAATATTGTCTGAGACGGCTGCAGCAATGGCCCTGTATTCGGCCTCAATAGACAAGCGGGCCACCGTGTGCTGCTTTTTGATGCTCCAAGATATGAGCGTGTTTCCAAGGAAAGTGCAATATCCTGAAGATGATCGTCTTGTTGCTTTATCACCAGTCCAATCGACGTCCGAAAATGTTTGAAGAGCTAAAGGACCCTTGGTTGAGCTTTATTTTCATAATTTTCACACTTTTTTAATTTAATCTCACTCAAGCTATAGTTGCATATTTTCTTATTATAATGTACCATCACTTTTTGTTGAAGTGCGTGATCAGTTGATTGATGAATTCCACCCCTTTGAAACACAGAAAAAATTCATATTTGCATCCATCTTCCAGCCCTTAAATTTTCCATTCTAAAAATTATTTGGTGCCTTATGGAGATGCAAGCTCACTATCAAACAATCAAGCAGTTTAAAAAGTGCATATACATAAATAAATCCTAACATGATAGAATTGTATAAAAATGGAACTCAATTTATTTTCTAATTTCACTTAAGAAATTTGAGCAATAGAACACAAATCAACTTTCAACATAATATGAAAGTCTTCTAAAAAAATCAATACCTACAAATGATGAAAAAATACAACAGGGAAAACTATTTCTTATGAAAAAAATCTTTATATTAAGGTTTCATTTAGGGCAATTTTTTTACTTCTTTATAAAATGGTTTTCTAGAATAAAAATTTTTTATTCAAAAATTTTTGTACTAGAAACCTATTTTAGAAAAGAAAAGAAAAAACACTATCTCAAATGAAGCTTAAATATGTTAAATTGGGAAGCAAACTAAACTTCAAACACTTGAAAGAATCCTAAATTCACATTCTAGAATGATAAGTAGAGTTCTTTGTTTGTAGAAGAGTATTATATAATGGTAGTTTGATTGCTTCTGCGGTTGAGAAGTTCATTTTTCCACCTAATGTTGTGAATTCAAAATCACATCGCTGTAAATTTTTACTCATTTTTTTTTAATAAAAAAGACAATTATGTTTGATAGAATAAAAGGTCTTTATATCGTGCCGATTTTGAGCTACAAGGTTAGATTCAGAGGTTTTGGAAGAAAATTTTGATGCTAGGTTTAAGGGTTCATTAGAGATAGCTTTCTTATTTCTTTGCTCTTTAAACTACAATCAGAGTTTCTATTTAACAACTACTTTTTTACGGCTTTCAACATTTTTTTTGAGCTAGAAAGATGCTTTTTATAAGAACTTTCATAAAAGTTAATTTCATTTTACAAAAAGTTGCAGTCATCCTAAACGAACCATAAGACATGAATAAGAAGAAAACATGAACGGTAAAATAAAGGTGGATGAGCAATGGTTAAGAAGATGACTTATTCTCCATCACGAACCCAAGCTCAAAGCCACATTAATGTTTCGCATGGGAAAACTTTCTTATTTTTTTTAACGTAGCTTTTTAGTACTAAAAAGCAATTTTTGAAAGCAATAAGCAAGCTATCCCAAACGAAGCCTCAGGATCTATTTGGCATAGCTTTCTCAATTTTTTTCTTTTAAGACAACCATCATAATTTTTATTTTGTTACTGTTTTCTCACTACTTTCAAAAATATTTGTGATAGAAAGCTGTTTCTTATAATTAAAATAATTAAGTTATGTTTCCCACATTAACTCCAAAATTAATATTATAAAATGCCACAGTCATCACAAATAGATCCTTTGATAAGAATTAGTAAATAAGTATTTAAATTAATAAGATTGCTAGTCTATTTCAAACATTTTGCAATTTCAAAGCAACAAAAATCTATTCTAACACATAGACGAGTGAAAGCCACAAAAGGAAGCTACTACTGTAACTCTATCCAAGAAATATAGAAGTTAGGGTTTCCCTACTCTAGCCACCTTATTCCACTTTTGATCTTCCTACTGGAGCCTCCCTTCTCTCCTTCTTATCTTCCCACCGACTCTTATGGCGTTTGCCACCTCCGAGTATACTTTTCCTCCATTATTATGCTATTTTTTTTTTTTTGTTAAAACCCACGGAGGGGCCTACGTGTTAATATCAAAAAGGAGGTTACAAAGTCCTTAAAAGAATCCACTAGCTCGCTAATGCTCGAATGAGCTACAATGAAAAGATAAAAAAGCCTAATGAGCCTGTGGTTCCTTAATCTAAAATTACAATAAGCAAAAAGAAAATGACAAGGGCTGAAATTGTTCAGCACCCAAAAATTGAAGCTCAAAGGATAGTCGTTGGACATAGGCTTCCTGCAAAAAAGGAGATACAAAAGGGAAAACAGCACAAAAAGTAACCAGAAAAGACTAACCTGAGGCACAAAGCAGTAGACAAAGATGAAGAATGAGTAACACCTGCAATGAAACCTCCAAAACACCAAGAAAGATGTGAAAATTTTTAACATATCATTGATAAAATTAAGTAAATCGACCATAGAAGTGTTGATGCTATAAAAGAGAACGATTTTCCTCGGATAATCAGATAAATTTCGTTGAAAACGCAGATTCAGAATAGTATAATGGAATTGCAGCTGCAGCACGCCGAATGGCACAACGATTCTGTAATGCACACAGATGTGCTTTAAATGAAACAAATAAAGGTGCAGATTAATAGAGATACAACCATTGATACACATAATATTAAGATACAACGATTCCTCCATTATTATGCTAGAATCCCATACTTCCCTCTCTTTTGCTCCCCCTACGAGGCTTTAAAATCTATGATCTTTAAAGCTTGGTCACTGAAAGGTTCACTTAACTTGCTTGCTCTGAGCGAGAGCTTCTTCCTCCTCAAGTTCTCTTCCTCGAAAGATTTTGACATGGCTTGGTCGGGCAACCCATGATTTTTTCTAGGTAAACTGTTTATCCTTAACAAATGGTCACCTGTCTTTAGGCCTAAAAGAGAAAAGGTCTCATATATTCCAATTTGGGTAAAATTTCATAATCTCCCTCTAGTTTGTTAGATCCCAAATGACATCGCAATGATTGCAAGATGTATTGGTTGTCCCCTGACTTGCCTTACCTTCGTGAGAGTTTGTATCCAAGTTAAAAATGGCGCCACTTTAATATAATAAATTCGAATCTCTATTGCTGGGAAAACTTCCCCCTGAAGATTTCCTATGATTGGAAACCTTTTTCGTGCTTTAGATGTGGCTCTTTCATTTATTCCCTCACCCTCAGTCCCACCCACCAATCCTTCCCCCCAACCCAAAATTGCAAAGCAATCTAGAGGAAGAAGTAAGCCTTATAACCCTCCTCCTAAGCCTCCTAAAACTTCAGCCCCTAAACCCACTCCCCATATTACCGGTCTTCCTCCCCTAAGCACCCCCATATTAGTACCCAACATCTTGGAGAGTTCTCCTAAAAACTCTTCTCCCCCAACCCCAATCCCATTATAAATACGGCCCTACAAGACCTTCTCTCCTCCTCTTAAGCCCTGAAGAATCTTCTCCCAAACCTAAACTCCCAATCTAAACATCCCACAAGCTCCTCAAACTCTTTGGTGGATGCTTTCCCACATACCACTCCATGATAGGCTTATCCCATTTCCTCTAAACTATCTCTAGTAATTTGATTCTCTTCGTTCTGAGGAGCCCTTCATAATAAAAATTAAACATAAAACTTGTGAAGGTAATTAGGACTTTTTTTATGCCCTAATCGATCCATCATTAAGGGGACCAAAATCTATTCGGTCCCCTTATTCGCTTGTGTTGTTTTGTTCAGCTGAAACCTAAAGGGTGGACGGAGGAAGCGACGCAAGGCTGGGATGGCAGCTTGGGCAGAGATTTTTGACGACAAGTCTTAGGGGAAATCATAGAGCTCCTAAATTTAAAATTAAATAAATCCAAAAATATTAAACCCTAATTACTAAACTAATAATGAGGGAGTTTTGGCATGCAATTGAAATGAAATTAGTGAATTTATGGTTTTAAGTAAATCTAAAATTTTAGTTAATTTTATTTTAAATAAGGAATTAATGAGGGTTCAATTTGGTTAAAGTATGAGTTTAGACTAATTAGAAAGGTTTAAAAAATTATAGATTTATTAAATTCAAAAATAAAAATTAATTAATTATTTAATAAAAATGTATTATGATTAAGGCTTAATAATAATATTTGTATTTACATTTATAGTTAGGTGTCGATTATAAAAGGACGCCTTGAGCATAAGTGACATTGTTGAAGTTTATTGTACTTGTGAGGTAGGTATTCATGCCTCTGTTAAGTTTATAAGTTTTACTTTCATTAAATGTTAAAATTCTACGTACGTTAATGTTTTATTTTAGTTAAATTACAAGTCATATTGCAATATGTATGTTCCCTTTTAGAGTCAGTTGTGAACATGTAAAATTTTAGGAGAATTTTTTAGCATGAAATATTATTAGATAGACATATATGAATTCATGAATGATTTAATGTTCTTATGTGAAGTATTGAATGATTGAATGTACATGATCATCTAGAGTACCAAATGATAAAGGGCACTTCAGGACAAATGGTAAAGGGCTTTTCGTGGCAAATGGTAAAAGGCTCCTCATAGCAAATTGGTAAAGGACATTTTGGAGTAAATGAAATAAAATATTTGGCCAATTTTGAATGTGTACCTTATCAGTACAAGTTATTGGTAATTTCAGGAATGTTTTTCAAGAGAGACTACTAGAGAGTGATGGTTGAAGACTGGTTACCTATCATTGTAGAGGATCCTAGGATGACAGGTTTTTATAATTGTTTAGGTGTTTAGTATTAGTCTATGTGAAAGTTTATGTATTGGGTACTTTCTAAAGTATTGTTATGTTTTTAAATTTTTATTTTTAATGTTAATAAAAATTACAAGTTTAATGTTTAGTGGCTCTTTTTATGATTGAAATTGGATGAATATTTATATATGTTTAATTATGAATGAAATTTTATGTGTTACCGTCTGACTATTATTCCCGGCTGGTTTAATTTGAGCTTACCGGGTTCGGTCGTGAAAAGAGTGGTATCAAAGCCAAATATTTAAGAATGTTGATTAATATGAAAGAGTCTTTAGGATAATTATTTGGGTCATAGAATGTATAGGAAGTATGTTACATGAAATTTATGAATTTTGACTTATGATATTATGTTTCATCTCAAGGATATGGATCCTAAGCAGTATGCCACTAATGGCAATATAGGTGATGCAGGGAGGGTACTCCATGTAGTAGCAGATCCTTCTGGATGTATCAACATAGCCACAATGGAGTCATTTGCTCAGTTGATGATAGCAATGACCTAGATGATCTAGAATGCAGAGACTCAGGCCAGTGGTAATGGGAGTACTCCTATGGATAAAAACCACAACAAGAAATTCAACCATTACCGGCAACCTGAACTGGCGGTTAAGTAATGATTTCCAGCGGTTTTTAAAAAAACCTGCGGTGTTTCGACAATTTCTAGACTGCAGGTAAAAAGGGCACCAGAAACCCTTATCGGCGGCTCATTTCTGTTACACCGACATAAAAATACCGTCGGTAACCGCCGGTATAGTTTACCGGTGGTTATATTTAACTACCGGTGGCGTCAATCAGCCGTCTGGTATCATCATTTCTAGCGGCTAAACTGCCAGTTGGCCGCCAGAAACCTGTAGCATTAGAAAAAAAATTGACAGCCTCCCCTCTATTTGAGGGAGGTTCACCCTAAACTTTAAACCTGCACATAAAGCAATAACAATATTTTTGGGCAACATGCCACTATAGTCAATCAATTATCATAAATATATACATAAGTAAAACTAAACAAAATAATAAATATAACCAAAGTTTACAATTTAAACCAAATTCACAAGTTCTAAGTTCAATAAGTTCAACCAAATAACTTTACAATCAGGTCATCATAAGTTCATCAAACATAAAAAAGTGCTAATCCTCGTCCGAATCATCGCTGTTTGGAGATGCATGTGGATACTCTATCTCTTGCTCTTTCTACCTTTGGCTTTCATCTCTGTAGGATTGCAGCTCTACTTGTATTTCATTTTGAACATTTCTCATCTCTTCAATCTCTCTACTCACGCTGCAACCCTCTAGCTTACAGTTTCTTCAACTCCACTTGGATCATAAAATGCTGAGCTGAATGAATTGCCATCATATGCATATCCTTATGATCCCAAGCCATATACCCTCCCCCTCTGTCTTCCTCCAACAACATCTGACCATGTATGATACTTAGAAATCTAGGTCGATCCTGAAGATGATCCCTCACCAATGGACTGACGACTTTCACAAGCTTGTACAAAATCATCCTGCGAGAATAGAACCATAAAATATATTGATATTACAATTAGTTTTATTATAATAAATTTCTTTTTCTAAACTCCAAAAAATTATACTCACATGAGCCTTTTTAGCCTTTTCATCAACCCACTAATGGCCAGCTTAATGTTGATGAGTTTTCATATGCAACTCCAATGGTGTTGGCTCCCAACCAAAAAACTCTTTCTGAAAATGCTTATTCTGATGCTCTGTTATGCTTATTCTGCTATCTTATTTTTATGAACTCAGAGGTCGCCCAAGCTCTACTCAGATCAGCACATACGTCCTCTCCAATCCATATTGGACGCTGCCCGAACATTCTAATGTCCGTGAACATGTTCCTGAGATAGGACGCTCCTCTCCTCTCAATATTGGTTCTGATCCTCGTGCTATGCTCAAGCAATCACCTAAATTCTTTTTATAAAAATTTAGGCATAACCAAAAAGATTAGTACAAATTAAATTAAATATTTGAATTCATATCAAATAAGTATACCTAAAATTCTTCAAACCATATATCCCTAACATCTTTTGGGATCTTCTTCTAGGATAAGTAAGGAGCATCATATCTATTCTTTATGATATCTCGGATCTTGTGTGTAGGTGGCCTTAAAGAATTGAAACTGCAGGTTAATTTTTTTATCAAAAACATATAATATATCAAAATGCAATCAACTTAATAATATAAACTAAATATACTTATCGCCCTCAGGCTCAATGTATTGACGCTTATCTGTTACAGCTGCATGATCCCTAGCACCAACCTCTGCTGGTCTAGATGGTCCACCTTATTCTGGCTGTATCGGATATGGGTAATAATATGGATAGGGGTAAGGAGGGTGAGGACCACTGGATGGACCTGCTGCCTGTGATGTGGGTAGGGGGTAATATGGATAGAATGGAGCATCCTGTGCTTGATTTGGAGAGAGAAAGTGAGGACTCATCGAGGGAGGAGGGAAGTACATAGGGTAGGGCGGTGTTACAACAGTAGATGGATCTGACTGACCCTGACCCTGCTCACTCGAGGACTACTACTGGCTCCTGGGTGGTGGTGGTGTAGGTAGAACCGATGGAACTGAAGGTCCCTCACCTTCATCAAGCTATTTGGCTATGTTGGGAGTAACACTCAACTTTTTCAAGTGAAATTTTGAGGAAAATGATTTACGAGGAGGATCGTCACTTAAAGTAATCTATATTAAAAGAAGCAATTAGTAAAACATTATAATATATAAAAAGTAGTATAAATAAAAGAAGTAATTAATAAAAAGTACAATTATTTAATTCTAAATATTTTAGAATACAAATAAAAGAAGCAATTAATGAATTACAAAAATAAAGAATATCAGAATACAAATAAATAATTAAAATTTTTATTGCTCAGAATTTAAAAAATACTATTCAAAATATTACAAAAAATTAAATTCTATAATTCTAAATTATAAAAAACTACAATTCTAAATTATAAAAATTACTCAAAATCAAAATTATTTTCATTGCTATCCAGGATATCTTCACTTTCATCCTCGTTCTCATCTTCGCCCGAGCTAGTTGAAATATTCACATCTTCTAACTACATTTCAATACTAGAGGTTATAGTTGGCATCTCCTCAATTTCAACATGCCTATAACTTCACATCTCATCATCTTAATGTGTAGTTACTATAATGTATTGTTGATCAATTATTCCTTATGTTTTTATTTTTATGACAGGTAGCCAATCTTGTTTATCTCTATGGCCACTGTGATATTTACTGAAATAAACTTTAATAGCTTGAATTGCTAACACAAATGAATCAAACTTTCCATATCTTCTACTATATTTTACATCGACTAAATCATACACTGGATGAACCCTTATACCTCTATTCTGTATTGGGTCATACCATTGATAGTTAAACAAGCATACAAAGTTCTCATCTTCGCTTGGGTACTCCAGGTCAAGAACCTCATTCAAAATATCGTAATAATCACACTCATTTTCTTCATGAGTGTTCCCTCTAAAACATATTCCACAATTTTCAATTTTTCTTCCTTCACTCCATGACTTAGTATGAAATCTAAACCCAATTACTATATATTTTGTTAGATTTTTACTTTTCGCATTGGACCCCATGCTAGTGCTTGCAAACCTTTATTGAAATATTTATTATCAGGGTTTTGTACCTAGAAATATTTTAAAATATTATTATTTTTCATGAGAAATATTTTCTTTCATTTTTCCGCTCAGTACATGTTCGGTACCGAGCAGGTACAAGCTCGATACCACTCAGTACATGCTCGGTACTAAGCTAGCACCGCTCGGTACCGAGCAAGTATATGCTCGGTACTGAGCAGTACATGCTCGGTACCACTAAGTACATGCTCGATACTGAGCTTGTACCGCTCGGTACCGAGCAGTATATGCTCGGTACTGAGCGGTACATGATTAGTACCGAGCTAGTACTGATTGGTACCGAGCTAGTACTGCTCAGTAGCATGCTTGTATCGCTCGATACCGAGCAGTATATGCTCGGTACTGAGCGGTAAATACTTGGTACTAAGCGGTACATGCTCAGTACTGAGCGGTAATTGCTTTATTTTTATAATTTTTTAGGCTTACGCCTCGATCCGCCTCAAGGCTTACGCCTCACCTTGCTTAGCCAAAACGCCTCAATTCCCAATTTCGCCTTTTCAAACATTGGTAATTTTTGTAATAAATAAGATATAATTCAAATTTTAATTTTAAAATTTATGAGCTCACATAAGAACTCAATCAAGTTGGAAATTCATTTACAACAACTTGTTCAATATCCCTCGAATCTGTCAGAGTCAAATTGCTTACGAAATACCTGGTGACAAATAACACTTTAGTATTTTAAATAAACATTACTCATTACTGACATTATGAAAGAACTTACTCTAAGATTGGTTCAACTTATTCATAGTTCAGTATCACATATAAATTTGATGTTTTGATTTCTAAATCATTCAGAAATCTTTCAACACATTTGCTATTATGCTTTCCATGACTTCTAAATATTGATAGTGCATCTTGTGATTGTTCTTTTACATCGAAGTTCATGTTACGACCAATCTTTATTCTTGTACTCCTTACATGGGGCTCAAAGTAGTCGAAGCAAAAATGAGTGGTTTCTTGAGACAAATATACTTCACATATCGATCCTTCTTGTCGTGTTTTATCTTAACATATTTCTTCAACTTGTTCAAATATCTATTAAACAATTATAATTATCAAGTTAATAAAAATATGTTATCTAAACTTATTCAAAAATATTGGAGACTTAATAAATATATATTTTACATCTCGAAAGGATACATCCAATTATATTGTACAGGTCCACCAACTCTAGCTTCGTAAGGTAGATAGATTGGAAGATGTTCTATAGAATCAAAAAAACTTGGGGGAAATATTTTTTATAACTTGTAGAGTATGATTGGTATGTTATCCTCGCTCCTCTGTAAAGAATCTTTGCTTAGTTTAGATGAACATAGATCTTTGAAAAAATTGCTAAACTCAGTCAATAAATTTAATATGTAATCGGATAATATATATACTATGATCGGAAGAAAAATCTCCATAATTCTATGACAATTATGACTTTTAAATTCAAATAACCTCGTAGATTTCATGTCAACACATTGGCTTATATTTGATGCATAGTCATAAGGCATTTTTAAGCCTTTAAATCACTGACATATTGATCTTTTTGGCTCTAACGTGAAAGAGTATGGTGCTTTAGGCTTCATTATTTTACCGTCGATTTTTTTTACTAACTCTAAATTTTTTGCCGGTAGTACTCTTTAATGTCCATCCTTGCTTGGATATTATCTTTACTCTTTCCTTTAATATCCATAATTGTATTAAAAATATTATCCAGAAAGTTCTTCTTAATGTGCATAACATCCAGATTATGCCTTATCAAATTAATTTTCCAATATGGTAATGTCTAGAAAATACTTTTTTTAATCCAATTATGTTCAACACCATATCCCGGATATTTAGACTCTGATAGCATTGAAAAATTAATAATTATTGGAATATCAGAAAGTCTCTGTAGTACATCATCATCACTTAATCTGGGTGGAGGAGGGGACCGCTCAACTCTATTTTTAACGAATGCTTCCTTATTCCTCTGAAATTGATGATTATTAGGCAGAAACATATGATGACAATCAAACTAAGTATTTTTTTTCCTCCATGTTTTAGTGTGAAAGCTTTATTATTCTCTATGCAGCAAGGACATGCTAATTTTCTTACTGTGCTCCAAGTAGACAATATAATATAAGCTGAAAAATCATCAATGGTCCACAACAATAAAGCTCGAAGGAGAAAATTTTATTTTGTTGATATGTCATATGTGAGAACTACTTCTTCCCATAATAACTTGAGGTCAATAATTAATAGTTGCAAAAAAATATCAATTTTTTCTTTTGAATTATATGATCCATGTATTATAAAAGTTAAGAACAAGTACGAAGTAGTCATACACATCTCTGGTGGAAGGTTGTATGGTGTTAATATAACTGGCCAATAAGAGTACGATGTAGCTGTTTGACTATATGAGATAAAACCATCGGCACATAATTCCAATCTTATGTTGCGGGATTCAGCAGCAAATGAAGCATGCACTCGATCAAAATATTTCCACACTTCAGCATCTGATGGATGATAAAAAACACCACATTTTGTTATTTTCTCCTTATGCCATCTCATATGACCTGCCGAACTTATTGATGCATATAGTCGTTGAAGTCTTGGAATACTTGGTAAATAAAATAAACGAGAATATGTAATTTCTTTCTTTTGACGACGTTGTTTTTTCGAGTTTGTCTTAAACCGAGGAGCATTGCAGGTATGGCAATAAACTTCTGTTGCATCATCCTTGTAGTATAGCATACATCCATTGATACAATAATCAATTTTTATAACAGTGAGACCCAACTTGGATACTAACTTCTTCATTCGGTACAAGTTAGAGGGAATTAAATTGTCCGTTGGATTAATTTTCTTGAGAATACCAATAAAATCATTGAAACAATCACGAGAAATATTATACTTAGCATCATCACTGTAATGGATAATTCTAAATGGATACTGCAATCGTCCCAAATTGATTTTTGAGCTGCATGTAGTAACTCAAAGAATTTTTAAGTTTCTGCATTTGGTGGCTCTTCCACACTAGCCCTTAAATTAGGACCTGCTACATCAAAAATAAGTTCTTCATAGGGTCTACTCATTTGATCTTTATCAAATATTTCATAAGCTATGGATGAACTGGCATGAGCATCTCTGTGTGGCTCGTACTCGCCATGTGATGTCTAAATCCAGTAGTTTGGAAAAAATCCCCTACGATATAAATTAAGCTTCACATCATCGAGCTTGAGAAATGATTGATTTTTATACTTCGAACATAGACATCTAAACATTTTATCAAATTGAAAGGAAGGAAGTTGAGATGCAACTTGAATGAAAGTTTCAACTCCCTGTATAAATTCATTTGTCAATCCTTTTCAACCTGGCAATAATCTGTTATACATCCAATATCTCTCTTCTTGGATAGTCATTTGGACATTGAAGTAAATGTTCCCCTACATAGTTATGAAAATATTTATTATAACACGTGTAAATCTTAACATGTGTATGTGCTATACTTTCAAACAAGTATACTTTACTTGAATTGGAATGCATTGTCTACCTCTACCTTTATTAACATAAGTCAAATATAATACCTCAACTTTCCTTATCGGGTCATCAAAAGGCCTCCGTTTAATGTGACAAAACCATGTAAAGCGACTCTCCCTAATCTTATCTTCCACTATAGCTACTCCAACCTTATCACGTATATGCTCACTTCATATCCTATCTCTAAGGGTCAAGCCACTCATTCTTCTCTTTTATTGACCACGATTCGGCACCATCAAGCATTACAGATCTCGCCACCATCTTATATAATTTTTACCATCACAATAAGGGGGACTATTCTATCACACAATAACAAGCCTGATTCATTCCTCCATTTCAACCATCCAACTTGAATTGTGTTGATAATATCCCCTTCTATTTCACCATTACTCTGAACAAAAGATCCAAGATATCTAAAATGTGTACTTTTATTAATTACTTCCTCTCACTAGGTCTATTACTACTAAAATTATACTATATATATTCAGCTTTAGATTTACTAAAGAGAAAACCTTTAGACTCTAAAATTGACCTCCATAATTTGAGTTTTCCTTCAACTCCCTCTCTAGTCTTATCAACATGTAGAATATCATCAACAAAAAGCAAACAACAAAGTACATCTATACATATTTAAGAAAACTCTTGTATTTGACATACAACAAAGTATAAAAAGCATACAATAAAGTACATCAACAAAAAACATACAACAAAGTACATCTATACACATTTCAACATAAATCAAGCCTTCTTGTATTTGACGGCACCAATCTCAAGAACTCAAATCAACATGAAGCATAGTTCTCCACAACAAAGTACATCTTAAGTCACAAACCGCTCACTAGGTCTATTGCTACTAAAATTACACCCCATATATTCAGTTTTAGATCTACTCAAGCGAAATACATTAAAAAAAAAATAAAAAAACCTCACCTCTCAGGCGGCCTGAAGAATGTCTAGATATGCCCTACATCTAATACCAAATACTGAAGAGAAGTGTTATCGCTTTTTATCTGGATTGAAGGATGTTATAAAAAAGCCTCTAATTCCTTTTGGGATTGAAGACTATTTCACTTTGGTGAAAAGAGCTAGAATGATTGAAATGAACCTATAGGCTACTCAGAGGAGGAGGGACTTCTAGAAAAGAAAGAATGAGGGCAAGCCAAAGCCCACTCAGTCTTCTCAATCTAGAGTGTCTACTTGGAAGAAACTCAGACCCACCAATTTTGAGAATAATGTTTCAGCTTCTACGGTATGCAATAAGTGTAAAAGGATACATAAAAGAGAGTGCCTCTCTAGAACTAACACTTACAACTAGTGTCATCAGCCAGGACATATGGCAAAGTCTTGCCATCTTTTGGGATAAAAATCTTCTATAGAGGCCAAGACAAGCAATACTACTCAGAGGATATCTAGTAAGCCAAGAATTGTAGAATAGACCATCTATTCTATCTCAGGGTCAGACTCGCCAAAATATTCAGCCTCGAGTTTATAATATTTTTCAAGATTAATTTGAGGTCAAGGTAATATCAGATGAGAATTAGAGATGAAGATGTAGCAAAGATAGCATTTAGTATCAGATATAGGCATTATGAATTTATGGTGTTGCCTTTTGGTCTTACAAATGCCCCTGCTATGTTTATGGATCTCATGAATATAATCTTTAAGTCATTTTAGATGTATTTGTGATTGTGCTCATATATAATATTCTGGAGTACTCTCTAAATGAAGAAATTCATATAAACCACTTAAGAACTTTGTTACAAACATTAAGAGGAAAGAAATTATATGCCAAATTCTCAAAGTGCAAATTTTGGCTAAGAGTATGAACTTTTTGCGGCATGTGATCAGTAATGGAAGGATTTCTGTGGATCAACATAAGGTACAAGCTATAACAAATTGGTCTCGACCAGCTACATTGATAGATGTCAGGAGCTTTTTTGGGTTTAGTTGGCTATTACAGAAGATTTATTGAAGGTTTTTCATAGAGTGCTATGCAACTAACTAGATTGACTTAAAAAGCAAAGAAGTTTGAATGGACAGCTTAGTGTGAAGATGCTTTCTAGAGATTAAAAAAGTGTTTGATAACTGCTTTAGTGCTAACTATTCCTTTAGGGTCAAATGGATTTCAGTTCTATACTGATGCCTCGCATAAAGGGTTGAGTTATGTACTGATACATAATAGAAAAGTCATTACATATGCTTCTAGGCATTTAAAAAATCATAAAAGAAATTATCCAACCCATGAGATGGAATTAACTACAGTAATTTTTTCCTTAAAGATCTATAGGCAAAACTTTTATGGGGTAAGGTGTGAAATTTTACTTACCACCAAAGTTTAAAATATATCTTCACACATAAAGAGCTGAATTAAGCTGAATTAAAGATAGAGGATATGATTAGAACTCATTAGGATTATGAGTTGGGCATTCAATATCATCCGGGTAAAACAAATGTGATTGCAGATGCCTTGAGTAGGAAGAATTATAGTAGTGCCAACTAGATGATTACACAACAGCATGAACTGATAAAAGATTTGGATGAGTTAGAAATTTCAGTGTCAGCCCAATGATGCAGAGACTATGATATTGAATTAAATGATTATTCAATCAACATTGAAAGATAAGATACAAGAAGCCTAATCACATTATATAGATTTTAAGAAGATATTCGATATGGTTAGTGTGGGAAATATTGAAGAATTTGAGCTTGATGGTAAAGGATTGCTACAATATAGGGGCAAATTATGTATTCTAAATGTTGGTAACTTAAGAAGGAAAATTTTTTAAGAAGCTCATTATTCAAATTATACCATTCATTCAGGAAGTAACAAAATATATCAGGATTTAAAGTGAGTGTTTTGGTGGCCAGGAATAAAGAAAAATGTGGCAGAAGTAGTGGCTAAATATACTTCTTGCCAAATGGTCAAGGTAGAACATCAGAAACCAAGCAGATTATTGCAACCCTTCCTATACCTAAATGGAAATAAGAAGACATTGCTATGGATTTTATGGTTGGGTTACCTAGATCCAAAAGAGGATGTGATGCATTATGAATGATAATTGATAGGTTAACTAAATATACATATTTCTTACCTATCAAATAATCTGATGTAGTTGAAAAATTAACATGCCTGTATGTTAATGAAATTGGCAGATTACATAGGATACCAAAGTCTATAGTATCAGATCGGGATGGAAGATTCACCTCCAGACTTTGAAGGAAGTTTCAGGAAGTAATGGGTATTAGACTTACATTCAGTACAACTTTTTACCCTCAAACATATGATCAATTAGAAAGAATGATTCAGACTCTTGATTTTTAATTTTCTACTTTACCATTTGGCAAGAAGTACATTTAGCCACTACTTCTGCATTATGGGTGATAATTGATAGGTTAACTAAATCTACACATTTCTTACCTACCAAATAATCTGATGTAGTTGAAAAATTTGCAAGCCTGTATATTAATAAAATTGATAGATTACATGGGGTACCAAAGTCTATACTATCAGATCGGGATAAGATTCACCTCCAGATTATGGAGAAATGTTCATGAAGGAATGGGTACCAGACTTACATTCAATACAACTTTTCACCCTCAAACAGATAGATAATAAAAAAGAATGATTTAGACTCTAGAAGATTTACTCAGATTATGTGTACTTAATTTTTGTGGTAAGTGGGAGACACATATACCACTAATTGAGTTTGCCTATAACAACAATTTTCAATTGAGTATAAGTATGAATCCCTATGAAGCTTTATATGGGAGAAAATGTCGAACTCCTTTATGCTGGACTGAAAAAGGAGAAAGGTTGATTATTGGGATAGATCTAGTAGATGATGTTACAGAAAAGATAAGGCTAATATGTAATAGAATGAAAGATGTGCAAGATAGAAAGAAGAAATACTATAATGCTAACCATAGATTAGTGGAATTTGAAGTTGGGGAATTTGTATTCCTCAAAGTTAGTCCAATGAAGAGTGTGAAGAGATTTGGTGAAGCAGAAAAATTGAGTCCAAGATATGTAAATCATTTTTAAATTTTAGAAAGGATATGGAAATGTGGCCTACCGGTTGATTCTGCCAAGTCACATGAGTGGAGTACATAAAATATTTCATATCTCTTCTTTGAAAAAATACATTTCAAATGAAGCTCAAAAGATTAATACTGAATCAGTGGATATTCAACCAGACTTAACTTTCGTAGAAGAACCTCTGAGGATTATAAATTTCAATGTGAAGCAACAAAAATGCCATTAGATTCCTTATGTTAAAAGTTTTATGGAAATATGGATCTAAAAAGGACGCAACTTGGAAGAACGAAAAAGAAATGATGGAGAGCTATCCTCATTCGTTTGACCAAGGTATGGATTTATATTATTGCTTTTAATTTTTGAGGATGAAATTTTTATTATGAGGGGAGAATTATAAAACCGAAAATTGTCGATTGTAAGCGTTGCACGCATTTTGATGAGCAACGATAAAATTTAAGTAAATTCTTTACGTTGTTGGTTTTCAATGAAAATAATTTTATAAAATTTCGAGCAAATTGGCATAAGGGACTTATGGTGAATTTCACATAGATTTGAAATAAAAAATCATGTATGTTTCCAAATTTTAAAAAAATTGACTTAATTGCCCTTCATAATAAAAATTAAACATAAGTCTTGTGAGGGCAATTAGGATTTTTTGCTTATGCCCTAACTGATCCATCATTAAGGGGACCAAAGTCCATTCAGTCCCCACATTTGCTTGTGTTGTTTTGTTCACCTGAAACCTAAAGGGCGGACGGATGAGGCGATCCAAGGCTGGGACAGCGGCTTGGGCGGAGGTTTCAGACGACCAGTCTTGCGGAAAATCGTAGAGGGAGATTAAAGGGAGACTAAGGTAAGTTTCTAATAAAGAAATTCTTCATTTTCATGTTAATTTCTTCAACAGAAAAATTTTATTGTTATGGAAAAACCTAAAATTTTTAAAGGGGATCGTTAAGGAAGGATTGGGGATACTATTTAATTACGAAAAAATGAAGTTTCCCAAAAATTTTTTGAGTTTGGAAAAATTAAGGTTTACATATTTTTGGATTTCAAGAAAATTTCTTTAATGATTATTGTTCTAAAGGATTTTATGGATGTTTTTAATGGTGGAAATTAAGTTTTTATGTGAAAATTTTACTTTTATAATTTTTTATTAAATAAATTTGAAAATATTAAACCCTAATTTTTAAATTAAAAATGGGGGAGTTTTGGATTACAATTGGAATGAAATTAATAAATTTATGTTTTCCAAAATTTATGATTTTGAGCAAATACAAAAAGTTAGTTAAGTTTGTTTAAAATAAGGAATTATTGAGGTTTCAATTTGCTCAAAGTATGAATTTAGATGAATTATGGAGGTTTAAAAAATTAGGGATTTCTTAAATCCAAAAATGGAAATTTAATTAATTATTTAATGAAAATGTATTATGATTAAGGCTGAATAATAATGTTTGTATGTACATTTATACTTAGGTGTCAATTATAAAGGACGCCTCGAGCATAAGTGACATTGTTGAAGTTTACTATACTTGTGAGGTAGGTATTCATGCCTCTTTTAAGTTTATAAGTTTCTATTTCATTAAATGTTAAAATTCTATATGCTTTAATATTTTATTTCAGTTAAATAACAAGTCATACTGCAATATATATGTTCCTTTTTAGAATATGAACATGTAAAATTTTAGTAGAATATTTTAGCATGAAATCTTATTAGACAGACATGTATGAATTCATGAATGATTTAATGTTCTTATGTTAAGTATTGAATGATTCAATGTGCAAGATGATCCGGAGTACCAAATAGTAAAGGGTTCTTCGAAGTAAATAGTAAAGGGCTTTTCGGGGCAAATGGTAAAGGGCTCCTCGGAGCAAATTGGTAATGGAGTATTCGGAGTAAATGAAATGAAATATTTGACTAAATTTGAATATGTACATGATTAGAATAAATTATTGTTACTTTTGGGATGAGTGTATACAATTAAGACTGTATTCTATTTTTCTTTCCATATAAGAATGGTAAATAAAAAGTTAAGAGAAGAAAATAAAATTAAAGAAAGAGTTATGTGCATTCAAAATATTAAGCATTCAAAATTTTATATGGATTAGGCATACTTAAGACTTCTCATGTTTTTTAAGTCTTGACGTATGAAAAATTTATCGTATAATGTTTCTTTTTTCATGCATTATAAATTTAATTGAGATATTTATTACCTGCTGAGCGTTAACTTACCTCTGCTTATGAGAATGTTTTTCAAGAGAGACTAATAAAGAGTAATTGCTAAAAGATCGATTACCTACCATCGTAGATGATCCCAAGATGACAGATTTTTATAGTTATTTATGTGTTTAATATTAGTCTATGTAAAAATTTATTTATAGGGAACTTTCTGAAGTATTGTTTTGCTATTTTTGATGTTGATGAAATTCTTAAATTTGATGTTTAGTAGCTCTTTCTATGATTGAAATTAGATGAACATTTGTATACATTTAATTATGAATGAAATTTTATGTGTTACCATCCGACTTCGTTCCCACCTCGTTTAATTCGAGCTTATCGAGTCGTGGCATGACATTATATGACCAAATCATTTAAGACAATTCTCTCTAATCTTATGTGCGAGTGAAGCATATATATACTTGTTTCAGTCTATCTCAAATTATATAACTATATATCAACTTAAACATTCCCTTCCCTACAATACTTAATTTTATACTTCTCTTCTATTAAAGTTTTACTCTTTCATAATATTGCACAATGTCTCAAAACTAGATATATAAATAAATAACATAATAAAATAAAAAAATTTAATTCCAAAACCAATGCTTTATATCACCTCCAACCACACATTTCCAGCCAATCAAAATAAAAATTCAAAGGAAATTAAAAACAAAAATGAGCACAAACAAATATTTTCTTCTTCTACAAATCCCTACCTAAAAATAAGCAAAATTCCAACCAAATTAGGAACTTTCGGAAACCAACCGGACCCTCGGCCGTCCTCGACGACCGCCGTACTTCCGGCGGCGTATTTCCATAACCCGGCGGTGGGAATTGGAATGTATAGCGGCGGAGAAAGTGGGGCTGTTGGCAGGCCGGTACTCCGGCACAAGCCGGCCGGAGTTATACCGCACTCCGCACGCGTTACAGAGAGTCTTCGGTCCTTCCGGCCCCAACCTCCACTGTGGCGTTTCCTCCGCTTTGCAGTGCCTGCACTTCTTCTTCTCCGGTGCCGTCGAAGGCGCAAAGGTCGGCAGCGCCTTGCGTCTCCGACGCCGGCCGCCACTCCGTGCCCTCGAAGGCGGCCGGAAAGGCAGCCGTGAAACTGGGTCGAAAGAGGTTTCTAAAGGGGGGAACGCGTCCTTGTTCGCCAGCCATTCCAGCTCTTCTTCCTCCCCATCCACGGCCGAACCCTAGAATACCAAAAACGCCAAAGCGAAGATATTAGACCTTTGTAAGATTTCTTGAAAAGAAGGGGTATGGGGTAAGTTGGGTACGGGGTCGTCAATGGCGGCGTCGAAGATTTCCTGGAAGAGCTGCGGCGTAGGGGCATCCAGGTTACAGTTTGGGTCGCTGGAGAAATCAAGCAATAACACATCGTCGGGGAAAGCCTCCGCCTCCGCCGTCGCCCTCGCCGCCGCCGCAGGAAGGTCGATCATATCGCGCTATCAGGAACCCTAGCCCTGTCCGACTCAGACTTATACCTAGCTCAGCATTTGTTAAGTTAGGGCAGAGGTAATATTGATTTCATTGAAAATTTTGGATATTTTGTTTAATTGCAATATATACAGCATGTTAAATTTGGCTATTTTTTGGGAGAATTTTTTTGCTATTAAAATTTATAATTATTTTTATTTGAAAATGATAAGGGCCGTGTTTATTTTTTTTAATAAAAATAAACAAACTAAAAGATGATTATGGTTCGCACACGGGAAGTTATAGGAGAGGAATTAGAAATAGTTTGCTCCAAATAACAAATATGTTCTTAACCATACATTCTACAGATAGACAACCCGTATTTGTTGTGTTTCACATGAATTATTATGAATATTGAAATGGAGGTTATCATCCTTGTCCTAAAAACCGACAACAAAATAGCAAAATAAATAGGATCCCATGTTCAACAGTATAAAATGAAAGCCACAAAAAATGCCTCTAGTCACATAAGGTCCACACCAAATGTCCAGCACAACAAAAAGACAGGAACGTAGAACGTAGCTCACGTAGTGCAAAACTAAAAGCCAAAATCATTCTAAACACAAAGTTATATATATATTTTTAAGCCTCACTCAAAAATCAAAATTCGCATAGAGACTTCAAAAAAGTTTAGTATATGAGTAAAGACAAAATCAAGCCACTACTACAACATGTAATTAAGTTTATTAGTTTCATAAAGTGAAGTGAAGGCTTTGATGTAGCTTTGTGGGCTATCATCATTGACATTTGCCCACCAATAGCAACATATTAGCATAAATTGATCCATTAACTTCATTAACAAACCATAGATCCAACCAATAGAGCAAATCAACTAATATCTAAGCGCTTATATGAAGAACCATAGAATGATGTGATAACCGAAGATAGAGAAGCCCCATTAGAATCATTACTCGATTAAATCCAAAGATATTAGATTGAAAAATTGTCAATCGTATGTTATTCCAAAAGAAAGTTATTTTAGCTCTGAAAACCAATAATTGTGGCACCACAAATTAACAAAGTAGAAACTCAAAATCGACAAAAATATAAAAGATATAAAGTGTAGTAAATAACTGATCAATACAAAAACAAAAAGATAATTTCCATTCAAAATATAAGGGTTAAGATGATATCAATTACTCACTAAAATATAAGGGAGCTTATAGACATAAGAGGCATCCCATGATAATTCATAGGTAAGGAAGCAAGGTTGATAGACAAAATGTCACTATAATATTCTTAATTTCCCATAGAAGCATAAAAGTAAATCTTAGATTCCCATATAGTCAGTAAAATTAAAAAGGCTTATGTAATGAGAAGTAAGGCTTTTAAATCAGGATGATAAAAAATATGATGGTCATACGCATAAATTAGATAGTTAATGAAATCTCATTGGAGAAGATTGGGGAGTAAAGACCCTTTACCATCTTCTTATAATAGTGAGGAATGGAGTAAGGGGACACTTAAGCCTCATTAGAATCATTACTCAATTCCAAGCTATTCTATATTCAAGCATGCAAAATATCCAATGCACACTAATTTAGTTTCGTGTAAATAAGAAAGTTTTTGTGTGTATAAAATCATGGTGTTCGAAATGTCGATCATTGTTCTAAGATAAGTTAATTTATTCCCTAAATAAGTATATTAGTCTCAATTCGAGTCAAAGTTGTAATAAAGTGCCTTTTTTTTAACCAGAACAAAAAATTCTATTAAGATAGAAAGATACAACACAATACAATAAGAAGGGCCACATCAATAGAATTACAAAAAGCTAAAATAAAGAAAAGTAGTAGCAAGGCAAACTGAGAGTAGGAAAGACAAAATCGGAAGAATAAAATAGCACATCCCAAACCATCCAAAAGAAGAAAGTCGTTTCTTCTTGGAATTCCATTTACGTTGACTAACAAAATTATCGAGCGAGCCAGTATCCAGGGTGTTATCAATAAAGTCCTCCTCACTATCAATAGTCAGGTCGTCATGTAGCCAATCACAATGCCACATAACATCTCTAGTAACATGGGCTAACATATTAACATTAAAAATGATAGAAATAGGCACATTTACCAGAGGCATCACACTACCTTCCTCCCGAACAGCACCCAAGATTTCCTCACCACAATCAACAAAAGAAACAAAATTATCAACAGACAATTTCGCACCATCACTAACAATCGGACTATCACTAAGATTAATATAACAATTACTATCAGATACAGCCACAAGGGCAGAAGCCACATTAGAAGAAATAACCCCATCCATCAGACGAACATCATCAGTTGGCATAGGGGCAGTAGAGGAGAGAACAGGGTAAGACACTTGCCCGGTAAAAGGCACACCCACAACAGAACCATTAATAGCATCTATAGGGGAATCCAGCATAGCAATTGGCTCCACCAAAACAACAAGAGAGCCACCCGAACAAATCCCAGCAACAGAAATAGGGACAACCGGAGGTTGAAATTGGCAAGATGGAATTAACTCAACCACCTACAACACCAATAACGGGCAAAACAACGGGAGACACGGCCACAGAACTGTCCTGACATAGAGGGGGTAAAACAATAGGAGACGGATCAACAAGAGTAGGATTAAGAAGGATAAAAGCTGTATCCCCTAAATCCCCAACAAAGTGCCTTATTATTATTTTATTTTAAAGTTTAGGTTTAAGTTTGTAATTAATGATTTAAATTTTAAAATGCAATATAAAGTAAAGTAGAATATAAAATGCGAGCAAGTAAAGCACTATATGAAACTCACTCATTACTGGCGGAATTTTTCGATGGCTTTCCGACTGTTTTCCAATGGAAGATAATGAGACAACTTTTCCGATGAAATTTTCTGGCTGTTTCTTTCCCACGGAATTTTTCGGTGGCTTTTTCAGTTTTCTGGTGAAATTTTATAAATTTAATTAAATTGATTAAAATTTTAACTATTGAAACGATTTAACAACAATGATTAAAAAGAATATTAATTATTTCCTTAATTTAATTAAAGAGATTTAAATAAAAATTTATTTTTATTTTATTAATTAGTAATTTTAGTAGTATTTTAATTCATTATTAAGTTAATAATTTGTTTTAATTATAATTAGGGCTGCAAGTGAACCAAACGTTCGACGAGCTACTCGTTGTTCGGTTCGATTAAAAATCGTTTGCGATCGTTTAATTAACTAAACAAACAAAGTTGAACAATATTTTAAATACTTGATTCTTAAATAAACAAACTTGAACACTAATGCGTTCGGCTCATTTATGTTCGCGAACAACATTATTTGAAGTTCGTGAACAAGCTCGACATTAAGCTCGATTCATGTTCGATTTTGAACTCGTGAATAAGCTCGATAAAAATAATTAATATTTGGCTATAGAATTAATAAATATAAATAATCATTACCTTTGTTATATAGACAATTGCTTTTATTATAAATGTGTTTGTTCATAGATATGTTCATGAACGTGTTTGTTTGATAGTTAAAGAAATTCGTTAAATATGTTCGCGAACAAACTCGATAAACACTAAACGAACGAACATGAACCGAACACGAACACTCCTTAATTTAAATGAACCAAACATGAACACAAACGCTAAAGCTCGAACAAACATGAACCAAACTTGAACAAGCCGATATTAAATGAACACAAACATGAACACTCACATACTCGGCTTGGCTCGGTTCGTTTGCAGCCTTAATTATAATTCTTTATTTTAATTAATTTTCATTTTAAAATAAATTATTAATTATTAATAATTAATTTTATTTTATATTAATTATTTTTTTTTATTTTTATAATTAAATTAGTTAGTATATTAATAACTTGATTTTGTGTCAAAATATAGTTTAAATATAAAAAATTGACATTTAAAACCTATTTACCTATTCATCAATTTGGTTGGGTGTTTGAAACTCTCCCCAACCCACCCGGGTTTGAAACCCATGGCAAGCTCGGGAGCGGGATGGTGCGGGCGTGCGACCGGTCAAGCTGCTAGGCTAAAAGCGGGCTCACACGGGCGTGATAGCAGGGGCTGTCGGGCGGGCGTAGGAGCGGGCTGTCAAGTTAGCGCACACGGGCGGGGGAGCGGGCTGCTGGGATGGCACGAGTGCGGGCTACTGGGATGGCGTACACGGGCAGCGTCTGTCGAGGTCAACCTGGCTGCCAGGCGGGAGAGCACAAGAATTCTTTTTAATTTTCTAGCGGCTTAATTCTGCTGGAAAGCTGCCGGAATTATTTTCCTCCGGAAAAGCCGCCGGAATTTATTTTCCTACGCATGTTTGATTGGTGGAATTTTTTTCGCCGAAAAACCGCTGGTAATTCGAAAACCGCCGGAAAATGACCAATTTTTGCCTGAAAATTCTGCCTGTAATAGATGATTTTCCTATAGTGAAGTATGAAAAATAAAATATAATAAAAGTATAAAATAAGAAAAAAAACCTAACACACGGAGTTTAAGGTCAATGATTTATACAACATCTAATACGTGCTAAATCATGTGGTTGTCATTCCATTATTAATTTGAGTGTTTAATTTTCAATTTTAAGTTTGTATGATTTTTGCCTTTGGCTGATTTCAATTTAAGTTTAAGTGTTTTATACTTTGTACTTAGCCAGCTTTTCAAGAATTAATTAAGAAAACCTTTGCTTTTTATTTGATATTTTTTTTCACTTGTTGTATTGTATTATTTATTAAGCAATATAAAATCAAGCCCTCAAAATCCTTTAGGAAACCTAGCTTTGGATTTAATTGTTATTTTAATGATCTTGTTAACCTCAAATTATATTGAAATTTATAGATTTATTTATAAGCTTTCAAAGTTTTTATATGGAGTTAGGGTTTTCTTAAAGGTTCAATTTAGGGTTTATGATTTGACCCATCAAACAAATTCAAATCTTCATGAAATTTAGGTCAAAGTCATTGTTGAACCAAGGTCCAATATTCTAAATTTTGTGAAATTAATTTGAAATTTTAGTGATTTATTAAAAGTTGTTTTGATTCTACTTTCAAATACTAGAAATATACATTTTTAAAGTTTTAATTTAGTTTGAAATTATTTTTCTCACATTTTATGATGTGTGTAGGTTCTCTAAAAATTAGTTTTATATCTTTATGATTTTAATGAAATTTTTTACACATTATACAAATTCCTAAGCCCATAAGGTTTTTTTTTCCTAAGCCCATCGGTTATCCTGCGGTCACCTAGAGCTAGGCTTTGTCAATTTTCTAATCAAATGGCTTCAAAATCCCATATAATTAGATCTATAGGACAATAATGGAAACAAGATTATCCTTTGAAATTTTCTAGACATTCAAACTTAAGTTGAGTTTCTTAGATTTTTTTTTTTTTAATTTTAATTTTGTTTTTACTAAGCCTAGATATTTAATAATTCATAGAGGGTCCTAGACAAGGATTTTTGTCCTTCAAAAATTTCCCTCTTAATGCTAATCATTAGAAGGTTCTATATGTAAATTTTCATGTCATTTGAGCTTCTAAAATATTTTTAATGAATATTCAGAGTTCTACGCTATTTAAGGACCTAGGACTTTGAAAATCCAATTGGGTTTATGTGAGTCTCAAATATATTTGAGAAAATATCCGAAGTCAATTTTAGACCCATCAAACGTAATCATAGATTAATTACATAATTAGCCTTATATAATAATTCACATGATAAATAAAGCCACTTTAATTTTATTTTATTTTATTTTCGAAAATTTTGTAATCCATAGGGGTATTACTTGCATTTTTTGTATTTGAAATGGATTTATTATGATTTTATTTAAAGTTTTGGTCATGTTTTAGATTTAATTAAATCCAAAAAAAATGAAATTCCTTAGTTAGCAATGCGCTCTCCACATAATGCTATTTCATTGGTGATGGCCCCATATGCAACATGAGATTTAATATGACAGTTTGATCTAAGACCAAACAGCTTTTATTAATCAAATTGTAACAATATAGGGTTTATATATATCTTAATACAAACAGATTGCTGTCGCCTTTTCTACTTGAATGAAGTAGATGCCGTCGATGTTTCATCTCCTACCTCCCATCATCGAATAACAACCACCCATGCTTAATTCATGGCTTTGAGGAGATTGATGGTTGGATCTCCATGAAATCAATCTTGGGGGATCAAAAAAATAGGAGCTTACAATCCAATGGTGGGATTGGATTGGATTGTAAGTTCACTTAATAATGTCATGAACCCTAAAAGTCACAATTGACACGACCCGAAAAATCCGACTCGAACACGACCCGGAATTTTTGGGTTGGACACGACCCGTTTGAAAAACGGGTCGGTTTCGGGTTCATAAAAGTGACCCGGTTTGAATTTTGGGTTGGGTCCGGGTTAACCCGAAAACCCATTAACTGACCCATTTTGACCCGCGATATTATTTCACGGGGAGTGATTGTGGGCAGCAGGACAGCGGGAATAAGCGGGATTACTTACGTGTTAGGGTTTACGCCTTTCATCATTCTCATTTCACGTGCCGTAAAAACCAGCTCTCCTCTCCTTCGCTGCTTCGTCTAGGGTTTATGAAGTTCCGTTTCTTCTCTATAAATCTCCTTGATCTGTGGACGATTTCCTCTCTTCTCCTTCTCTGGCATATTCTTGGTCTGTGGTTTCGTGGTGTTCATTGTGCACATCTGCTTTGGCTCAACAGGAAAACTTACATCTCTCGCTGTTTGTATCTCTCATCTTTTTTCCTTTCTTCTCCTTTTAGAAGCATGATATATGAGCATAGGAGAGATTTCTCTTGCTGTGTTGCTGTTTGATCAACATATTGTGAAGTTCCTTTTGGGGTTAGGGTTTTCCGATATTCTGGTGCAAACGAGCCAAGTCGAGCTCAATTTTCTAGGTTTTTTGTTCAGTTTCTGCTGGTTTTTCTATTAGGTTACTGCAGTTATGCACTTATGCGTTGGAAACGAGCCAAGTTGAGCTCTATGCTATCGTATTTCTATTTAGTTTCTGCTATTTTTTTCTGTTCACTTATTGCTGTTATTTCTGTGCAATTGAGCAATGTCGAGCTCTATGTTCTGGTATTTCTGTGCAATTTCTGCTGTTATTTCTGTTCAAACGAGCCAGGTTGAGCTCTATGTTCTTGTATTTATGTGCTGTTTATGCTAGTATTTCTTTGATGTTTTTACTGTTATTTCTGTGCAGTTTCTGCTGTTATTTCTGTGAAGCTTCTACTGTTATTTCTGGGCACTTTCTGTTGTTATTTCTGTGCAGTATCTACTTTTATTTATGTGCAGTTTCTGTTGTTATTTCTATGCAAACGAGCCAGGTCGTGCTCTATGTTCTGGTATTTCTGTGCAGTTTCTGCTGTTATTTCTATGCAATTTCTACTGTTATTTCTGTGCAGTTACTGCTATTTTTTCTGTTCAGTTATTGCTCCTAGTTGACACCCATAGACTCCTAGTTATTTTGATGAGTTGTTGTTCAACAACACATTAAGCATTTACAGTTATTTGGTCGTTATTAGTTATTACTAAGTATTTGGAGTAACAAGCCTTCAATCCATTAAGTATTGAAGTCATACTTCATTTAGTGTAGGATGGTTGGCTTGGGCAGTTATTTGGCCGTTATAAAGTCTCAATGTGTTATGTGTATTTTTTTGAAAAAGAAATTTAACAAATAACATTGTGAAGTTGTTATATTTTGTAATTTTTTTTGTTAGCTGGGTTTGTTGTGTTTAGGGTGTTGCTGGGTGCTTCAAGAAGCCCAGGGATGGTGTTGATGGGTGCTTCAAGAAGCCAACCATCAAACCAGTTTCTGCTGCTTTGGTTGCTGGGTAGCTGGGTTACTTTTGTTGTTGGGTTGCTGGGTTGGTTACTGTTTTGGTTTTTCTAGCCAGGTGTCTTGAAATGCTGGTTTGCTGGGATGGTTTCCTAAACTGAAAAAATAGTAGAAACTGCATAGAAATAACCGCATAAACTGGTTTGATGGTTGGCTTTGTTGTTGCTGGGATGCTGGGTTGGTTGCTGTCTTGGTGTTGTTGAATAATTAGGGTGTTGAGTTTGCTGTGTTTAGGGTGTTGAGTTTACTGAACAGAAAAAATAGTAGAAACTGCACAAAAATAATATAACAGAAATAAATTTAGTGGTTTCTCTGGATGGTTGGCTGGGTAGCTGGGTTTGCTGTTATTTTTGTTTGGCTGTGTTGGCAGGGAGATTGGTTTCCTGAACTGAAAAAATAGTATAAACTACATAGAAATAACAACAGAAACTAGTTTGATGGTTGGCTGTGTTGTTGCTTGGTTGCTGGGTTGGTTGCTGTCTTGGTGTTGTTGCTGTCTTTAAATATTTAGGGTGTTGAGTTTGCTGTGTTTAGAGTGTTGAGTTTGCTGAATAGAAAAAATAGTAGAAACTGCACAGAAATAACATAACAGAAATAAGATTAGTGGTTTCTCTGGATGGTTGGCTGGGTAGCTGGGTTTGCTGTTATTTCTGTTTGGCAGGGAGATTGGTTGGGTGTGTTGGCAGGGAGATTGGTTTGCTGTTATTTCTATTTGGCTGTGTTGATGGTTTACTGGGTGCTTCAAGAAGCCCAGGGATGTTGGTTGGCTATGTTGTTGCTGGTTGGTTCCGAAAGGATTGAAAGTTAAGTAGCGATGATGAGTACCCTTCTAAACTAATTGTGAAGTCAATTGTGGGAAAAAAGTTATTGCAACCAAGTGGCATTTGGAGGGTTAATCAAACAGATACTAAGTATAAAATACAAATTTCTGCCTTGGATGGCAATATCTCAATTCGCAAGTCTGCAACCGTAAAAAAATTTATTGTTGACTCACATTTCATTGAATGATGAATTATTTGGAGGGTTAATCTGAGCTAATAACTCAAGCTTTCAACTAATTCATGGATTTAAAATTATATCTAATTAATTGTTTATATTTTTTGCAGTTAGCTTATATCTCTATGAGGCCAGGCCGCAGGCACTAGACGTCAAGGAGTTGAAATTTCTGTAAATTATAATTATGTTTCGAAATTTCTGTAAATTGTAATTATGGTTTGAAATTTCTGTAAGTTTAATATTTTATATAATTTTGTAAGTTTAATATTTTGTATAATTTGTATATTGTAAATAACAAATTATTTTTTATTCATAAATATAATTTTTATTTTTGCAAGTTTCTGTTTAAATTTTTCTGTGTAGCTATTTTTCCATAAATTTTTCTATGTAGCTTTTGTTGTTTAAATTTGTGCGTTACCCTTTAAATTTTATTATTTATGCAAATAACTCGGGTCAGCGGGTCATTCCGGGTTGACCCGAACCCTACTCAGGTCGGGTTCGGGTCCTGAATATTGACCCGTATCCATAACCGGGTCGGGTTTGGGTCAACCCTTTTACCTTCGGGTCAGTTCGGGTTCGACACGAACCCGACCCATAACCCGTATTGACACCCCTGAGGAATATTGTGATTTGCGTACTTAGTTCTGGTAGCTTCCATGAGCAATTGGGTTGAATTTGATTTGGTTTATTTCTTGCCACTGCAACCAAGCCAGCTAGTTGGTTGCCTTATCAAACATTCTAGTAAGTTCTAATAACTTCTATGGAGCTCAGGGATGGGTTAATTTGATTTGTGTTGTTTAGGTCGGCTCAGGCCGACCCACTAAGCCACTTAGGTAATCCCAAGTGGGTTAAGCTACCTATAGGGAGTAGGCTAGAGTCTTAGGATCTTTATGTAAGAATTTGATGATGTTAGGTTGACATTTAAATGGGTGAAACCCATAAATCTTGGCTTGCTCTTTTAATGAACCTTTTAGTAATTTGACCTATGGTCAACTAGGGTTGACCATAGGTTTTGGGAATACTAGGGTGATTCTAGCATGTGTCTAATATGTTTGGATGTAATCCTAATGCTTAATGTAAGAGGCTTGCTAAAGATATGACCCCCTAACATCTAAATTAAAAGAATTACTCATATTTCTATCATTTAAACATCAAAACTAGAGCAAACATATTGGTTCTTTTAAATATATAAGAGTAAGGAGCCAACAAAGTGAGGATAGTCAATGAGTGATGCTTTAGGTTTTTATTTCTAGCTTTTCGGTTTGATAAGTTATTTTGTAGCTTGTTATTGGCCATTGCATAATGTATATATTTTTTGGAACTTGTCAGATATGTAAATATTCAGTGAACAGTAATGCAATTATATTTTCCACTTGTATTTCCCCCTATAAGCTTATCCAAAGCTACCAATATGAACAATAAGCAATATATGAAATCAATATAAATCAATATAATCAATAATAATAGATTATTTAATAAGAAAAAATACTCTATCAATATTGTCCTTATCATATATTATATCATGTTGTATTAGTATCAATGTAGGTTCTATCTATTCTACTTCAGTTTTATCTATCAATGAATTCATATATTATTATATAAATGCTATCACGGATGTAATTATGAATAACAAGGAATAAGATCTAGCTTTAATATAGTGTTTTCAATATCTTCAATCCCAACTGTCAACTAGTTAGTCACCAGTCTTTAATTTAACCCCAATGATTGACCAATTAGTCATTATACCATTATTATTCATAAGTCTTAAATAAATTCCATGCTACTTTCAATAAATCATTAAGAGTCGTCACCCTCTACCCGTTAGCATATTTCAGCCAATTAGTTATAGGCTAAAATTATGATTACACCACAAATCTCATTATTTAAAAGAAAGTCATTGGTCTACCCTTATATAAAGGGTATTAAAATTTTAAGAGTCAACCCATACTAATTATAGTATTGATAGCTAGCATTTATTACTTACATTCAAATGTCACATTTATCTTATATTAGTCATATCATTTTCGCTATGCAATGTCAATATCAACTATGTAATGCATTAATATATAAAATACAAGAAAATATATATACTCTACATTAACATCAGAAAATTATAAGTATCTATCTAACGGATGAAATTCAATAATATTACAGTTAAAATATTAATAAGAATCATATCTATATACGCAAAATATTAAATGATAAAAGTTCAATCAATACTTAAAAAGATGTTTTTATCAATTTGGAGGAGATAAAAATTGTAGAAAATCAAATCCATTGAAAATAAGAGTAAGAGTTTAGTCATCTAACTCAATTAGAACAAAATCCATAACATAAGCGACAAAGGATAACACATCGAAATGCTTTCTCTCTCCTCTCCTCTCCTCTCTCTCTCTCTCTCTCTCTCTCTCCCCTCTTCCTTGTCCCTTCTCTTCTCCTTCCTTCCTCGCCAAGACAAATGAGAGTGAGGGAGAGTGGTGGGATGGCAGGTATATAATGAAAAAAAAAAAAAAAACATTTTTAGTGCCTAGTGTTGGTGTGCCCAAGATCCAATGTTGGTGAGCTGCATGCCGCCCACTACAAGAAAATGAGCAATTTATGATGGAGTTTTTCATTGAAAAACTCCCATTTTCCATTGGAAACTATAAATTTTGGTAGATTTTTTATGGAATTGTTTCTGCTAGTAAAATACGAGTAGGAAAATGATTTCGGCAGATTTTTTTTGTTCAAAATTTTTCTGATGGATTTTTGATGGATTACTGATGGAAAATTACTATTTTAACCGATGAATAAAAATCCGTCAAAATTTTCCGAAACAGCGGAATTTTCGAAGAAAAATTTGTTGGATTTTTTGAAAAAAAAACCTTCACAAAAATTTTAAACAGATTTTCTAGTGAAAAATTCTGATGTATTTTTCCACCATGAATGTCATTATTTTCCCTTTTTTGAAGATTTTGGTAGAAAAATCCATTAAAAAACTGTAGCAAAAACTTAGAAAAAGAAAAAAAAAACATCATAATAAAGGTTTGGGAATCATACATGTTACTTATTAGAACTACTCATAAGCAACAATCTTATTTACAGCGTAAAGTTGAGATGATTGAAAATACAAGACAAGGAAAATAATCAATTAAGTTATAAAGAAAACATTTGAAGATATATTATTATCAAAGCTATAATTGCTCTCTGCTCTCTGCTTTCCTCGCAACGGCTCTCTACTATAACGCATCTCTCACAACGGCTCTCTGCTCTCTGCTCTCTACTTTCCCCTCGGGCGATTATGAGGTGATTCTAGGGTTCCTGGTTGGTTCGTCGGGTGGCTCCCTAGTTGGATTTCTGGTGCTGTTCTCCCCTTTATTTTGGCTGTGGTTACTTCCTGATGCCTTGGGCTTTAATTTTCTACCTCGGTTTTGCTTCATTTTCTTGTTTCGGGTTGTCATTCTCTACGGCTCATGGCTTATATGCTTGGTTTTGTTTCTCCCGCTTTCTCTGTCATTTTCATGGTCGTTTTGAGTTTCTGTTTTGTTTGGCCCTTCGGCTTTCGTTCGTTTGGGGGATGACGACCCCATCATCATCTTTCTCGCCTGTTGCTTCTATCCCGAATGGTAAATTCCGCTCGTTTAAAGATGTGTTGGCTGGTTCAGCTGCTTCTTCTCCTCCCCTGCATTTTGTGCAATCATCCTTTAAAGGGTGTCCCGCCTTATTGTTAGATGAATCAGTTGTGGCGCAATTAGCTGCTCCTTTTGCTCTTACTCTTGTGGGTATGTTTGTTCTGAAGCATCCCAACCTTGATATTATCCATAAATTTTTCATTAATTTAAAACTCTCTTGTTCCTTTCATGTTGCATTACTTGACCCCAGGCAGACATTCTTACTATATTCAGTCTTGCCAAATGCAGCTTCTTAAATGGACACCTGATTTTGATGTCTCTTATGAATCGCCGATTGTTCCGGTTTGAGTTTCTTTCGCTAACCTAAGGCTTCAGTTTTTCAACTCTCAAATCCTTTTTGGCCTTGCTTCCATCCTTGGCCGGCCATTGCAAGTAGACCAAGCCACAACTTCGATTTCTCGTCTCTCGGTGGCTCTTGTTTTGGTTGAGTTAGACATTTTTAAAAATCACCCTTCTGAGATTTGGCTTGGCTCTAAATTGAATGGTTATTTCCAAAAGGTTGAATTTGAAAAGTTTCCTATCTTTTGTTCTCGTTGTAAGATGCAAGGTCATGGCTTGAGTGAATGCTTTAAATTGCACCCACACCTTAATAAAGAAAAAGAAATCGTTAGGCCTACTAAAATACAAGAATGCAACATGAATGCTGATGTGAATGGCAAGTTGGTGGATGGTAATGTTATTACTACTCAAGGTAAGGAGGTAGTTGCTCAGCCTATTCTTCTTCAGGTTACTCCCCATTCCTCTAGTGATGGTCTAACTTTTGTTCCTACTTGTGTCGTGGAAGAAGAAAAAAATTTAACTAATGTTCCGAATAACTTGTCTGATCCATCTTCCGCATCTATTGCTTGTGATTCTTTACAAACTATGCCTCAAGTTATTGTTTTGGATGTTAATATTTATAAAGATTATAATCCTAGTCTTTATACTGAGAATGACCAAGTTATTAATCTTATTCATGATAGAGAGGAGCCTTCAGTGGACGTGGAAGAGTTGCCTCCTTAGGTGAATCCTTCTTTTGGTCTAGAGTGGGAACAATTTAAATGAAGGCTATGAGAGAGAGGAGCCTTCAGTGGAGGTGGAGGTGTTTCCTCCTCAAGTGAATCCTCCTTTGGTCAAAACCGAAAGTGGGACCAATTTAAATGAAGGCAATGAGAGTTATTTGACTACTTTAGAAGATGGAGTTTTCTTTGCAGATGGTGAGTAGCCTCCTCTTAAGGGGCCTTTTGGTAACCTAAATGATAGAACCATTCTTTTATCTGATCTTTATCATTGTGATGCTTATACTGATATGGAAGTTGATAGTTTGGCTAGATGTTATGATTGAGAAGACCATGACTTGAGTTTCTCTAAGGGTTGTGGTAAACATGGTAGGAAACGCAAAAATGTTATTTTATAATTTCCTAGAAGCACCCGATTGCATACTTCTTATTAATTGTATTTTTATGTTTAACACCATTATTTGGAACATGCGGGGTATTGGTTGCCCCTCTTCTAAGCTTAGAGTTAAAAATTTATGTCATATTCATAATATTTTTATTCTTGTTTTGCTTGAACCGCTTATTTCTATGGATAAATTAACTAGTACTGCTAAATTTCTGGGTTTTAATAATGCTAAGTCGAATGTTGCTAGTAAAATTTGGATTTTTTGGAAAAATTTTGTTAGAATTGATGTCATTGGTGATTTTACCCAGGTTTACATTGTAGTATCGAAAGTTCTAATTTCCAATATTATGCATCTTTTATTTATGGTGCTTATTCTCGGTATATTAGAAGGATTTTATGGGATCAAATATTGAATTTCTATAATGTTTGCAATCTTCTTTGGCTTGTGGGTGGTGATTTTAACACGATTATTAGCCCGACTGAGCGTATAGGGGGTTCTCTTCGTATATATCAGTCGATGGAGAATTTTAATGATATGATCATGGCTTGCAACCTCATTGATATTGGTTTTTCTGGTAATAATTATACTTGGCATCGTGGGCACTTGTGGCAAAGGTTGGATAGAGTTCTTTTTAGTAATACTTGGCTTAATGCTTTTAACTTGACTAAGGTTGAACATCTGAGCCGTACCCTCTCTGATCACTCTCCTTTGCTTATCAATATTAAGAATAATACTAAGAGCTTCCCTTCTTAGTTTAGATTTCAGAACATGTGGTTGCAACACGACTCTTTTCTTGAGGTTGTCCAAAATAATTGGCATGCTCCTCTTTTTCCTAATGATTATATTTCTAGCATGAAAAGACTTTGGCTCAAATTAAAAAGGCTTAAGAAAGTGTTGAACTAGTGGAACCATAATATTTTTAAAGATTTGTTTACCAACATTTTACTTGATGAATATAGGATTAACTCCCTTGAGGATCTTTATCAATCGGATCCCTCTGAGTCTAATCTTTGTCTTCTGAATGAGGCTAAAGTGGATCTTTCTAAGCTTCAGGTTTAGGAAGAAATTTTTTGGAAACAGAAAGCTGCCACCAAGCATTTGGTGGAAGGTGATAATAACACTAAATATTTTCATGCTTTGGTGAATAAGAAACGTTATATTAACTGTATTCATAAAATTTCTCGTGAGGATAGTTCTAGTACGGAGGATAGAGATGAGATTGCTTACCCGGCTGTTAATTTTTTTCATAAGCATCTTAATAAGTCTTTTAATTCAGTTTCTATTGCTAATCCTTCCTTTATTCCTAATATTATTTCTCAAGAGAAAAATTGTGGCTTATCTAAGCCTCCTCTTCTTGAGGAGATTAAAGATACCTTATTTGATTTGAATGCAAATTCTGTGGCTGGGCCTGATGGTTTTACAACTAAGTTTTTCCAGAAAACTTGATCTATTATTTTTAATGACATTCTATCTGCTGTCACTAATTTCTTTAACGTTTCTCTTATTCCTAGGTTTTTTAATTCTACTTCTATAGTTTTGATTCCTAAGAATACCGCCGTGAATTCCTGGAATGATTTTAGACCCATCAGTTTGTGCACTATTTTTTATAAACTTATCTCTAAAATCTTGATGAACCAATTAACTGTTTTATTGCCTAAGCTTATATCTCCTTTTCAAATGAGTTTTATCAAAGGTCGTGCCATTGCTGACAATATCCTTTTGGCTCAAGAATTTTGTCAGGACTTGGATATCAAGGTGAGAGGTGGTAACATGATTATAAAATTGGATATTGCTAAGGCTTATGATAATATTAACTAGAGTTTTATTTATGAGATGTTGACCGTTTTTTGGTTTTGATTTTAACTTCATAAATCTCATCAAATCTTATATTGAAAGTCCTTTCTTCTCTGTTATTGTGAATGGTAAGAGCCATGGTTACTTTAAGGCTTCTCATGGCCTGAGGCAAGGTGATCCCATTTCTCCGATGATCTTTATTATTGTTGCAGATTATCTTTCTAGGGGCTTGGATGATCTTTTCTACAAATGCCCTAGTCTTCATTTCAAAACTTTAGGTGGTATTCATATCTCTCATTTATGTTGTGCAGATGATTTCATTGTGTTTTTGAATGCTTTGATGAATAGGATTGGTAAAATTTTGAGTTTTTTCGGCCATTTTGAATTGGTTAGTGGTTTGGCCTTTAATAAGCATAAGTGTTGCTTTATTGATTTTAAGAATGTTTCTCTTGATCGGGTTGTGGATATTAAGAATCTTACTGGCTTTACTTAAGGTGATTTGCCTTTAAAATATCTTAACATTCCTCTTTTTAAGGGTAGAAAGATGTCTTTTCTTTTTTATGATTTAATTTTTATGGTTCAGAATAGATTGTCTTCTTGGGATTCTAATTTTTTAAGCTTTGGTGGTTATCTCACTCTTATTAAAAGTTTTCTCTGCTCTATTCCTGTCTATAGTTTTCAAACTCTCTTTCCTACTAAGAATGTCTGTCTTAAAATTGATAGAATTTTGTATAAATTTTTTTTGGAAAGGTACCAGAAATAACTCTAAGATTCATTGGAAATCTTGGGTGGTTGCTGTGGTACTCTGCAAGAAGGGGCTTTAGGGTGTAAAACTATGGCTGATATGGCTTCTGCTTTTTCTTTTAAACTGTGGTTTAACCTTAGGTCTAATGTGATCCTTTTGACCAATTTTATGAGGGCCAAATATTGTGGGGGGAGTCATCCTTCCATGTGTAGCTTCTCTAAAGTCCATTCTAAAGTTTGGCATCAGATCTATTTGGTTAAATGGAAGGTGGAGTCTTCTTTAGTTTGGGGTCTTGGTAATGGGAACATTTTCTTTTAGCAAGATAGGTGGCTTAATGGTTATTCAATTGATTCTTTATTAAACACTTTTTCTATTTCTAAGGTGAAGGTTAATTATTTCTTTTCTTCTAATGGCTGGGATTTGGAGAAGCTGTCTGCTGTTCTCCTTGATTGCATTATTCAACTTGTTTTAAAGGTCCCTATTAATAGCAATTCAAAGGATGTGTTACTTTTCTCTTGTACTAAAGACGGTTCCTTCAGTATTAAGCATGCTTGGCATTCTTTCAGAACTAAAAAGGAAACTTCTAAGCTTTTTAAAATTATTTGGCATAAAAGTATTCCCTCTACGGTTTCTGTTTTTATATGGATAATTCTTCTCATGCTTATTCCTATTGATGATAATTTGAGGAATAGAGGTTTTACCTTTTCCTCTAAATGCCAATGTTATTTCCATGTAGATAATATGCATCATGTTTTTATCTCTTGGCCCATTGCTATCAAGGCTTGGACTTTTTTTGATGACTTGTTTCAACTTAACTTATATGATACTTCTAGTTTTATTTACCAATTGCTTGACCTTTGGTTCGTTAAGTCTAAAGGTCATGTTAGAAATGTTATTTCCTCTCTTATCTTTTGGTTCCTTTGGTTGGAGAGGAATGACTCTCGTTTCAATGGGATTGTTATGAATCATCATAGAATCATTCATAAAATTAAAGATAAAGTGACTGCTCTTTATTCTACCAATTTGCTCTCTATGAAGAATTTTAAGAACTATTTTTATACCCTTTCTTTCTTTGGTATTAATTGGGAGGTGGATAAGTTTCAAATCAGGACTACTTTCACAAATTGGTGGAAGCCTCTTCCTAATTATTTTAAATTGAATGTGGCTTGTGCTAAAGTTGGTAGCATCTTTGGTTGTGGTGGTCGTATCATAGATCATATGGGCAATTACATTTCAGGCTTTGCTGGCTAGGGGAATGTTGGTGATACTAACTGTGTTTTTTTTTTCTCTGGTGTTCTTCATGGGTTAAATTTTCGTGATTCTCTTTTTCTTAATAATATTGTTTTGGAGGCAGGTCCTTATTATGATTTAAATTTTTGTCTTGATAAAGATGATAGTATTTGTACCTCTGCCCTATTTTACATTCAGAGAAATATTAGAGAGGTGTTGAATTCCCTTACTTACTCCTTTTCTATCATTCTGGAAGAGGGGAATGCTTGTGCGCAGGCTTTGGCTATCTTGAGTACTATGTTTAATGGCATTAATGATCTATCTCTTGTTCAATTGTCCGTTCATGTGCAGGGTCTTGTTAGACTGGATCAAATCGATTTACCTTATGTCTTCTGTTAATTTTGGTTGTTTTGCTCTGTTTGGGTGGTTGTGGGTCTCCTCTTCTTTGTGGGGCTCTCTTGCTGATTTGCTTTGCTATTCTAGTAATTTTCCTATTATATGTAGCTGCTTGTGGTTCTATCCCTTTCTTCCTTGGGGTATTTTTTCAGCTTCCAAGCTCCTTCTAGTTTTACCTGCTCAGCCTGCGGTTTTGCAAGTTGAGGCATTCTATTTCTTCGGGATCCTATAGTGGGTTCTATTTTGTCTAGTTGATGTTTCTTGCTGAGGTTGTTTTACACTATGGTTTTTGGCTTATTGCTGAGTTGTTGTTTGAGGTGGCTCTCGCTTTGGTGGGTTGTGCTCATGGTGATTTTGGCTTTTTTACCATCTTCATTTGGTGCTGGCAGCTTTGGTTTATTTGTTGGATCTTCAATCCGAGCACTCATACTACTTGTCGTTTGGTTGATTTGATGCAGCCTGGGCTTTATAATGTCAGTGGGGATTGTGTTTTATATAAGTATATTTTGTATCTGCAGCTTTTTCTTGTGTGGAGTAGGAGTATTTTGTCTTACAAGCTGGCTATGTGGTGGGTTTTTTTTGGGAACCTGTTGTTTATGGTTGCTTCCATCTGTGTTTTTAAGCTTCTTTATGGTTATGGGAATCTTAATTTGGTTGGTTGGTTGGACTTCCCGCTTGCTACCTTCAGGTCTTTGTCTGATCACCCCTCGGGTTGGTGTTTTACTCTCATCCAGTCAAGGTTGTCTTACTATTTCCATCACCAATTTTACTGGTTATATCCTTGGGTTTACAATTTCTTTACTTTTTGCTATTATAGTGTTTTTTTATGATATTTGGTGGGCTATGTTTTGTTCTTGCGTGTTTTTGATTATGCAGGTTTTAAGGCTTATAGGTTTTTTGTTGGGAAGTAGATCGTTCAAGCTCATTTTTTCTTTTATTCCATCCTTTTGGTTGCTTGCACTTAAGCACCATAGAATGTACCAAGATTTTCTTGTACTTTTGTGTAGTAGGGATCTTGTGCTCGTAGGTATTTTGGCTTTTTCATTTTGTAGCTCTTTTGAGCAATAGAGAGCGTGAGGCCCTTTTAAGGACTTTGTACTATTTATCCTTTAATTAACATGTAGGCCCCTCCTTGGATTTCCCCTATATATATATATATATATATATATATATATATATATATATATATATATATATATATATATATATATATATATATATATATATATATATATATATATATATATATATATATATATATATTCTCAAAGCTATAAGAAATGCAAAAACATAAAGTGCTGCGTCTTCATATAAAAAAGCTATCTGATGTCAGGGAAAACAACACAAGAAGTGCATGTTTCAAGCAATTTTTATTTAGAAAGCACAAACTCTTCCTATAGCCATTAAAAATAATAAAAGATTGATTGTATTAGCTTCAAAGCGTTGTCTGCCAGCTTATGAGTTTTCTTTGAAGAAACACTATAAAAAAGTTAAATGTCATGTTTTTACTATAATGGACTAAAACTAAGAAGACCACCTATAATCTCACCTCCAGAGGAAGAGTAGCAATCAATGGAGCACATACTTCATAAGTCATGAATTTCTTAGTAAGGAGAAACACAAGACTTCATTTGAGATGATTTATTTACTGTTTTTAAAAGCAATTTTTAATATAATTTTTTTAATTAAATATTTTTTACTAGAAAGCTACTTTAGAAAACAATAAAAAAGCTGTCTCAATTGAATCCTTAACTTGCAATGTCGATATCCACATCTATTCTATTACCTTAATGCATACCAATAAAAGAAAAAGAAGCATGAAAAGAGGAGCAACCAACATCAACTATTATTTCATACTAACCTTGTCTGAGTTCTCTTCAATTTCAATGCCACCACACTCAAAGGAGATTATTATGTGCGGAGTTCAGACAGGAGAACCATTCAGATTCAGTGAGAGCATACAGTAAATACACAACAAATATACAATTTTATTTTTTGTTGTGTATTTACTGTGTACCATCATAAAATTTGGGCAGTTCTCCAATTTGGACTCCGCATGTAATAATTTCTCCACTCAGAGAAGCTAATAGTACAACCAAGCCTATCTGATATGATGGAGAGGTAATACTCTTCTCATTGGGCACAAAGGGCTTAACAATCAATGTGGTAATTGGATCCTTACATCAACTAATCCCAACCTAATTAGACAAAAATAGGAGTCTAGCAATTTATTATAAAAATGTAAATCCAAGCATATAATATGTCAAGTAAAACTATATATTAATTTTTGAGTTCTGTCAAAAAATTCATAGCTCACCGAGTAACATAAGAGTTAACAAAGAAGCTCATCTATATAATAGAAAACCACAAGCTCCTCTATCAAAGAAGCATTATCTCAAAGACCAAGCTAACATTTAAGGTCTGATAAAAAACATATCATTCAAATTTGACCACATAACTGAAAGTTGTAAAGTATCAAGAAAAATTGACTATAATTAAGATGATTATGATTTGCAAATTTAAAATGCAAATCATATAAATATTCATATAAAAATATAAGTCTAATAAGCTGTAAAGTATCAAGAACACCCGAGTACAATTTATGTGCAGTACAAAATATAACAAAAAAGAATTTTTAACAAAATTTAATGGATATCTTGAAAAACAAATTAAAATGATTAAAGAGATAAAGTTTTACGTTTCAAATCTCGAAGAAATGGAGCTAAACGGTCAAGAAATCACCTTGAACGATGATAGCTGATGGAGAAGCTGAGAGATGTGTTTGGGAGAGGAAATAATGTGAAATGGGAGAGGGAGGGGGCCTTAGGATGAAATAGATCATTTCACGGAAAAAATTTCCTCTAATATTTCATCAGAATTTAAATAACATTTTCAATAAAATATCTATCGAAAAATTAGCCTGAATTTGATTATTGAATAATTTTTGGCAAAAAATTAAATTTTTTTCAATAATTCTGACAAAATTTCTAGTGAAAATTGTCTGTCGAAAAAGCTGCTGGTAATGAGTAAGTTTCTTATAATGGTCCCCATAGTTATTGTGGAATATAGAGCTCAACATTGCTATGGCGCTTTCCTGGCACTGTTGCGCTTGCCAGCCCAACGCCACAACACTACCTACTAGATCATATTTACATATTTTTTAAACAAATTTATTTTAAACTTTTGGATTATTACAATCTTCACACATTTAAAAAATGTCATTCTCAACATTTCAATATCAATTTGATAGAGTATGTTGAAAACAAAATCAAACCTATAATACACCAAATTAAATTAGTTCATGAATCAATAGCCAAGAATCTATATCAGAAATCATGTCAAAATTAATTTTGAAATCACCTAAAAAATCTTAACAAGTAAAAATAAAATAAAATCATACAAAGCATATCTTCAGGCACTTCAAATACATCTTTCATTGGTTCCAATTGTCTTCTTCAAATCTATATATTTCTCTGTCCATGTCTTAGCAAGGGCATTCTGTTATTCAAGGGCATTGTTTAATTTTGTAGGATGATTATAATGACTTCGAGAGAGACAGTCTAGAGTTGGTGAGGGATCCTCTAGGGGATCAACATATTATTCCAACTACCGCATTTGAACGCAAACGTTAGGCAGAATGCATATGGGAAGAGTTTATGTGTTAGGCTCACAAACCTACATATACAAGGGACAGTTCTTTGGTGCCTCTAGCTTCTCTACATGCAGCAATGGGAGTTTGTATACCCAACATGTGGGTGCCCTTACAACAAAGCTAGAGCATATTGAAAATTGCAAGTAGACATGTACATGCAGATATTGGCGGAGCTTCAGAGAATGGGGGAATAGTTTTGTGTAAAGAAACCTACATCGGTCGAGATCGAGGGGGAGAGCGAGGGTATAGTTGCTTACTATATTGTTTGTGCCTATGAACACTTTATTTGTTTTGCAATATATAAGAATTATACTTTTAATTTAAAGGTGTCTTACAATTGTAAAATATTTGTGTTATAGAATAATTGAGTAATTGATATGACTGCTATGTTGAAATATTAAAAAACTGGTATGATGTGGTATTTTTTTTATTTACAATACATATTTTTGGTAGATTTTTGACGAAATTTTTGTTGGAAATGACAATACAACAAATTTGAAATAGATTTATGACAAAAAGTTTATGCCAGACTTTCTAAAAGCTTTCCGACGGAATGTCTGCAGGAAATTCTGACGAAATGTTGGCCAGAATTTATGTTGAATTATCAGCGAAATTTTTCGTTAGAAATTTCAGTTGATTGTCCACCAGCAAATTGCCGAAAATTATGTTGCTAGGGAATACTGGAAAAGGCATGATTTTTGGTTGTGTTGATCCGCCAGAAAACCATCGGAAATATTTTTCATGAAAACTTTTACGCCGATTTTCCTTTTTTTATGAGCTTTTTTTCGACGGACTAGAATCTACCGGTAAATGTCAATTCCGTCGGATTTTGCCTTTTTCTTTTTTCTCTGAGGATAGCCTGGAAAGAGATGATTATCCCGTAGCAAAACTTGAAATCTCTCTTATTACAACACAAGAGATCCTCTCATATAAACAATTTGCTCTCCCATTATTAACATACACCTTATGGTCTTCCCCATCGTGCCAACAAGACTAATCTATTGTTTGCTCCACTCATTGGGAACCTTAGTATCATCTTATTTTCATAGATGGGACTTCTCTATAAGAGATTGCTTATCTCACCATTAATCATCCATTGCTAAGGTTAAACATCACGCCCTCATAGATTTAATGATTTTTTTTTTTTTTGATAAAACCCACAGAAGGGGCCTACGCGTTGATATAAAAAACGGTTACAAGGTCCTTAGAAAGGTCCTCCAGCCCACTACGCTCTTGCGAGCTACAATCAAAAAGAAAATTAAAACCTACGAGCCGGTGAACCTTTTTCCTATCAATACAATATAAGCAAAAATTAATGCTGGGCTGCATGGCAGCAGCACCCAAAAAAGGAAGTGATTGATATTCTCGTTCAGCTTTGACTTCCTGCAAAAAGGATGAACAACAAAGAAAATACAAAGAAAATAGGTAAAAGAGAGAGGCTTACAGTTGTTGTCGATTTCGATTTCAGAAAGAAAATATAACCTGCAAAAACCTCTCCAAAAAATAGACTTAGAGAACCAAATATAAAAAACTAACGTAGAGGAAAAATCCAACAACCAAAACAAACCGCTCAAGAAATGAACCACAGAAGAAACATCCTCCAAATCAGGAGTATTCAAACTATCCAACAAGTAAGACATAATCCACTTGTTGATAACTTTCCTACCCACATGGATACTCACAAAGATACTACCAAAAAATGTCCACACCATGCAGATGCCCAGATAAAACGTAGCAGCATAGGTAAAACGAAAAGGAAAAACAAACAGAGCACGATTACCACTAATACAGGCATCAACGAAACTGAACTTAGTAACAGAAACGACACAGGCAACAGTAAGCATTAGAAAATAGCCACACCAGAACAGGATTCTCCCAAAAACCTCAGACAAGGAAATGAGATACAACAGAACTGAGAAGTTGAACAAGGTAACGATGCAGCCCTCCAGAAAAGGAGCAGCCATAGAGCAAGTGCAAATAATAGAAACATACGGGCAGACAATTAAAATTCATAACAAAACACTTCGCAATCAAAGATAAATGAAAATAAAATTTCAAATAGTAAAAATCCGGGCACACAAGAAACATAGTAAATCTAAAATTAACCATATCTGATATAGGGTAAACCAGTATTATCAAGCATGATCATACCTTGGAGAAGAGGATGTAAATCAGTAGTATTTAATTCTTCATAACAGAGAATATTGCAACCACGCTTAGCTAACCAATCGGCACACACATTAGCTTCACGAAAAATGTGAGATATAAAAAAATGAAAACTGGACAAAGAAAGTTTAAGCTTCCTAATAAGATAAAAATTCTCAGGATTACCAGGAACAGCGTTCTTAATAATTTGAATAAGAAGAAAAGCATCAACTTCAATCCAGATATAGAAAAAACATAATTTAGTGCAAACCTTAAGCCCAAGGAGCAGAGCATGAATTTCAGCAGTAATCGCTGAATTACATTGTATCGGGGCAGAGTAAGCAGCAAGCACATTACCAAAATTATCTCTAATGATACCACCAGCACCAGCACCATTAGGCCCAAGGGAACCATCAGTATTAAGCTTAATGTAAGGTGGTTTCGGTTTGATCCAATTCACAATTTTGTCAGTAGAAGTAGTGAAAATATTAGTAAAATTAATGCCTAAAGAGTTGGCCAGATGGGTACTATTTTTGAAATTCTTCTTATAAATAAGCTTGTAAGAGTACATTTGAATAATTTTGTGCTTCACATTAGAAATAATGGTGTTGGCATCCATCCCAATAGCATTGTGCTTAGCCTCGTTACGAGATTTCCAAATGAACCAAACAATAAGAATAGGAATAAGATTTAAGATGTGCCCCTTAGATAAGTGGAACCAGTTATTGCTAACCGAAATGAAATCATTATGCATAGCAGTTATAGGTTTATTAGCAATATTACCAAAACAACTCCAAACAGTTTGAGCAATGACACTAGAAACAAAGATGTGATCAATGGTCTCAATATCCGAACAGCACTGGCATTTAGAGGAGAGTTGGAAACCTTTCATTTGAAGCCTGACATCCACCGGAATGTAGCCTTTGACACATCTCCAAAATAAAATAGAATAAGATAAAGGGAAATTAATATGCCAAATAGCAGAGTAAAGAATAGATCTCTCCTTCTTAATTCTGAAAGAATCCCAAGCATCCTTTAAAATAAAATTGCCCGAAGAAGACAGAGAGAATAAAATAACATCTTTTTCTTGAAGCTGAAGAGGGACATCTAAAATTTTATCCACAATGAAGGGAGGAACTCCTCACTAAGTTTAATAAAATCCCAAAAGCCATTTTGCAAGAAATGAGAAACTTTAATATTACTAATAGAATTCGTATTAAGCAAAGAGTCAATCGAAGATTGCCCAAGCCAATTGTCTTGCCAGAAAAAAATATCACCTTTTCCGAGTCCACATTGAATGCACTTTTGAGCCTCCCACTTAATATTGCAAAGCCTTTTCCAAACAAAAGAGTCAGTATTTCTATGAAAGCATAAAGATGGATGAGTATTAGGGCAGTATATAATATTCATGAAACGAGCCCAAAGACTAACATTAGATCTAAAAGAAAACCATAATTTGAAAGAAAAAGCTTTGGCGGAATCAGTTAAAGATTTGCACCCAAGGCCACCTTCAGAAAGGGTACCACAATTTTTATCCCAAGAGGACCAATGAATGCCTTTATTATTAAAAGTAGAACTCCAAAAAAACTTGTTAAAAATTCTCTCAAGTTTGGAACAAATAGAAGCAGAGGGCAATAAGGTATTAAAAAGATAAATAGGCATCGAGTTTAAAACAGATTTTATAAGAGTGAGCCTGCCACCATAAGATAAATAGTTTGAGGACCAATTGTTAAGCTTCTTCTCTATCTTAGCAAAGATATTATCAAAAAAAAAATCCTCTTCTTACCTTTATAGATGGGAGTGCCAAGGTACGTAATGGGTAAAGCTTTAGGAACAAAACCACATAATTTTTGAATGCTTTGAATTCTGCTATGATTGACGGAATTGCTAACAATAAAAGTGCTTTTATCTTTATTAATAGATAACCCACTATGATTATAAAAGCTAATGAGGAAATTCAACAGTAAAGAGATGTTATTAATAGAGCCATTAGTGAACAAAATGAAATCATCAGCAAAACTCAGGTGAGATATCGGTAAACCTCTAATAGTGCGAAAATTTAATCGCGGATTTCTCAAGTATAAATCATTTAAACCTCTAGAAAGATATTCCATAGCAATAATGAAGAGGGCAGGAGACATAGTATCGCCTTGTCTAAGGCCTTTAGAAGAGTTGAAAAAGCCATTATGCTTGCCATTAATAATCACCGAGAAGAAACAATTTTCGATGCTATTTTTAATAAGAGAAATAAAAGAGTTGCTAAAACCAAAAAGGGAAGAACCTTATAGAGGAAATTCCAGTTTAGATTATCATAGGCTTTAGAAATATCAAGCTTAAAAATCACATTGCCACCTTTACTTTTAACATTGATATCATGAGTGATTTCTTGAGCTAACAAAATATTATCAAAAATGCTATGACCTTTCACATAACCAGTCTGATTTAAAGAAATAATTCTAGGTAAAATGTTAATTAATCTATTAGCAATGATCTTAGAATTCAACTTATTGAGAAAAGTACACAAACTAATAGGTCTAAAATCATGCCAATGATTAGGACCATCAATTTTAGGAATGAGCACAATATAAGTAGAAGAGAAAAATTTCGGGTAGGGATTACCAGCAAAGAAATCCGCTACAGCATTAATAACATCCTCTTTGATAATCTCCCAATTAACTTGAAAGAATTTAGTAGTAAAATCATCAGGACCCGCAACAGCATTACTATTAAGATCCTTGATAACTCTTAAAATTTCATCTTCAGACAGAATTTGACAGAGTATAATATTATCAGCCTCGCAAATAATGTTCGGAATAATTTGAGAATTAGAAATAGGGAAACAAGTAGAAGAACTGGTAAAAATGTTTTTAAAGTAATTCACACCAGAATTACAAAAAGACTCATCAGAATTAAGAACAGAACCATCAGAATCAAAAATCTTATGAATATAGCTTCTAGACTTTTTTTATTGGCTAAAGCATGGAAAAATTTAGTGTTTCTATCACCTTCTACAATAAATTTAGCATTAGACTTTTGATGCCAATAACATTCTTCTTGACGTTGAAGAAGAAGAAGAGAATCTTTAACTTGATTAAGATTGGACAAGTTATCAGAAATAGGATTGAGTTGGAAAATGTTCTCCAAACAGGAGACATTAGCCTCAGCATCTTTAATATTAGAAAATAAGTTTTTGAAAATGCATTTTTTCACCACCTCAAGCACTGCTTGAATCTAGAAAGCTTAGACCAAAGTCTTAACATGCCAGAAACATTGTTATCAGGATAGACCGGAGCATTCCAATTAGTAGATAGAAGACTAGAGAAATCATTATGTAACATCCACATATTTTGAAATCTGAAAGATAAAACATTAAGATGCAAATTTTTTTTAACATTCAAAAGCAGAGGAGAATGGTCAGAAAGAGTTCTATTGAGATGCTCAATACTAAGATGGAAAGTCAGCAATCCAATTATCATTAAAAAGAAATCTATCTAATCTTTGCCACAAATTGGCTCTATGCCAAGTAAAAGGACTACCAAAATAACCAATATCGTTAAGATTGCAATCGCTAATCATAGAATTAAAGTCATCCATAGCATTGACATTAGGTGCATTACCACCCAATCTCTCCGAGGAGTTAGAAATAATATTAAAGTCACCACCAATGCACCAAGGGCTGTTAATAATCGAGGCAAAATGTCTTAATTGATTCCAAAGAGGTAAACGGTTTGTTTTAGTGCAAGCAGCATAAACAAAAGAAGCATAGCAGTTGACATTGAAAATAGAGATATAACAATGGCAAACTTGAGGAAGATCCTCAATAACATTTAAAGAGATAACATTATTCTAGAAAATCCAAATTTTGTTAGAGCAATTAGCATAGCAATTTGAAAAACCTAAAGACTTAGCAGTAGAAGCAATGTTGATATTCTTAATTAAAGGCTCAATCAAGATGAGTAAATGAATATTATGAATCCTACACAAATTACGAACACGAAGTTTGGAATCCTTACCACCAATACCTCTAACATTTCATAAAAGGGCTTTAATCATTGCAAACTTTAGAGGAAGTTTGAGCTCTAGTAGATCTGGGAGTAGGTGGTAAAATGTGTTTGGACTGCTTACCCTTTCTTCTCGAAACCTGTATAAAATTGTCCTCAAGCTGACACTTCGAATTTTCTTTGCTATCATTGGAAACAGTTTTGTCAAAGCTACAACCAGGTAGAACATTTCTGTACCAGGAGGGATAAACTCTCCATCTTCGTAATCCTCTTCCTCATGGTTATTAGAAATAGGAAGTTGTTTATCTAAAGTCACAGGAGCAGAATAATTTTCTAAAGGAACTTCATTCTCCATTTCATTGAACATGGAAGCAATAGAAACAAAGAAATTAGGTTCAGTTATAGCATCACAATCATCCACAAGAGCTTTAGTAGCATTAGTATCAATAGCAGAAATATCATTTAAAACAGGATTATTAGTTAACTGTAAAGAATTAACATTAGGAACAGCAAGGTTTAAGGATTTGTCAGGAGGATTAACCTCATTAATCTCAAAGTTATGAATATTGGGTTGCGGTTCTACCAAATTCTCAGAGTTCTCAGTATTTTCAATAGCTTTGTCGGTAACAGGGACATACATTTTTTGAGAATCGGCCGAGCCAAGCTTCCCTTTAGACAAAACTTTGGATTTTTTTAGTACAGGGTGAAGATTAAAACAATCATTTTGGGCGTGACCATGCATTTTGCAATGAGGGCAGAAATCTGGAACATTATCAAATTCCACTTTTTGCAAATAACCAAACGCTTTAGATCCAACCCAAATTTCTTTAGGATGATTCTTCGAAATATCAATCTCAACAAGAATACGAGCAACAAAAGGTCTAGTGCGAGAAGCTGTAGCTTGATCCATTTGCAACGGTCTACCAAAAATTAATCCTAATGCATGCAGAACTTGTTGATTAAAAAAATGAAGACGTAAGTTAGGGAATGATATCCAAACCGGCACTATGGGGGATTCCTCTTTGATATCGAAAAAAGGAGTCCATTTCAAAATACGCATTTGACAGTTGAAAATGAAATACGATCGCCTAGCAAAAATACGACTATAATCAAGATCGTTCGAGAGTTGAATAGCAACATGCCTAGAGTCAAGCAAACCCACTGAATAGAAACTGGAAAGTTTAAGAGAAGAAAAGAATTGACGAATAGCATCAAGATTTGGTCTACGAAGACCAAATTTACCAACCAAAGTAAACTTGAACGGAGATGCTAACTTCAAAACCTCTTCATCCGATAGTAAAATCGCAGGAACTCCATTAAACGTGGACTGAGTAAGAGATGGAAGATCATCACCTGCTGAAGCTTTACCAGCGAGAACCTCTTTGAACGATCTAGATCTAGACGGAGATTTTGGAGAGTCGTCAACAAGGTTGAAAACCCTACCTTCGCACTATTCGTCACAGGCTCAAAAACCTTCCCCCAAGAGGAGGAAGAAACATTTCCAGCCATTAAAAAGGCCCAGAAGGGCAGAGAACAAAAAAAATGAAGCCAAGGCACACCAATCGCACGAGAAACACACAGCAGGAAGAAGAAATCAGGAACGCAGAGATGGAGCGGAGGAAAACCCTAAATCGCCAGAGCCCGATTCTGATTCAAGTTTGAAGTCCCTCATAGATTTGATGATGTATTACTTTGGATTTTAATGTTACTCGTCGTTTTAGAAATTATTTGTAATGGTTCTTCTATTATTCATTGCGACAATAATAGTGCAATTGTCATTCTTCAAACCGGTATCCATCAAAAGTGAACCAAGCTTATTAAGATCGATTCTCTTCATTTGAGGAGAGAGTGCTTGCTTCAATGTTTATCTTCACTCAAGCTTCGTTTAGAATGGCTTTCTTATTGCTTCTTAATGCAGCTTTTTAGTACAAAAATTAAATTTTTGTACTAAAAAGTTGTTTTAAGAAACAGCAAGAAAGTCGTCTCATAAGAAGCCTCAATTACTTGATCTCAAAAAAACACATCTTTCAATATGAATTTAATAACAATGTAGCAAATCAAGCTGTTATCATTTATGTCTCAATGGTTCTGACACGAACCCGACCGTAAGCACCGTATGGGGAGGAGCGAGGCGCGGTTGGAGGGCGCTGGGGGGGGGGGTGGAGGGAGAAGAGATGGGTTCATGGATGGGGTATGCGTTAGCTGGGGGTAGTACAGTTTCTGTTAGGGGGGCGTATGGCGCGAGTGAGCAAGTTTGGTTCACATGGTAGATATTGCATCTATATATAAGTGCAATCCTTATGTTAGAATACTCATTTAACTGTCTCACTATAATTAGGAGACATTTTAGACACAAAGTCTAACTAGGAATGCCTTAGATTGGTTGCCTTATCAAACATTCTAGTAAGTTCTAATAACTTCTATGGAGCTCAGGGATGGGTTAATTTGATTTGTGTTGTTTAGGTCGGCTCAGGCCGACCCACTAAGCCACTTATGGTAATCCCAATGGTGTTAAGCTACCTATAGGGAGTAGGCTAGAGTCTTAGGATCTTTATGTAAGAATTTGATGAAGTTAGGTTGACATTTAAATGGGTGAAACCCATAAATCTTGGCTTGCTCTTTTAATGAACCTTTTAGTAATTTGACCTATGGTCAACTAGGGTTTGACCATAGGTTTTGGAATACTAGGGTGATTCTAGCATGTGTCTAATATGTTTGGATGTAATCCTAATGCTTAATGTAAGAGGCTTGCTAAAGATATGACCCCCTAACATCTAAATAAAAGAATTACTCATATTTTCTATCATTTAAACATCAAAACTAGAGCAAACATATTGGTTCTTTTAAATATATAAGAGTAAGGAGCCAACAAAGTGAGGATAGTCAATGAGTGATGCTTAGGTTTTTATTTCTAGCTTTTCGGTTTGATAAGTTATTTTGTAGCTTGTTATTGGCCATTGCATAATGTATATTTTTTGGAACTTGTCAGATATGTAAAATATTCAGTGAACAGTAATGCAATTATATTTTCCACTTGTATTTCCCCTATAAGCTTATCCAAAGCTACCAATATGAACAATAAGCAATATATGAAAATCAATATAAATCATATATAATCAATAATAATAGATTATTTAATAAGAAAAAATCTCTATCAATATGTCCTATCATATTATATCATGTTGTATTAGTATCAATGTAGGTTCTATCTATTCTACTTCAGTTTTATCTATCAATGATTCATATATTATATATAAATGCTATCACGATGTAATTATGAATAACAAGGAATAAGATCTAGTCTTTAATATAGTGTTTTCAATATCTTCAATCCCAACTGTGTCAACTAGTTAGTCACCAGTCTTTAATTTAACCCCAATGATTGACCAATTAGTCATTATACCATTATTATTCATAAGTCTTAAATAAATTCCATGCTACTTTCAATAAATCATTAAGAGTCGTCACCCTCTACCCGTTAGCATATTTCAGCCAATTAGTTAGGCTAAAATTATGATTACACCACAAATCTCATTATTTAAAGAAAGCCATTGGTCTACCCTTATATAAAGGGTTATTAAAATTTTAAGAGTCAACCACCATACTAATTATAGTATTGATAGCTAGCATTTATTACTTACATTCAAATGTCACATTTATCTTATATTAGTCATATCATTTTCTCTATGCAATGTCAATATCAACTATGAAATGCATTAATATATAAAATACAAGAAAATATAATTAACTCTACATTAACATCAGAAAATTATAAGTATCTATCAACGGATGAAATTCAATAATATTACAGTTAAAAATTAATAAGAATCATACTATATACGCAAAATATTAAATGATAAAAGTTCAATCAATACTTAAAAAGATGTTTTTATCAATTTGGAGGAGATAAAATTGTAGAAAATCAAATCCATTGAAAATAAGAGTAAGAGTTTAGTCATCTAACTCAATTAGAACAAAATCCATAACATAAGCGACAAAGGATAACACATCGAAATGCTTTCTCTCTCCTCTCCTCTCCTCTCTCCTCTCTCTCTCTCTCTCTCTCTCTCTCTCCCCCCTCTTCCTTGTCCCTTCTCTTCTCCTTCCTTCCTCGCCAAGACAAATGAGAGTGAGGGAGAGTGGTGGATGGCAGGTATATAATGAAAAAAAAAAACACATTTTTAGTGCCTAGTGTTGGTGTGCCCAGATCCAATGTTGGTGAGCTGCATGCCGCCCACTACAAGAAAATGAGCAATTTAATGATGAGTTTTTCATTGAAAAACTCCCATTTTCCATTGGAAACTATAAATTTTGGTAGATTTTTATGTGAATTTTTTCTGCTAGTAAAATACGAGTAGGAAAATGATTCGGCGATTTTTTTGTTCAAAATTTTTGATGGATTTTTTGATGGATTACTGATGGAAAATTACTATTTTAACCGATGAATAAAAATCCGTCAAAATTTTCCGAAACAGCGGAATTTTCGAAAGAAAAATTTGTTGGATTTTTTGAAAAAAAAACCTTCACAAAAATTTAAACAAATTTTCTAGTGAAAAATCTGATGTATTTTTCCACCATGAAATGTCATTATTTTCCCTTTTTGAAGATTTTGGTAGAAAAACCATTAAAAACTGTAGTAAAAACTTAGAAAAAGAAAAAAAAAAACATAATAAAGTTTGGGAATCATACATGTTACTATTAGAACTACTCATAAGCAACAATCTTATTTACAGCGTAAAGTTGAGATGATTGAAAATACAAGACAAGGAAAATAATCAATTAAGTTATAAAGAAAACATTTGAAGATATATTATTATCAAAGCTATAATTGCTCTCTGCTCTCTGCTTTCCTCGCAACGGCTCTCTACTATAACGCATCTCTCACAACGGCTCTCTGCTCTCTGCTCTCTACTTTCCCCTCGGGCGATTATGAGGTGATTCTAGGGTTCCTGGTTGGTTCGTCGGGTGGCTCCCTAGTTGGATTTCTGGTGCTGTTCTCCCCTTTATTTTGGCTGTGGTTACTTCCTGATGCCTTGGGCTTTAATTTTCTACCTCGGTTTTGCTTCATTTTCTTGTTTCGGGTTGTCATTCTCTACGGCTCATGGCTTATATGCTTGGTTTTGTTTCTCCGCTTCTCTGTCATTTTCATGGTCGTTTTGAGTTTCTGTTTTGTTTGGCCCTTCGGCTTTCGTTCGTTTGGGGATGACGACCCCATCATCATCTTTCTCGCCTGTTGCTTCTATCCCGAATGGTAAATTCCGCTCGTTTAAAATGGTTGGCTGGTTCAGCTGCTTCTTCTCCTCCCCTGCATTTTGTGCAATCATCCTTTAAAGGTGTCCCGCCTTATTGTTAGATGATTCAGTTTGTGGCGCAATTAGCTGCTCCTTTTGCCTTTACTCTAGTGGGTATGTTTTGTTCTGAAGCATCCAACCTTGATATTATCCATAAATTTTTCATTAATTTAAAACTCTCTGGTTCCTTTCTGTGGATTACTTGACCCCAGGCAGACGTTCTTACTATATTCAGTCTTGCCAAATGCAGCTTCTTAAATGGACACCTGATTTTGATGTCTCTATGAATCGCCAATTGTTCGGTTTGAGTTTCTTTCGCTAACCTAAGGCTTCAGTTTTTCAACTCTCAAATCCTTTTTGGCCTGCTTCCATCCTTGGCCGGCCATTGCAAGCAGACCAAGCCACAACTTCGATTTCCGTCTCTCGGTGGCTCTTGTTTTGGTTGAGTTAGACATTTTAAAAATACCCTTCTGAGATTTGGCTTGGCTCTAAATTGAATGGTTATTTCCAAAAGGTTGAATTTGAAAAGTTTCCTATCTTTTGTTTCTCGTTGTAAGATGCAAGGTCATGGCTTGAGTGAATGCTTTAAATTGCACCCACACCTTAATAAAGAAAAGAAATCGTTTGCCTACTAAAATACAAGAATGCAACATGAATGCTGATGTGAATGGCAAGTTGGTGGATGGTAATTTATTACTACTCAAGGTAAGGAGGTAGTTGCTCAGCCTATTCTTCTTCAGGTACTCCCCATTCCTCTAGTGATGGTCTAACTTTGTTCCTACTTGTGTCGTGGAAGAAGAAAAAATTTAACTAATGTTCCGAATAACTTGTCTGATCCATCTTCCGCATCTATTGCTTGTGATTCTTTACAAACTATGCCTCAAGTTATTGTTTGGATGTTAATACTTATAAAGATAATAATCCTAGTCTTTATACTGAGAATGACCAAGTTATTAATCTTATTCATGATAGAGAGGAGCCTTCAGTGGACGTGGAGGAGTTGCCTCCTTAGGTGAATCCTTCTTTTTGTCTAGAGTGGGAACAATTTAAATGAAGGCTATGAGAGAGAGGAGCCTTCAGTGGAGGTGGAGGTGTTTCCTCCTCAAGTGATCCTCCTTTGGTCAAAACCGAAAGTGGGACCAATTAATGAAGGCAATGAGAGTTATTTGACTACTTTAGAAGATGGAGTTTTCTTTGCAGATGGTGAGTAGCCTCCTCTTAAGGGGCCTTTTGGTAACCTAAATGATAGAACCATTCTTTTATCTGATCTTATCATTGGATGCTTATACGATATGGAAGTTGATAGTTTGGCTAGATGTTATGATTGAGAAGACCAGACTGAGTTTCTCTAAGGTTGTGGTAACAAGGTAGGAAACGCAAAAATGTTATTTTATAATTCCTAGAACACCAATGCATACTTCTATTAATTGTATTTTTATGTTTAACACCATTATTTGGAACATGCGGGGTATTGGTTGCCCCTCTTCTAAGCTTAGAGTTAAAAATTTATGTCATATTCATAATATTTTTATTCTTGTTTTGCTTGAACCGCTTATTTCTATGGATAAATTAACTAGTACTGCTAAATTTCTGGGTTTTAATAATGCTAAGTCGAATGTTGCTAGTAAAATTTGGATTTTTTGAAAGATTTGTTAGAATTGATGTCATTGGTGATTTTACCCAGGTTTACATTGTAGTATCGAAAGTTCTAATTTCCAATAGTATGCATCTTTTATTTATGGTGCTTATTCTCGGTATATTAGAAGGATTTTATGGGATCAAATATTGAATTTCTATAATGTTTGCAATTCTTTGGCTTGTGGGTGGTGATTTAACACGATTATTAGCCCGACTGAGCGTATAGGGGGTTCTCTTCGTATTATCAGTCGTGATGGAAATTTTAATGATATGATCATGGCTTGCAACCTATTGATATTGGTTTTTCTGGTAATAATTATACTTGGCATCGTGGGCACTTGTGGCAAAGGTTGGATAGAGTTTCTTTTTAGTAAACTTGGCTTAATGCTTTTAACTTGACTAAGGTTGAACATCTGAGCCGTACCCCTCTATGATCACTCCCTTTGCTTATCATATTAAGAATAATACTAAGAGCTTCCCCTTCTTAGTTTAGATTTCGAACATGTGGTTGCAACACGACTCTTTCTTGGGTTGTCCAAAATAATGGCATCTCCTCTTTTTCCTAATGATTTATATTCTAGCATGAAAAGACTTTGGCTCAAATTAAAAAGGCTTAAGAAAGTGTTGAACTAGTGGAACCATAATATTTTAAAGATTTGTTTACCAACATTTTTACTTGATGAATATAGGATTAACTCCCTTGAGGATCTTTATCAATCGGATCCCTCGAGTCTAATCTTTGTCTTCTGAATGAGGCTAAAGTGGATCTTTCTAAGCTTCAGGTTTAGGAAGAAATTTTTTGGAAACAGAAAGCTGCCACCAAGCATTTGGTGGAAGGTGATAATAACACTAAATTTTTCATGCTTTGGTGAATAAGAAACGTTATATTAACTGTATTCATAAAATTTCTCGTGAGGATAGTTCTAGTACGGAGGATAGAGATGAGATTGCTTACCCGGCTGTTAATTTTTTCATAAGCATCTTAATAAGTCTTTTAATTCAGTTTCTATTGCTAATCCTTCCTTTATTCCTAATATATTTCTCAAGAGAAATATTGTGGCTATCTAAGCCTCCTCTTCTTGAGGAGATTAAAGATACCTTATTTGATTTGAATGCAAATTCTGTGGCTGGGCCTGATGGTTTTACAACTAAAGTTTTCCAGAAAACTTGATCTATTATTTTTAATGACATTCTATCTGCTGTCACTAATTTCTTTAACGTATTCTCTTATTCCTAGGTTTTTTAATTCTACTTCTATAGTTTTGATTCCTAAGAATACCGCCGTGAATTCCTGGAATGATTTTAGACCCATCAGTTTGTGCACTATTTTTATAAACTTATCTCTAAAATCTTGATGAACCAATTAACTGTTTTATTGCCTAAGCTTATATCTCCTTTTCAATGAGTTTTATCAAAGGTCGTGCCATTGCTGACAATATCTTTGGCTCAAGAATTTTTCAGGACTTGGATATCAAGGTGAGAGGTGGTAACATGATTATAAAATTGGATATTGCTAAGGCTTATGATAATATTAACTAGATTTTATTTATGAGATGTTGACCGTTTTTTTGGTTTTGATTTTAACTTCATAAATCTCATCAAATCTTATATGAAAGTCCTTTCTTCTCTGTTATTGTGAATGGAAGAGCCATGGTTACTTTAAGGCTTCTCATGGCCTGAGGCAATGATCCCATTTCTCCGATGATCTTTATTATTGTTGCAGATTATCTTTCTAGGGCTTGGATGATCTTTTCTACAAATGCCCTAGTCTTCATTTCAAAACTTTAGGTGGTATTCATTCTCTATTTATGTTGTGCAGATGATTTCATTGTGTTTTTGAATGCTTTGATGAATAGGATTGGTAAAATTTTGAGTTTTTTCAGCCATTTTGAATTGGTTAGTGGTTTGGCCTTTAATAAGCATAAGTGTTGCTTTATTGATTTTAAGAATGTTTCTCTTGATCGGGTTGTGGATATTAAGAATCTTACTGGCTTTACTTAAGGTGATTGCCTTTAAAATATCTTAACATTCCTCTTTTAAGGGTAGAAAGATGTCTTTTCTTTTTTATGATTTAATTTTATGGTTCAGAATAGATTGTCTCTTGGGATTCTAATTTTTTAAGCTTTGGTGGTTATCTCACTCTTATTTAAAAGTTTTCTCTCCGCTCTATTCCTGTCTATAGTTTTCAAACTCTCTTTCTACTAAGAATGTCTGTCTTAAAATTGATAGAATTTTGAATAAATTTTTTTTGGAAAGGTACCAGAAATAACTCTAAGATTCATTGGAAATCTTGGGTGGTTGCTGTGGTAATCTGCAAGAAGGGGCTTTAGGGTGTAAAACTATGGCTGATATGGCTTCTGCTTTTTCTTTTAAACTGTGGTTTAACCTTAGGTCTAATGTGATCCTTTTGACCAATTTTTATGAGGGCCAAATATTGTGGGGGGAGTCATCCTTCCATGTGTAGCTTCTCTAAAGTCCATTCTAAAGTTTGGCATCAGATCTATTTGGTTAAATGGAAGGTGGAGTCTTCTTTAGTTTGGGTCTTGGTTAATGGGAACATTTTCTTTTAGCAAGATAGGTGGCTTAATGGTTATTCAATTGATTCTTTATTAAACACTTTTTCTATTTCTAAGGTGAAGGTTAATTATTCTTTTCTTCTAATGGCGGGATTGGAGAAGCTGTCTGCTGTTCTCCTTGATTGCATTATCAACTTGTTTTAAAGGTCCCTATTAATAGCAATTCAAAGGATGTGTTACTTTTCTCTTGTACTAAAGACGGTTCCTTCAGTATTAAGCATGCTTGGCATTCTTTCAGAACAAAAAAGGAAACTTCAAGACTTTTTAAAATTATTTGGCATAAAAGTATTCCCTCTACGGTTTTCTGTTTTTATATGGATAATTCTTCTCATGCTTATTCCTATTGAGATAATTTGAGGAATAGAGGTTTTACCTTTTCCTCTAAATGCCAATGTTATTTCCATGTAGATAATATGCATCATGTTTTTATCTCTGGCCCATTGCTATCAAGGTTGGACTTTTTTTGACGAACTTGTTTCAACTTAACTTTATATGATACATTCTAGTTTTATTACCAATTGCTTGACCTTTGGTTCGTTAAGTCTAAAGGTCATGTTTAGAAATGTTATTTCCTCTCTTATCTTTTGGTTCCTTTGGTTGGAGAGAATGACTCTCGTTTCAATGGGATTGTTATGAATCATCATAGAATCATTCATAAAATAAAGATAAAGTGACTGCTCTTTATTCTACCAATTTGCTCTCTATGAAGAATTTTAAGAACTATTTTTATACCCTTTCTTTCTTTGGTATTAATTGGGAGGTGGATAGTTTCAAATCAGGACTACTTTCACAAATTGGTGGAAGCCTCTCCTAATATTTTAAATTGAATGTGGCTTGTGCTAAAGTTGGTAGCATCTTTGGTTGTGGTGGTCGTATCATAGATCATATGGGCAATTACATTTCAGGCTTTGCTGGCTAGGGGAATGTTGGTGATACTAACTGTGTTTTTTTTTTTCTCTGGTGTTCTTCATGGGTTAAATTTTCGTGATTCCTTTTTCTTAATAATATTGTTTTGGAGGCAGGTCCTTATTATGATTTAAATTTTTGTCTTGATAAAGATGATAGTATTTGTACCTCTGCCCTATTTTACATTCAGTAGAAATATTAGAGAGGTGTTGAATTCCCTACTTACTCCTTTTCTATCATTCTGGAAGAGGGGAATGCTTGTGCGCAGGCTTTGGCTATCTTGAGTACTATGTTTAATGGCATTAATGATCTATCTCTTGTTCAATTGTCCGTTCATGTGCAGGGTCTTGTTAGACTGGATCAAATCGATTTACCTTATGTCTTCTGTTAATTTTGGTTGTTTTGCTCTGTTTGGGTGGTTGTGGGTCTCCTCTTCTTTGTGGGGCTCTCTTGCTGATTTGCTTTGCTATTCTAGTAATTTCCTATTATATGTAGCTGCTTGGGTTCTATCCTTTCTTCTTGGGGTATTTTTTCAGCTTCCAAGCCCCTTCTAGTTTTACTTCTCAGCCTGCGGTTTTGCAAGTTGAGGCATTCTGTTTTCTTCGGGATCCTAGTGGTTCTATTTTGTCTAGTTGATGTTTCTTGCTGAGGTTGTTTTACACTATGGTTTTGGCTTATTGCTGAGTTGTGTTTGAGTGCTCTCGCTTGGTGGGTTGTGCTCATGGTGATTTTGGCTTTTTTACCATCTTCATTTGGTGCTGGCAGCTTTGTTTATTTGTTGGATCTTCAATCAGCACTCATTACTACTTGTCGTTTGGTTGATTTGATGCAGCCGGGCTTTATAATGTCAGTGGGGATTGTGTTTTATATAAGTATATTTTATACTGCAGCTTTTTTCTTGTGTGGAGTAGGAGTATTTTGTCTTACAAGCTGGCTATGTGGGTGGGTTTTTTTTTGGGAACCTGTTGTTTATGGTTGCTTCCATCGTGTTTTTAACTTCTTTATGGTTATGGGAATCTTAATTTGGTGGTTGGTTGGACTTCCCGCTTGCTACCTTCAGGTCTTTGTCTGATCACCCCTCGGGTTGGTGTTTTACTCTCATCCAGTCAAGGTTGTCTTACTATTTCCATCACATATTTTACTGGTTATATCCTTGGGTTTACAATTTCTTTACTTTTTGCTATTATAGTGTTTTTTTATGATATTTGGTGGGCTATGTTTTGTTCTTGCGTGTTTTTGATTATGCAGGTTTTAAGGCTTATAGGTTTTTTGCTGGGAAGTAGATCGTTCAAGCTCATTTTTTCTTTTCTTCCATCCTTTTGGTTGCTTGCACTTAAGCACCATAGAATGTACCAAGATTTTCTTGTACTTTTTGTGTAGTAGGGATCTTGTGCTCGAGGTATTTTGGCTTTTTCATTTTGTAGCTCTTTTGACAATAGAGAGCGTGAGGCCCTTTTAAGGACTTTGTACTATTTTATCCTTTAATTAACATGTAGGCCCCTCCTTTGATTTCCCCTATATATAATATATATATATATATATATATATATAATATAATATATATATATATATATATATATATATATATATTCTCAAAGCTATAAGAAATGCAAAAAACATAAGTGCTGCGTCTTCATTAAAAAAAGCTATCTGATGTCAGGGAAACAACCACAAGAAGTGCATGTTCAAGCAATTTTTATTTAGAAAGCACAAACTCTTCCTATAGCCATTAAAAATAATAAAAGATTGATTGTATTAGCTTCAAAGCGTTGTCGCCAGCTTATGATTTTTCTTTGAAGAAACACTATAAAAAAGTTAAATGTCATGTTTACTATAAGGACTAAAACTAAGAAGACACCTATAATCTCACCTCCAGAGGAAAGTAGCCAATCAATGGAGCACATACTTCATAAGTCATGAATTTTCTTAGTAAGGAGAAACACAAGACTTCATTTGAGATGATTTATTTACTGTTTTTAAAAGCAATTTTAATATAATTTTTTTAATTAAATATTTTTTACTAGAAAGCGCTTTAGAAAACAATAAAAAAGCTGTCTCAATTGAATCCTTAACTTGCAATGTCGTATCCACATCTATTCTATTACCTTAATGCATACCAATAAAGAAAAGAAGCATGAAAAGAGAGCAACCAACACAACTATTATTTCATACTAACCTTGTCTGAGTTCTCTTCAATTTCAATGCCCACACACACTCAAAGGAGATTATTATGTGCGGAGTTCAGACAGGAGAACCATTCAGATTCAGTGAGAGCATACATTAATACACAACAAATATACAATTTTATTTTTTGTTGTGTATTTACTGTGTACCACATAAAATTTGGGCAGTTCTCCAATTTGGACTCCGCATGTAATAATTTCTCCACTCAGAGAAGCTAATAGTACAACCAAGCCTATCTGATATGATGGAGAGGTAATACTCTTCTCATTGGGCACAAAGGGCTTAACAATCAATGTGGTAATTGGATCCTTACATCAACTAATCCCAACCTAATTAGACAAAAAGGAGTCTAGCAATTTATTATAAAAAATGTAAATCCAAGCATATAATATGTCAAGTAAAACTATATAAATTTTTGAGTTCTGTCAAAAAATTCATAGCTCACCGAGTAACATAAGATTAACAAAGAATCTCATCTATATAATAGAAAACCACAAGCTCCTCTATCAAAGAAGCATTATCTCAAAGACCAAGCTAACATTTAAGGTCTGATAAAAAACATATCATTCAATTTGACCACATAACTGAAAGTTGTAAAGTATCAAGAAAAATTGACTATAATTAATGATTATGATTTGCAAATTTAAAATGCAAATCATATAAATATTCATATAAAAATATAAGTCTAATAAGCATGTAAAGTATCAAAGACACACCCGAGTACAATTATGTTGCAGTACAAAATATAACAAAAAGAATTTTTAACAAAATTTAATGGATATCTTGAAAAACAAATTAAATGATTAAAGAGATAAAGTTTTACGTTTCAAATCTCGAAGAAATGGAGCTAAACGGTCAAGAAATCACCTTGAACGATATAGCGATGGAGAAGCTGAGAGATGTGTTTGGGAGAGGAAATAATGTGAAATGGGAGAGGGAGGGGGCCTTAGGATGAAATAGATCATTTCACGGAAAAAATTTCCTCTAATATTCATCAGAATTTAAATAACATTTTCAATAAATATCTATCGAAAAATTAGCCTGAATTGATTATTGAATAATTTTTTGGCAAAAAATTAAATTTTTTCAATAATCTGACAAAATTTCTAGTGAAAATTGTCTGTCGAAAAAGCTGTGAATGAGTAATTTTCTATAGTGGTCCCCATAGTTATTGTGGAATATAGAGCTCAACATTGCTATGGCGCTTTCCTGGCACTGTTGCGCTTGCCAGCCCAACGCCACAAGACTACCTACTAGATCATATTTACATATTTTTTAAACAAATTTATTTTAAACTTTTGGATTATTACAATCTTCACACATTTAAAAATGTCATTCTCAACATTTCAATATCAATTTGATAGAGTATGTTGAAAACAAAATCAAACCATAATACAACCAAATTAAATTAGTTCAGAATCAATGCCAAGAATCTATATCAGAAATCATGTCAAAATTAATTTTGAAATCACCTCAAAAATCTTAACAAGTAAAATAAAATAAAACATACAAAGCATATCTTCAGGCACTCAAATACATCTTTCATGGTTCCAATTGTCTTCTTCAAACTATATATTTCTCTGTCCATGTTCTTAGCAAGGGCATTCTGTTATTCAAGGGCATTGTTTTATTTTGTAGGATGATTATAATGACTTCGAGAGAGAGACAGTCTAGAGTTGTGTGAGGATCCTCTAGGGGATCAACATATTATTCCAACTACCGCATTTGAACGCAAACGTAGGCAGAATGCATATGGGAAGAGTTTATGTGTTAGGCACACAAACCTACATAAAACAAGGGACAGTTTCTTTGGTGCCTCTAGCTTCTCACATGCAGCTGGGAGTTTGTAACCCAACATGTGGGTGCCCTTACAACAAAGCTAGAGCATATTGAAAATTGCAAGTAGACATGTACATGCAGATATTGGCGGAGCTTCAGAGAATGGGGAATAGTTTTGTGTAAAGAACACTACATCGGTCGAGATCGAGGGGGAGAGCGAGGGTATAGTTGCTTACTTATTGTTTGTGCCTATGAACACTTTATTTGTTTGCAATATATAAGAATTATACTTTTAATTTAAAGGTTCTTACAATTGTAAAATATTTGTGTTATAGAATAATTGAGTAATTGATAGACTGCTATGTTGAAAATATTAAAAAACTGGTATGATGTGGTATTTTTTTTATTTACAATACATATTTTTGGTAATTTTTGACGAAATTTTTGTTGGAAATGACAATACAACAAATTTGAAATAGATTTATGACAAAAAGTTTATGCCAGACTTTCTAAAAGCTTTCCGACGGAATTTCTGCAGGAAATTCTGACGAAATGGGCCAGAATTATGTTGAATTATCAGCGAAATTTTTCGTTAGAAATTTCAGTTGATTGTCCACCAGCAAATTGCCGAAAATTATGTTGCTAGGGAATACTGAAAGGCATGATTTTTGGTTGTTTGATCCCCAGAAAACCATCGGAAATATTTTTCATGAAAACTTTACGCCGATTTTTCCTTTTTTTTATGAGCTTTTTTTCGACGGACTAGAATCTACCGGTAAATGTCAATTCCGTCGGATTTTGCCTTTTTTCTTTTTTCTCTGAGGATAGCCTGGAAAGAGATGATTATCCCGTAGCAAAACTTGAAATCTCTCTTATTACAACACAAGAGATCCTCTCATATAAACAATTGCTCTCCCATATTAACATACACCTTATGGTCTTCCCCATCGTGCCAACAGACTAATCTATTGTTTGCTCCACTCATTGGGAACCTAGTACATCTTATTTTCATAGATGGGACTTCTCTATAGAGATATTGCTTATCTCACCATTAATCATCCATTCTAAGGTTAAACATCACGCCCTCATAGATTTAATGATTTTTTTTTTTTGATAAAACCCACAGAAGGGGCCTACGCGTTGATATAAAAAACGGTTACAAGGTCCTTAGAAAGTCCTCCAGCCCACTACGCTCTTGCGAGCTACAATCAAAAAGAAATTAAAACCTACGAGCCGGTGAACCTTTTCCTATCAATACAACAAAATTAATGCGGTGCATCCAGCACACCCAAAAAAGAATTGAGACTACCGTTCAGCTTTGACTTCCTGCAAAAAGTCAGACAACAAAAAAGAAATAGGTAAAAGAGAGAGGCTTACAGTTGTGTCGTATTTCGATTCGAAGAAAAAAATAACCGCAAAAACCCTCCAAAAAAAAGACAAATAAACCCAAAAAAAAAACTAACGTAGAGGAAAAAATCCAACAACCAAAACAACCGCTCAAGAAATGAACCACAGAAGAAACATCCTCCAAATCAGGTATATTCAAACTATCCAACAAGTAAGACATAATCCACTTGTATAAAACTTTCCTACCCACATGGATACTCACAAAATACTACCAAAAAACGTCCACACCATGCGATGCCCAGATAAAACGTACAGCATAGGAAAAACGAAAAGGAAAAACAAACAGAGCACGATTACCACTAATACGGCATCAACAAACTGAACTTAGTAACAGAAACGACACAGGCAACAATAGCATTAGAAAATAGCCACACCAGAACAGGATTCTCCCAAAAACCTCAGACAAGGAAATGAGATACAACAGAATGAGAAGTTGAACAGGTAACGATGCACCCTCCAGAAAAGGAGCACCATAGAGCAAGTGCAAATAATAGAAACATACGGGCAACAATTAAAATTCATAACAAACACTTCGCAATCAAAGATAAATGAAAACCAGATTTCAAATAGTAAAAATTCGGGCACACAAGAAACATAGTAAATCTAAAATTAACCTATCTGATATAGGTTAAACCAATATTATCAAGCATGATCATACCTTGGAGAAGAGGATGTAAATCAGTATGTATTTAATTCTTCATAACAGAGTATTGCAACCACGCTTAGCTAACCAATCGGCACACACATTAGCTTCACGAAAAATGTGAGATATAAAAAAATGAAAACTGGACAAAGAAAGTTTAAGCTTCCTAATAAGATAAAAATCTCAGGATTACCAGAACAGCGTTCTTATAATTGAATAAGAAGAAAAGCATCAACTTCAATCCATATATAGAAAAAACATAATTTAGTGCAAACCTTAAGCCCAAGGAGCAGAGCATGAATTTTAGCATAATCGCTGAATTACATTGTATCGGGGCAGAGTAAGCAGCAAGCACATACCAAAATTATCTCTAATGATACCACCAGCACCACACCATAAGGCCCAAGGGAACCATCAGTATTAAGCTTAATGTAAGGTGGTTTCGTTTGATCCAATTCACAATTTTGTCAGTAGAAGTAGTGAAAATATATAATAAAATTAATGCCTAAAGAGTTGGCCAGATGGGTACTATTTTGAAATTATCTTAGAAATAGCTTGTAAGAGTACTTGAATTAATTTTGTGCTTCACATTAGAAATAATGGTGTTGGCATCCATCCCAATAGCATTGTGCTTAGCCTCGTTACGAGATTTCCAAATGAACCAACAATAAAATAGGATAAGATTTAAGTATTGCCCCTTAGATAAGTGGAACCAGTTATTCTAACCGAAATGAAATCATTATGCATAGCAGTTATAGGTTTATTAGCATATACCAAAAACAACTCCAAACAGTTTGAGCAATGACACTAGAAACAAAGATGTGATCAATGGTCTCAATATCCGAACAGCACTGGCATTAGAGGAGAGTTGGAAACCTTTCATTTGAAGCCTGACATCCACCGAATGTAGCCTTTGACACATCTCCAAAATAAAATAGAATAAGATTAAAGGAAATTAATATGCCAAATAGCAGAGTAAGAATAGATCTCTCCTTCTTAATTCTGAAAGAATCCCAAGCATCCTTTAAATAAAAATTGCCCGAAGAAGACAGAGAAATAAAATAACATCTTTTCTTTGAAGCTGAAGAGGGACATCTAAAATTTTTCCACAATGAAGGGAGGAACTCTCACTAAGTTTAATAAAATCCCAAAAGCCATTTTGCAAGAAATGAGAAACTTTAATATTACTAAAGAATTCGTATTAAGCAAAGAGTCAATCGAAGATTGGCCCAAGCCAATGTCTTGCCAGAAAAAAATATCACCTTTTCCGAGTCCACATTGAATGCACTTTTGAGCCTCCCACTTAATATTGCAAAGCCTTTTCCAAACAAAAGATCAGTATTTCTATGAAAGCATAAAGATGGATGAGTATAGGGCAGTATAAATATTCATGAAACGAGCCCAAAGACTATAACATTAGATCTAAAAGAAAACCATATTTGAAAAGAAAAGCTTTGGCGGAATCAGTTAAAGATTTGCACCCAAGGCCACCTCAGAAAGGGTACCACAATTTTATCCCAAGAGGACCAATGAATGCCTTTATTATTAAAAGTAGAACTCCAAAAAAACTTGTAAAAATCTCTCAAGTTTGGAACAAATAGAAGCAGAGGGCAATAAGGTATTAAAAATATAAATAGGCATCGAGTTTAAAACAGATTTTATAAGAGTGAGCCTGCCACCATAAGATAAATAGTTTGAGGACCAATTGTTAAGCTTCTTCTCTATCTTAGCAAAGATATTATCAAAAGAAAAATCCTCTTCTTACCTTTATAGATGGGAGTCCAAGGTACGTAATGGGTAAAGCTTTAGGAACAAAACCACATAATTTTTGAATGCTTTGAATTCGCTATGATTGACGGAATTGCTAACAATAAAAGTGCTTTTATCTTTATTAATAGATAACCCACTATGATATAAAAGCTAATGAGGAAATTCAACAGTAAAGAGATGTTATTAATAGAGCCATTAGTGAACAAAATGAAATCATCAGCAAAACTCAGGTGAGATATCGTGTAAACCTCTAATAGTGCGAAATTTAATCGCGGATTTCTCAAGTATAAATCATTTAAAACCTCTAGAAAGATATTCCATAGCAATAATGAAGAGGGCAGGAGACATAGTATCGCCTTGTCTAAGGCCTTAGAAGAGTTGAAAAAGCCATTATGCTTGCCATTAATAATCACCGAGAAGAAACAATATTTCGATGCTATTTTTAATAAGAGAAATAAAAGAGTTGCTAAAACCAAAAGGGAAAGAACCTTATAGAGGAAATTCCAGTTTAGATTATCATATGCTTTAGAATATCAAGCTTAAAAATCACATTGCCACCTTTACTTTTAACATTGATATCATGAGTGATTTCTTGAGCTAACAAAATATTATCAAAAATGCTACGACCTTCACATAACCAGTCTTGATTTAAAGAAATAATTCTAGGTAAATGTTAATTAATCTATACAATGATCTAGAATTCAACTTATTGAGAAAAGTACACAAACTAATAGGTCTAAAATCATGCCAATGATTAGGGCCATCAATTTTAGGAATGAGCACAATATAAGTAGAAGAGAAAAATTTCGGGTAGGGATTACCAGCAAAGAAATCCGCTACACATTAATAACATCCTCTTTGAAATCTCCCAATTAACTTGAAAGAATTTAGTAGTAAAATCATCAGGACCCGCAACAGCATTACTATTAAGATCCTTGATAACCTTAAAATTTCATCTTCAGACAGAATTTGACAGAGTATAATATTATCAGCCTCGCAAATAAGTTCGGAATAATTTGAGAATTAGTAATAGGGAAACAATTAGAAGAACTGGTAAAAATGTTTTTAAAGTAATTCACACCAGAATTACAAAAAGACTCATCAGAATTAAGAACAGAACCATCAGAATCAAAAACTTTATGAATATAGCTTCTAGACTTTTTTATTGGCTAAAGCATGGAAAAATTTAGTGTTTCTATCACCTTCTACAATAATTTACATTAGACTTTTGATGCCAATAACATTCTTCTTGACGTTGAAGAAGAAGAAGAGAATCTTTAACTTGATTAAGATTGGACAAGTTTCAGAATAGGATTGAGTTGGAAAATGTTCTCCAAACAGGAGACATTAGCCTCAGCATCTTTAATATAGAAAAATAAGTTTTTGAAAATGCATTTATTCCACCACCTCAAGCACTGCTTGAATCTAGAAAGCTTAGACCAAAGTCTTAACATGCCAGAAACATTGTTATCAGGATAGACGGAGCATTCCAATTAGTAGATAGAAGACTAGAGAATCATTATGTAACATCCACATATTGAAATCTGAAAGATAAAACATTAAGATGCAAATTTTTTTTAACATTCAAAAGCAGAGGAGAATGGTCAGAAAGAGTTCTATTGAGATGCTCAATACTAATGAAGATGGAAAGTCAGCAATCCAATTATCATTAAAAAGAAATCTATCTAATCTTTGCCACAAATTGGCTCTAGCCAAGTAAAAGGCTACCAAAACAACAATATTGTTAAGATTGCAATCGCTAATCATAGAATTAAAGTCATCCATAGCATTGACATTAGGTGCATTACCTACTTATGCACTTATGCGTTGGAAACGAGCACAAGTTGAGCTCTATGCTATGTATTTCTTATTTAGTTTTGCTATTTTTTTTCTGTTCACTTTTTGCTGTTATTTCTGTGCAATTGAGCAATGTCGAGCTCTATGTTCTGGTATTTCTGTGCAATTTTATGCTGTTATTTCTGTGCAAACGAGCCAGGTTGAGCTCTATGTTCTTGTTTTATGTGCTGTTTATGCTATTATTTCTTTGATGTTTTACTGTTATTTCTGTGCAGTTTCTGCTGTTTTTCTGTGAAGCTTCTACTGTTATTTCTGGGCACTTTCTGTTGTTATTTCTGTGCAGTATCTACTTTTTATTTATGTGCAGTTTCTGTTGTTATTTCTATGCAAACGAGCCAGGTCGTGCTCTATGTTCTGGTATTTCTGTGCAGTTTCTGCTGTTATTTCTATGCAATTTCTACTGTTATTTCTATGCAGTTACTGCTATTTTTTCTATTCAGTTATTGCTCCTAGTTGACACCCATAGACTCCTAGTTATTTTGATGAGTTGTTGTTCAACAACACATTAAGCATTTACAGTTATTTGGTCGTTATTAGTTATTACTAAGTATTTGGAGTAACAAGCCTTCAATCCATTAAGTATTGAAGTCATACTTCATTTAGTGTAGGATGGTTGGCTTGGGCAGTTATTTGGCCGTTATAAAGTCTCAATGTGTTATGTGTATTTTTTTGAAAAAGAAATTTAACAAATAACATTGTGAAGTTGTTATATTTTGTAATTTTTTTTGTTAGCTGGGTTTGTTGTGTTTAGGGTGTTGCTGGGTGCTTCAAGAAGCCCAGGGATGGTGTTGATGGGTGCTTCAAGAAGCCAACCATCAAACCAGTTTCTGCTGCTTTGGTTGCTGGGTAGCTGGGTTACTTTTGTTGTTGGGTTGCTGAGTTGGTTACTGTTTTGGTTTTTCTAGCCAGGTGTCTTGAAATGCTGGTTTGCTGGGATGGTTTCCTAAACTAAAAAAATAGTAGAAACTGCATAGAAATAACCGCATAAACTGGTTTGATGGTTGGCTTTGTTGTTGCTGGGATGCTGGGTTAGTTGCTGTCTTGGTGTTGTTGCTGTCTTTAAATAATTAGGGTGTTGAGTTTGCTGTGTTTAGGGTGTTGAGTTTACTGAACAGAAAAAATAGTAGAAACTGCACAAAAATAATATAACAGAAATAAATTTAGTGGTTTCTCTGGATGGTTGGCTGGGTAGCTGGGTTTGCTGTTATTTCTGTTTGGCTGTGTTGGCAGGGAGATTGGTTGGCTGTGTTGGCAGAGAGATTGGTTTCCTGAACTGAAAAAATAGTATAAACTACATAGAAATAACAACAGAAACTAGTTTGATGGTTGGCTGTGTTGTTGCTTGGTTGCTGGGTTGGTTGCTGTCTTGGTGTTGTTGCTGTCTTTAAATATTTAGGGTGTTGAGTTTGCTGTGTTTAGAGTGTTGAGTTTGCTGAATAGAAAAAATAGTAGAAACTGCACAGAAATAACATAACAGAAATAAGATTAGTGGTTTCTCTCGATGGTTGGCTGGGTAGCTGGGTTTGCTGTTATTTCTGTTTGGCAGGGAGATTGGTTGGGTGTGTTGGTAGGGAGATTGGTTTGCTGTTATTTCTATTTGGCTGTGTTGATGGTTTACTGGGTGCTTCAAGAAGCCTAGGGATGTTGGTTGGCTATGTTGTTGCTGGTTGGTTCCGAAAGGATTGAAAGTTAAGTAGCGATGATGAGTACCCTTCTAAACTAATTGTGAAGTCAATTGTGGGAAAAAAGTTATTGCAACCAAGTGGCATTTGGAGGGTTAATCAAACAGATACTAAGTATAAAATACAAATTTCCGCCTTGGATGGCAATATCTCAATTCGCAAGTCTGCAACCGTAAAAAAATTTATTGTTGACTCACATTTCATTGAATGATGAATTATTTGGAGGGTTAATCTGAGCTAATAACTCAAGCTTTCAACTAATTCATGGATTTAAAATTATATCTAATTAATTGTTTATATTTTTTGCAGTTAGCTTATATCTCTATGAGGCCAGGTCGCAGGCACTAGACGTCAAGGAGTTGAAATTTCTGTAAATTATAATTATGTTTCGAATCTGTAAATTGTAATTATGGTTTGAAATTTCTGTAAGTTTAATATTTTATATAATTTTGTAAGTTTAATATTTTGTATAATTTGTATATTGTAAATAACAAATTATTTTTTATTCATAAATATAATTTTTATTTTTGCAAGTTTCTGTTTAAATTTTTCTGTGTAGCTATTTTTCCATAAATTTTTCTATGTAGCTTTTGTTGTTTAAATTTGTGCGTTACCTTTAAATTTTATTATTTATGCAAATAACTCGGGTCAGCGGGTCATTCCGGGTTGACCCGAACCCTACTCAGGTCGGGTTCGGGTCCTGAATATTGACCCGTATCCATAACCGGGTCGGGTTTGGGTCAACCCTTTTACCTTCGGGTCAGTTCGGGTTCGACACGAACCCGACCCGTAACCCGTATTGACACCCCTGAGGAATATTGTGATTTGCGTACTTAGTTCTGGTAGCTTCCATGAGCAATTGGGTTGAATTTGATTTGGTTTATTTCTTGCCACTGCAACCAAGCCAGCTAGTTGGTTGCCTTATCAAACATTCTAGTAAGTTCTAATAACTTCTATGGAGCTCAGGGATGGGTTAATTTGATTTGTGTTGTTTAGGTCGGCTCAGGCCGACCCACTAAGCCACTTAGGTAATCCCAAGTGGGTTAAGCTACCTATAGGGAGTAGGCTAGAGTCTTTAGGATCTTTATGTAAGAATTTGATGAAGTTAGGTTGACATTTAAATGGGTGAAACCCATAAATCTTGGCTTGCTCTTTTAATGAACCTTTTAGTAATTTGACCTATGGTCAACTAGGGTTGACCATAGGTTTTGGGAATACTAGGGTGATTCTAGCATGTGTCTAATATGTTTGGATGTAATCCTAATGCTTAATGTAAGAGGCTTGCTAAAGATATGACCCCCTAACATCTAAATTAAAAGAATTACTCATATTTCTATCATTTAAACATCAAAACTAGAGCAAACATATTGGTTCTTTTTATATAAGAGTAAGGAGCCAACAAAGTGAGGATAGTCAATGAGTGATGCTTTAGGTTTTTATTTCTAGCTTTTCGGTTTGATAAGTTATTTTGTAGCTTGTTATTGGCCATTGCATAATGTATATATTTTTTGGAACTTGTCAGATATGTAAATATTCAGTGAACAGTAATGCAATTATATTTTCCACTTGTATTTCCCCTATAAGCTTATCCAAAGCTACCAATATGAACAATAAGCAATATATGAAATCAATATAAATCAATATAATCAATAATAATAGATTATTTAATAAGAAAAAATACTCTATCAATATTGTCCTTATCATATATTATATCATGTTGTATTAGTATCAATGTAGGTTCTATCTATTCTACTTCAGTTTTATCTATCAATGAATTCATATTTATTATATAAATGCTATCACGGATGTAATTATGAATAACAAGGAATAAGATCTAGCTTTAATATAGTGTTTTCAATATCTTCAATCCCAACTGTCAACTAGTTAGTCACCAGTCTTTAATTTAAACCCAATGATTGACCAATTAGTCATTATACCATTATTATTCATAAGTCTTAAATAAATTCCATGCTACTTTCAATAAATCATTAAGAGTCGTCACCCTCTACCCGTTAGCATATTTCAGCCAATTAGTTATAGGCTAAAATTATGATTACACCACAAATCTCATTATTTAAAAGAAAGCCATTGGTCTACCCTTATATAAAGGGTATTAAAATTTTAAGAGTCAACCCATACTAATTATAGTATTGATAGCTAGCATTTATTACTTACATTCAAATGTCACATTTATCTTATATTAGTCATATCATTTTCGCTATGCAATGTCAATATCAACTATGAAATGCATTAATATATAAAATACAAGAAAATATATATACTCTACATTAACATCAGAAAATTATAAGTATCTATCTAACGGATGAAATTCAATAATATTACAGTTAAAATATTAATAAGAATCATATCTATATACGCAAAATATTAAATGATAAAAGTTCAATCAATCTTAAAAAGATGTTTTTATCATTTGGAGGAGATAAAAATTGTAGAAAATCAAATCCATTGAAAATAAGAGTAAGAGTTTAGTCATCTAACTCAATTAGAACAAAATCCATAACATAAGCGACAAAGGATAACACATCGAAATGCTTTCTCTCTCCTCTCCTCTCCTCTCTCTCTCTCTCTCTCTCTCTCTCTCTCTCTCCCCCCTCTTCCTTGTCCCTTCTCTTCTCCTTCCTTCCTCGCCAAGACAAATGAGAGTGAGGGAGAGTGGTGGGATGGCAGGTATATAATGAAAAAAAAAAACACATTTTTAGTGCCTAGTGTTGGTGTGCCCAAGATCCAATGTTGGTGAGCTGCATGCCGCCCACTACAAGAAAATGAGCAATTTATGATGGAGTTTTTCATTGAAAAACTCCCATTTTCCATTGGAAACTATAAATTTTGGTAGATTTTTTATGGAATTGTTTCTGCTAGTAAAATACGAGTAGGAAAATGATTTCGGCAGATTTTTTTTGTTCAAAATTTTTCTGATGGATTTTTGATGGATTACTGATGGAAAATTACTATTTTAACCGATGAATAAAAATCCGTCAAAATTTTCCGAAACAGCGGAATTTCGAAGAAAAATTTGTTGGATTTTTGAAAAAAAAACCTTCACAAAAATTTTAAACAAATTTTCTAGTGAAAAATTCTGATGTATTTTTCCACCATGAATGTCATTATTTTCCCTTTTTTGAAGATTTTGGTAGAAAAATCCATTAAAAAACTGTAGTAAAAACTTAGAAAAAGAAAAAAAAAACATCATAATAAAGGTTTGGGAATCATACATGTTACTTATTAGAACTACTCATAAGCAACAATCTTATTTACAGCGTAAAGTTGAGATGATTGAAAATACAAGACAAGGAAAATAATCAATTAAGTTATAAAGAAAACATTTGAAGATATATTATTATCAAAGCTATAATTGCTCTCTGCTCTCTGCTTTCCTCGCAACGGCTCTCTACTATAACGCATCTCTCACAACGGCTCTCTGCTCTCTGCTCTCTACTTCCCCTCGGGCGATTATGAGGTGATTCTAGGGTTCCTGGTTGGTTCGTCGGGTGGCTCCCTAGTTGGATTTCTGGTGCTGTTCTCCCCTTTATTTTGGCTGTGGTTACTTCCTGATGCCTTGGGCTTTAATTTTCTACCTCGGTTTTGCTTCATTTTCTTGTTTCGGGTTGTCATTCTCTACGGCTCATGGCTTATATGCTTGGTTTTGTTTCTCCCGCTTTCTCTGTCATTTTCATGGTCGTTTTGAGTTTCTGTTTTGTTTGGCCCTTCGGCTTTCGTTCGTTTGGGGGATGACGACCCCATCATCATCTTTCTCGCCTGTTGCTTCTATCCCGAATGGTAAATTCCGCTCGTTTAAAGATGTGTTGGCTGGTTCAGCTGCTTCTTCTCCTCCCCTGCATTTTGTGCAATCATCCTTTAAAGGGTGTCCCGCCTTATTGTTAGATGAATCAGTTGTGGCGCAATTAGCTGCTCCTTTTGCTCTTACTCTAGTGGGTATGTTTGTTCTGAAGCATCCCAACCTTGATATTATCCATAAATTTTTCATTAATTTAAAACTCTCTGGTTCCTTTCATGTTGGATTACTTGACCCCAGGCAGACGTTCTTACTATATTCAGTCTTGCCAAATGCAGCTTCTTAAATGGACACCTGATTTTGATGTCTCTTATGAATCGCCAATTGTTCCGGTTTGAGTTTCTTTCGCTAACCTAAGGCTTCAGTTTTTCAACTCTCAAATCCTTTTTGGCCTTGCTTCCATCCTTGGCCGGCCATTGCAAGCAGACCAAGCCACAACTTCGATTTCTCGTCTCTCGGTGGCTCTTGTTTTGGTTGAGTTAGACATTTTTAAAAATCACCCTTCTGAGATTTGGCTTGGCTCTAAATTGAATGGTTATTTCCAAAAGGTTGAATTTGAAAAGTTTCCTATCTTTTGTTCTCGTTGTAAGATGCAAGGTCATGGCTTGAGTGAATGCTTTAAATTGCACCCACACCTTAATAAAGAAAAAGAAATCGTTAGGCCTACTAAAATACAAGAATGCAACATGAATGCTGATGTGAATGGCAAGTTGGTGGATGGTAATGTTATTACTACTCAAGGTAAGGAGGTAGTTGCTCAGCCTATTCTTCTTCAGGTTACTCCCCATTCCTCTAGTGATGGTCTAACTTTTGTTCCTACTTGTGTCGTGGAGAAGAGAAAAAATTTAACTAATGTTCCGAATAACTTGTCTGATCCATCTTCCGCATCTATTGCTTGTGATTCTTTACAAACTATGCCTCAAGTTATTGTTTTGGATGTTAATACTTATAAAGATTATAATCCTAGTCTTTATACTGAGAATGACCAAGTTATTAATCTTATTCATGATAGAGAGGAGCCTTCAGTGGACGTGGAGGAGTTGCCTCCTTAGGTGAATCCTTCTTTTGGTCTAGAGTGGGAACAATTTAAATGAAGGCTATGAGAGAGAGGAGCCTTCAGTGGAGGTGGAGGTGTTTCCTCCTCAAGTGAATCCTCCTTTGGTCAAAACCGAAAGTGGGACCAATTTAAATGAAGGCAATGAGAGTTATTTGACTACTTTAGAAGATGGAGTTTTCTTTGCAGATGGTGAGTAGCCTCCTCTTAAGGGGCCTTTTGGTAACCTAAATGATAGAACCATTCTTTTATCTGATCTTTATCATTGTGATGCTTATACTGATATGGAAGTTGATAGTTTGGCTAGATGTTATGATTGAGAAGACCATGACTTGAGTTTCTCTAAGGGTTGTGGTAAACATGGTAGGAAACGCAAAAATGTTATTTTATAATTTCCTAGAAGCACCCGATTGCATACTTCTTATTAATTGTATTTTTATGTTTAACACCATTATTTGGAACATGCGGGGGTATTGGTTGCCCCTCTTCTAAGCTTAGAGTTAAAAATTTATGTCATATTCATAATATTTTTATTCTTGTTTTGCTTGAACCGCTTATTTCTATGGATAAATTAACTAGTACTGCTAAATTTCTGGGTTTTAATAATGCTAAGTCGAATGTTGCTAGTAAAATTTGGATTTTTTGGAAAGATTTTGTTAGAATTGATGTCATTGGTGATTTTACCCAGGTTTACATTGTAGTATCGAAAGTTCTAATTTCCAATAGTATGCATCTTTTATTTATGGTGCTTATTCTCGGTATATTAGAAGGATTTTATGGGATCAAATATTGAATTTCTATAATGTTTGCAATCTTCTTTGGCTTGTGGGTGGTGATTTTAACACGATTATTAGCCCGACTGAGCGTATAGGGGGTTCTCTTCGTATATATCAGTCGATGGAGAATTTTAATGATATGATCATGGCTTGCAACCTCATTGATATTGGTTTTTCTGGTAATAATTATACTTGGCATCGTGGGCACTTGTGGCAAAGGTTGGATAGAGTTCTTTTTAGTAATACTTGGCTTAATGCTTTTAACTTGACTAAGGTTGAACATCTGAGCCGTACCCTCTCTGATCACTCTCCTTTGCTTATCAATATTAAGAATAATACTAAGAGCTTCCCTTCTTAGTTTAGATTTCAGAACATGTGGTTGCAACACGACTCTTTTCTTGAGGTTGTCCAAAATAATTGGCATGCTCCTCTTTTTCCTAATGATTATATTTCTAGCATGAAAAGACTTTGGCTCAAATTAAAAAGGCTTAAGAAAGTGTTGAACTAGTGGAACCATAATATTTTTAAAGATTTGTTTACCAACATTTTACTTGATGAATATAGGATTAACTCCCTTGAGGATCTTTATCAATCGGATCCCTCTGAGTCTAATCTTTGTCTTCTGAATGAGGCTAAAGTGGATCTTTCTAAGCTTCAGGTTTAGGAAGAAATTTTTTGGAAACAGAAAGCTGCCACCAAGCATTTGGTGGAAGGTGATAATAACACTAAATATTTTCATGCTTTGGTGAATAAGAAACGTTATATTAACTGTATTCATAAAATTTCTCGTGAGGATAGTTCTAGTACGGAGGATAGAGATGAGATTGCTTACCCGGCTGTTAATTTTTTTCATAAGCATCTTAATAAGTCTTTTAATTCAGTTTCTATTGCTAATCCTTCCTTTATTCCTAATATTATTTCTCAAGAGAAATATTGTGGCTTATCTAAGCCTCCTCTTCTTGAGGAGATTAAAGATACCTTATTTGATTTGAATGCAAATTCTGTGGCTGGGCCTGATGGTTTTACAACTAAGTTTTTCCAGAAAACTTGATCTATTATTTTTAATGACATTCTATCTGCTGTCACTAATTTCTTTAACGTTTCTCTTATTCCTAGGTTTTTTAATTCTACTTCTATAGTTTTGATTCCTAAGAATACCGCCGTGAATTCCTGGAATGATTTTAGACCCATCAGTTTGTGCACTATTTTTTATAAACTTATCTCTAAAATCTTGATGAACCAATTAACTGTTTTATTGCCTAAGCTTATATCTCCTTTTCAAATGAGTTTTATCAAAGGTCGTGCCATTGCTGACAATATCCTTTTGGCTCAAGAATTTTGTCAGGACTTGGATATCAAGGTGAGAGGTGGTAACATGATTATAAAATTGGATATTGCTAAGGCTTATGATAATATTAACTAGAGTTTTATTTATGAGATGTTGACCGTTTTTTGGTTTTGATTTTAACTTCATAAATCTCATCAAATCTTATATTGAAAGTCCTTTCTTCTCTGTTATTGTGAATGGTAAGAGCCATGGTTACTTTAAGGCTTCTCATGGCCTGAGGCAAGGTGATCCCATTTCTCCGATGATCTTTATTATTGTTGCAGATTATCTTTCTAGGGGCTTGGATGATCTTTTCTACAAATGCCCTAGTCTTCATTTCAAAACTTTAGGTGGTATTCATATCTCTCATTTATGTTGTGCAGATGATTTCATTGTGTTTTTGAATGCTTTGATGAATAGGATTGGTAAAATTTTGAGTTTTTTCAGCCATTTTGAATTGGTTAGTGGTTTGGCCTTTAATAAGCATAAGTGTTGCTTTATTGATTTTAAGAATGTTTCTCTTGATCGGGTTGTGGATATTAAGAATCTTACTGGCTTTACTTAAGGTGATTTGCCTTTAAAATATCTTAACATTCCTCTTTTTAAGGGTAGAAAGATGTCTTTTCTTTTTTATGATTTAATTTTTATGGTTCAGAATAGATTGTCTTCTTGGGATTCTAATTTTTTAAGCTTTGGTGGTTATCTCACTCTTATTAAAAGTTTTCTCTGCTCTATTCCTGTCTATAGTTTTCAAACTCTCTTTCCTACTAAGAATGTCTGTCTTAAAATTGATAGAATTTTGTATAAATTTTTTTTGGAAAGGTACCAGAAATAACTCTAAGATTCATTGGAAATCTTGGGTGGTTGCTGTGGTACTCTGCAAGAAGGGGCTTTAGGGTGTAAAACTATGGCTGATATGGCTTCTGCTTTTTCTTTTAAACTGTGGTTTAACCTTAGGTCTAATGTGATCCTTTTGACCAATTTTATGAGGGCCAAATATTGTGGGGGGAGTCATCCTTCCATGTGTAGCTTCTCTAAAGTCCATTCTAAAGTTTGGCATCAGATCTATTTGGTTAAATGGAAGGTGGAGTCTTCTTTAGTTTGGGGTCTTGGTAATGGGAACATTTTCTTTTAGCAAGATAGGTGGCTTAATGGTTATTCAATTGATTCTTTATTAAACACTTTTTCTATTTCTAAGGTGAAGGTTAATTATTTCTTTTCTTCTAATGGCTGGGATTTGGAGAAGCTGTCTGCTGTTCTCCTTGATTGCATTATTCAACTTGTTTTAAAGGTCCCTATTAATAGCAATTCAAAGGATGTGTTACTTTTCTCTTGTACTAAAGACGGTTCCTTCAGTATTAAGCATGCTTGGCATTCTTTCAGAACTAAAAAGGAAACTTCTAAGCTTTTTAAAATTATTTGGCATAAAAGTATTCCCTCTACGGTTTCTGTTTTTATATGGATAATTCTTCTCATGCTTATTCCTATTGATGATAATTTGAGGAATAGAGGTTTTACCTTTTCCTCTAAATGCCAATGTTATTTCCATGTAGATAATATGCATCATGTTTTTATCTCTTGGCCCATTGCTATCAAGGCTTGGACTTTTTTTGATGACTTGTTTCAACTTAACTTATATGATACTTCTAGTTTTATTTACCAATTGCTTGACCTTTGGTTCGTTAAGTCTAAAGGTCATGTTAGAAATGTTATTTCCTCTCTTATCTTTTGGTTCCTTTGGTTGGAGAGGAATGACTCTCGTTTCAATGGGATTGTTATGAATCATCATAGAATCATTCATAAAATTAAAGATAAAGTGACTGCTCTTTATTCTACCAATTTGCTCTCTATGAAGAATTTTAAGAACTATTTTTATACCCTTTCTTTCTTTGGTATTAATTGGGAGGTGGATAAGTTTCAAATCAGGACTACTTTCACAAATTGGTGGAAGCCTCTTCCTAATTATTTTAAATTGAATGTGGCTTGTGCTAAAGTTGGTAGCATCTTTGGTTGTGGTGGTCGTATCATAGATCATATGGGCAATTACATTTCAGGCTTTGCTGGCTAGGGGAATGTTGGTGATACTAACTGTGTTTTTTTTTCTCTGGTGTTCTTCATGGGTTAAATTTTCGTGATTCACTTTTTCTTAATAATATTGTTTTGGAGGCAGGTCCTTATTATGATTTAAATTTTTGTCTTGATAAAGATGATAGTATTTGTACCTCTGCCCTATTTTACATTCAGAGAAATATTAGAGAGGTGTTGAATTCCCTTACTTACTCCTTTTCTATCATTCTGGAAGAGGGGAATGCTTGTGCGCAGGCTTTGGCTATCTTGAGTACTATGTTTAATGGCATTAATGATCTATCTCTTGTTCAATTGCCCGTTCATGTGCAGGGTCTTGTTAGACTGGATCAAATCGATTTACCTTATGTCTTCTGTTAATTTTGGTTGTTTTGCTCTGTTTGGGTGGTTGTGGGTCTCCTCTTCTTTGTGGGGCTCTCTTGCTGATTTGCTTTGCTATTCTAGTAATTTTCCTATTATATGTAGCTGCTTGTGGTTCTATCCCTTTCTTCCTTGGGGTATTTTTTCAGCTTCCAAGCTCCCTTCTAGTTTTACCTGCTCAGCCTGCGGTTTTGCAAGTTGAGGCATTCTATTTCTTCGGGATCCTATAGTGGGTTCTATTTTGTCTAGTTGATGTTTCTTGCTGAGGTTGTTTTACACTATGGTTTTTGGCTTATTGCTGAGTTGTTGTTTGAGGTGGCTCTCGCTTTGGTGGGTTGTGCTCATGGTGATTTTGGCTTTTTTACCATCTTCATTTGGTGCTGGCAGCTTTGGTTTATTTGTTGGATCTTCAATCCGAGCACTCATACTACTTGTCGTTTGGTTGATTTGATGCAGCCTGGGCTTTATAATGTCAGTGGGGATTGTGTTTTATATAAGTATATTTTGTATCTGCAGCTTTTTCTTGTGTGGAGTAGGAGTATTTTGTCTTACAAGCTGGCTATGTGGTGGGTTTTTTTTGGGAACCTGTTGTTTATGGTTGCTTCCATCTGTGTTTTTAAGCTTCTTTATGGTTATGGGAATCTTAATTTGGTTGGTTGGTTGGACTTCCCGCTTGCTACCTTCAGGTCTTTGTCTGATCACCCCTCGGGTTGGTGTTTTACTCTCATCCAGTCAAGGTTGTCTTACTATTTCCATCACCAATTTTACTGGTTATATCCTTGGGTTTACAATTTCTTTACTTTTTGCTATTATAGTGTTTTTTTATGATATTTGGTGGGCTATGTTTTGTTCTTGCGTGTTTTTGATTATGCAGGTTTTAAGGCTTATAGGTTTTTTGTTGGGAAGTAGATCGTTCAAGCTCATTTTTTCTTTTATTCCATCCTTTTGGTTGCTTGCACTTAAGCACCATAGAATGTACCAAGATTTTCTTGTACTTTTGTGTAGTAGGGATCTTGTGCTCGTAGGTATTTTGGCTTTTTCATTTTGTAGCTCTTTTGAGCAATAGAGAGCGTGAGGCCCTTTTAAGGACTTTGTACTATTTATCCTTTAATTAACATGTAGGCCCCTCCTTGGATTTCCCCTATATATATATATATATATATATATATATATATATATATATATATATATATATATATATATATATATATATATATATATATATATATATATATATATATATCTCAAAGCTATAAGAAATGCAAAAACATAAAGTGCTGCGTCTTCATATAAAAAAGCTATCTGATGTCAGGGAAAACAACACAAGAAGTGCATGTTTCAAGCAATTTTTATTTAGAAAGCACAAACTCTTCCTATAGCCATTAAAAATAATAAAAGATTGATTGTATTAGCTTCAAAGCGTTGTCTGCCAGCTTATGAGTTTTCTTTGAAGAAACACTATAAAAAAGTTAAATGTCATGTTTTTACTATAATGGACTAAAACTAAGAAGACCACCTATAATCTCACCTCCAGAGGAAGAGTAGCAATCAATGGAGCACATACTTCATAAGTCATGAATTTCTTAGTAAGGAGAAACACAAGACTTCATTTGAGATGATTTATTTACTGTTTTTAAAAGCAATTTTTAATATAATTTTTTTAATTAAATATTTTTTACTAGAAAGCTACTTTAGAAAACAATAAAAAAGCTGTCTCAATTGAATCCTTAACTTGCAATGTCGATATCCACATCTATTCTATTACCTTAATGCATACCAATAAAAGAAAAAGAAGCATGAAAAGAGGAGCAACCAACATCAACTATTATTTCATACTAACCTTGTCTGAGTTCTCTTCAATTTCAATGCCACCACACTCAAAGGAGATTATTATGTGCGGAGTTCAGACAGGAGAACCATTCAGATTCAGTGAGAGCATACAGTAAATACACAACAAATATACAATTTTATTTTTTGTTGTGTATTTACTGTGTACCATCATAAAATTTGGGCAGTTCTCCAATTTGGACTCCGCATGTAATAATTTCTCCACTCAGAGAAGCTAATAGTACAACCAAGCCTATCTGATATGATGGAGAGGTAATACTCTTCTCATTGGGCACAAAGGGCTTAACAATCAATGTGGTAATTGGATCCTTACATCAACTAATCCCAACCTAATTAGACAAAAATAGGAGTCTAGCAATTTATTATAAAAATGTAAATCCAAGCATATAATATGTCAAGTAAAACTATATATTAATTTTTGAGTTCTGTCAAAAAATTCATAGCTCACCGAGTAACATAAGAGTTAACAAAGAAGCTCATCTATATAATAGAAAACCACAAGCTCCTCTATCAAAGAAGCATTATCTCAAAGACCAAGCTAACATTTAAGGTCTGATAAAAAACATATCATTCAAATTTGACCACATAACTGAAAGTTGTAAAGTATCAAGAAAAATTGACTATAATTAAGATGATTATGATTTGCAAATTTAAAATGCAAATCATATAAATATTCATATAAAAATATAAGTCTAATAAGCTGTAAAGTATCAAGAACACCCGAGTACAATTTATGTGCAGTACAAAATATAACAAAAAAGAATTTTTAACAAAATTTAATGGATATCTTGAAAAACAAATTAAAATGATTAAAGAGATAAAGTTTTACGTTTCAAATCTCGAAGAAATGGAGCTAAACGGTCAAGAAATCACCTTGAACGATGATAGCTGATGGAGAAGCTGAGAGATGTGTTTGGGAGAGGAAATAATGTGAAATGGGAGAGGGAGGGGGCCTTAGGATGAAATAGATCATTTCACGGAAAAAATTTCCTCTAATATTTCATCAGAATTTAAATAACATTTTCAATAAAATATCTATCGAAAAATTAGCCTGAATTTGATTATTGAATAATTTTTGGCAAAAAATTAAATTTTTTTCAATAATTCTGACAAAATTTCTAGTGAAAATTGTCTGTCGAAAAAGCTGCTGGTAATGAGTAAGTTTCTTATAGTGGTCCCCATAGTTATTGTGGAATATAGAGCTCAACATTGCTATGGCGCTTTCCTGGCACTGTTGCGCTTGCCAGCCCAACGCCACAAGACTACCTACTAGATCATATTTACATATTTTTTAAACAAATTTATTTTAAACTTTTGGATTATTACAATCTTCACACATTTAAAAAATGTCATTCTCAACATTTCAATATCAATTTGATAGAGTATGTTGAAAACAAAATCAAACCTATAATACACCAAATTAAATTAGTTCATGAATCAATAGCCAAGAATCTATATCAGAAATCATGTCAAAATTAATTTTGAAATCACCTCAAAAATCTTAACAAGTAAAAATAAAATAAAATCATACAAAGCATATCTTCAGGCACTTCAAATACATCTTTCATTGGTTCCAATTGTCTTCTTCAAATCTATATATTTCTCTGTCCATGTCTTAGCAAGGGCATTCTGTTATTCAAGGGCATTGTTTTATTTTGTAGGATGATTATAATGACTTCGAGAGAGACAGTCTAGAGTTGGTGAGGGATCCTCTAGGGGATCAACATATTATTCCAACTACCGCATTTGAACGCAAACGTTAGGCAGAATGCATATGGGAAGAGTTTATGTGTTAGGCACACAAACCTACATATACAAGGGACAGTTCTTTGGTGCCTCTAGCTTCTCTACATGCAGCAATGGGAGTTTGTATACCCAACATGTGGGTGCCCTTACAACAAAGCTAGAGCATATTGAAAATTGCAAGTAGACATGTACATGCAGATATTGGCGGAGCTTCAGAGAATGGGGGAATAGTTTTGTGTAAAGAAACCTACATCGGTCGAGATCGAGGGGGAGAGCGAGGGTATAGTTGCTTACTATATTGTTTGTGCCTATGAACACTTTATTTGTTTTGCAATATATAAGAATTATACTTTTAATTTAAAGGTGTCTTACAATTGTAAAATATTTGTGTTATAGAATAATTGAGTAATTGATATGACTGCTATGTTGAAATATTAAAAAACTGGTATGATGTGGTATTTTTTTTATTTACAATACATATTTTTGGTAGATTTTTGACGAAATTTTTGTTGGAAATGACAATACAACAAATTTGAAATAGATTTATGACAAAAAGTTTATGCCAGACTTTCTAAAAGCTTTCCGACGGAATGTCTGCAGGAAATTCTGACGAAATGTTGGCCAGAATTTATGTTGAATTATCAGCGAAATTTTTCGTTAGAAATTTCAGTTGATTGTCCACCAGCAAATTGCCGAAAATTATGTTGCTAGGGAATACTGGAAAAGGCATGATTTTTGGTTGTGTTGATCCGCCAGAAAACCATCGGAAATATTTTTCATGAAAACTTTTACGCCGATTTTCCTTTTTTTATGAGCTTTTTTTCGACGGACTAGAATCTACCGGTAAATGTCAATTCCGTCGGATTTTGCCTTTTTCTTTTTTCTCTGAGGATAGCCTGGAAAGAGATGATTATCCCGTAGCAAAACTTGAAATCTCTCTTATTACAACACAAGAGATCCTCTCATATAAACAATTTGCTCTCCCATTATTAACATACACCTTATGGTCTTCCCCATCGTGCCAACAAGACTAATCTATTGTTTGCTCCACTCATTGGGAACCTTAGTATCATCTTATTTTCATAGATGGGACTTCTCTATAAGAGATTGCTTATCTCACCATTAATCATCCATTGCTAAGGTTAAACATCACGCCCTCATAGATTTGATGATTTTTTTTTTTTTTTGATAAAACCCACAGAAGGGGCCTACGCGTTGATATAAAAAACGGTTACAAGGTCCTTAGAAAGGTCCTCCAGCCCACTACGCTCTTGCGAGCTACAATCAAAAAGAAAATTAAAACCTACGAGCCGGTGAACCTTTTCCTATCAATACAATATAAGCAAAAATTAATGCTGGGCTGCATGGCAGCAGCACCCAAAAAAGGAAGTGATTGATATTCTCGTTCAGCTTTGACTTCCTGCAAAAAGGATGAACAACAAAGAAAATACAAAGAAAATAGGTAAAAGAGAGAGGCTTACAGTTGTTGTCGATTTCGATTTCAGAAAGAAAATATAACCTGCAAAAACCTCTCCAAAAAATAGACTTAGAGAACCAAATATAAAAAACTAACGTAGAGGAAAAATCCAACAACCAAAACAAACCGCTCAAGAAATGAACCACAGAAGAAACATCCTCCAAATCAGGAGTATTCAAACTATCCAACAAGTAAGACATAATCCACTTGTTGATAACTTTCCTACCCACATGGATACTCACAAAGATACTACCAAAAAATGTCCACACCATGCAGATGCCCAGATAAAACGTAGCAGCATAGGTAAAACGAAAAGGAAAAACAAACAGAGCACGATTACCACTAATACAGGCATCAACGAAACTGAACTTAGTAACAGAAACGACACAGGCAACAATAAGCATTAGAAAATAGCCACACCAGAACAGGATTCTCCCAAAAACCTCAGACAAGGAAATGAGATACAACAGAACTGAGAAGTTGAACAAGGTAACGATGCAGCCCTCCAGAAAAGGAGCAGCCATAGAGCAAGTGCAAATAATAGAAACATACGGGCAGACAATTAAAATTCATAACAAAACACTTCGCAATCAAAGATAAATGAAAATCAGATTTCAAATAGTAAAAATTCGGGCACACAAGAAACATAGTAAATCTAAAATTAACCATATCTGATATAGGGTAAACCAATATTATCAAGCATGATCATACCTTGGAGAAGAGGATGTAAATCAGTAGTATTTAATTCTTCATAACAGAGAATATTGCAACCACGCTTAGCTAACCAATCGGCACACACATTAGCTTCACGAAAAATGTGAGATATAAAAAAATGAAAACTGGACAAAGAAAGTTTAAGCTTCCTAATAAGATAAAAATTCTCAGGATTACCAGGAACAGCGTTCTTAATAATTTGAATAAGAAGAAAAGCATCAACTTCAATCCAGATATAGAAAAAACATAATTTAGTGCAAACCTTAAGCCCAAGGAGCAGAGCATGAATTTTAGCAGTAATCGCTGAATTACATTGTATCGGGGCAGAGTAAGCAGCAAGCACATTACCAAAATTATCTCTAATGATACCACCAGCACCAGCACCATTAGGCCCAAGGGAACCATCAGTATTAAGCTTAATGTAAGGTGGTTTCGGTTTGATCCAATTCACAATTTTGTCAGTAGAAGTAGTGAAAATATTAGTAAAATTAATGCCTAAAGAGTTGGCCAGATGGGTACTATTTTTGAAATTCTTCTTATAAATAAGCTTGTAAGAGTACATTTGAATAATTTTGTGCTTCACATTAGAAATAATGGTGTTGGCATCCATCCCAATAGCATTGTGCTTAGCCTCGTTACGAGATTTCCAAATGAACCAAACAATAAGAATAGGAATAAGATTTAAGATGTGCCCCTTAGATAAGTGGAACCAGTTATTGCTAACCGAAATGAAATCATTATGCATAGCAGTTATAGGTTTATTAGCAATATTACCAAAACAACTCCAAACAGTTTGAGCAATGACACTAGAAACAAAGATGTGATCAATGGTCTCAATATCCGAACAGCACTGGCATTTAGAGGAGAGTTGGAAACCTTTCATTTGAAGCCTGACATCCACCGGAATGTAGCCTTTGACACATCTCCAAAATAAAATAGAATAAGATAAAGGGAAATTAATATGCCAAATAGCAGAGTAAAGAATAGATCTCTCCTTCTTAATTCTGAAAGAATCCCAAGCATCCTTTAAAATAAAATTGCCCGAAGAAGACAGAGAGAATAAAATAACATCTTTTTCTTGAAGCTGAAGAGGGACATCTAAAATTTTATCCACAATGAAGGGAGGAACTCCTCACTAAGTTTAATAAAATCCCAAAAGCCATTTTGCAAGAAATGAGAAACTTTAATATTACTAATAGAATTCGTATTAAGCAAAGAGTCAATCGAAGATTGCCCAAGCCAATTGTCTTGCCAGAAAAAAATATCACCTTTTCCGAGTCCACATTGAATGCACTTTTGAGCCTCCCACTTAATATTGCAAAGCCTTTTCCAAACAAAAGAGTCAGTATTTCTATGAAAGCATAAAGATGGATGAGTATTAGGGCAGTATATAATATTCATGAAACGAGCCCAAAGACTAACATTAGATCTAAAAGAAAACCATAATTTGAAAGAAAAAGCTTTGGCGGAATCAGTTAAAGATTTGCACCCAAGGCCACCTTCAGAAAGGGTACCACAATTTTTATCCCAAGAGGACCAATGAATGCCTTTATTATTAAAAGTAGAACTCCAAAAAAACTTGTTAAAAATTCTCTCAAGTTTGGAACAAATAGAAGCAGAGGGCAATAAGGTATTAAAAAGATAAATAGGCATCGAGTTTAAAACAGATTTTATAAGAGTGAGCCTGCCACCATAAGATAAATAGTTTGAGGACCAATTGTTAAGCTTCTTCTCTATCTTAGCAAAGATATTATCAAAAAGAAAAATCCTCTTCTTACCTTTATAGATGGGAGTGCCAAGGTACGTAATGGGTAAAGCTTTAGGAACAAAACCACATAATTTTTGAATGCTTTGAATTCTGCTATGATTGACGGAATTGCTAACAATAAAAGTGCTTTTATCTTTATTAATAGATAACCCACTATGATTATAAAAGCTAATGAGGAAATTCAACAGTAAAGAGATGTTATTAATAGAGCCATTAGTGAACAAAATGAAATCATCAGCAAAACTCAGGTGAGATATCGGTAAACCTCTAATAGTGCGAAAATTTAATCGCGGATTTCTCAAGTATAAATCATTTAAACCTCTAGAAAGATATTCCATAGCAATAATGAAGAGGGCAGGAGACATAGTATCGCCTTGTCTAAGGCCTTTAGAAGAGTTGAAAAAGCCATTATGCTTGCCATTAATAATCACCGAGAAGAAACAATTTTCGATGCTATTTTTAATAAGAGAAATAAAAGAGTTGCTAAAACCAAAAAGGGAAAGAACCTTATAGAGGAAATTCCAGTTTAGATTATCATATGCTTTAGAAATATCAAGCTTAAAAATCACATTGCCACCTTTACTTTTAACATTGATATCATGAGTGATTTCTTGAGCTAACAAAATATTATCAAAAATGCTACGACCTTTCACATAACCAGTCTGATTTAAAGAAATAATTCTAGGTAAAATGTTAATTAATCTATTAGCAATGATCTTAGAATTCAACTTATTGAGAAAAGTACACAAACTAATAGGTCTAAAATCATGCCAATGATTAGGGCCATCAATTTTAGGAATGAGCACAATATAAGTAGAAGAGAAAAATTTCGGGTAGGGATTACCAGCAAAGAAATCCGCTACAGCATTAATAACATCCTCTTTGATAATCTCCCAATTAACTTGAAAGAATTTAGTAGTAAAATCATCAGGACCCGCAACAGCATTACTATTAAGATCCTTGATAACTCTTAAAATTTCATCTTCAGACAGAATTTGACAGAGTATAATATTATCAGCCTCGCAAATAATGTTCGGAATAATTTGAGAATTAGTAATAGGGAAACAAGTAGAAGAACTGGTAAAAATGTTTTTAAAGTAATTCACACCAGAATTACAAAAAGACTCATCAGAATTAAGAACAGAACCATCAGAATCAAAAATCTTATGAATATAGCTTCTAGACTTTTTTTATTGGCTAAAGCATGGAAAAATTTAGTGTTTCTATCACCTTCTACAATAAATTTAGCATTAGACTTTTGATGCCAATAACATTCTTCTTGACGTTGAAGAAGAAGAAGAGAATCTTTAACTTGATTAAGATTGGACAAGTTATCAGAAATAGGATTGAGTTGGAAAATGTTCTCCAAACAGGAGACATTAGCCTCAGCATCTTTAATATTAGAAAATAAGTTTTTGAAAATGCATTTATTCCACCACCTCAAGCACTGCTTGAATCTAGAAAGCTTAGACCAAAGTCTTAACATGCCAGAAACATTGTTATCAGGATAGACCGGAGCATTCCAATTAGTAGATAGAAGACTAGAGAAATCATTATGTAACATCCACATATTTTGAAATCTGAAAGATAAAACATTAAGATGCAAATTTTTTTTAACATTCAAAAGCAGAGGAGAATGGTCAGAAAGAGTTCTATTGAGATGCTCAATACTAGAAGATGGAAAGTCAGCAATCCAATTATCATTAAAAAGAAATCTATCTAATCTTTGCCACAAATTGGCTCTATGCCAAGTAAAAGGACTACCAAAACAACCAATATTGTTAAGATTGCAATCGCTAATCATAGAATTAAAGTCATCCATAGCATTGACATTAGGTGCATTACCACCCAATCTCTCCGAGGAGTTAGAAATAATATTAAAGTCACCACCAATGCACCAAGGGCTGTTAATAATCGAGGCAAAATGTCTTAATTGATTCCAAAGAGGTAAACGGTTATTTTTAGTGCAAGCAGCATAAACAAAAGAAGCATAGCAGTTGACATTGAAAATAGAGATATAACAATGGCAAACTTGAGGAAGATCCTCAATAACATTTAAAGAGATAACATTATTCTAGAAAATCCAAATTTTGTTAGAGCAATTAGCATAGCAATTTGAAAAACCTAAAGACTTAGCAGTAGAAGCAATGTTGATATTCTTAATTAAAGGCTCAATCAAGATGAGTAAATGAATATTATGAATCCTACACAAATTACGAACACGAAGTTTGGAATCCTTACCACCAATACCTCTAACATTTCATAAAAGGGATTTAATCATTGCAAACTTTAGAGGAAGTTTGAGCTCTAGTAGATCTGGGAGTAGGTGGTAAAATGTGTTTGGACTGCTTACCCTTTCTTCTCGAAACCTGTATAAAATTGTCCTCAAGCTGACACTTCGAATTTTCTTTGCTATCATTGGAAACAGTTTTGTCAAAGCTACAACCAGGTAGAACATTTCCTGTACCAGGAGGGATAAACTCTCCATCTTCGTAATCCTCTTCCTCATGGTTATTAGAAATAGGAAGTTGTTTATCTAAAGTCACAGGAGCAGAATAATTTTCTAAAGGAACTTCATTCTCCATTTCATTGAACATGGAAGCAATAGAAACAAAGAAATTAGGTTCAGTTATAGCATCACAATCATCCACAAGAGCTTTAGTAGCATTAGTATCAATAGCAGAAATATCATTTAAAACAGGATTATTAGTTAACTGTAAAGAATTAACATTAGGAACAGCAAGGTTTAAGGATTTGTCAGGAGGATTAACCTCATTAATCTCAAAGTTATGAATATTGGGTTGCGGTTCTACCAAATTCTCAGAGTTCTCAGTATTTTCAATAGCTTTGTCGGTAACAGGGACATACATTTTTTGAGAATCGGCCGAGCCAAGCTTCCCTTTAGACAAAACTTTGGATTTTTTTAGTACAGGGTGAAGATTAAAACAATCATTTTGGGCGTGACCATGCATTTTGCAATGAGGGCAGAAATCTGGAACATTATCAAATTCCACTTTTTGCAAATAACCAAACGCTTTAGATCCAACCCAAATTTCTTTAGGATGATTCTTCGAAATATCAATCTCAACAAGAATACGAGCAACAAAAGGTCTAGTGCGAGAAGCTGTAGCTTGATCCATTTGCAACGGTCTACCAAAAATTAATCCTAATGCATGCAGAACTTGTTGATTAAAAAAATGAAGACGTAAGTTAGGGAATGATATCCAAACCGGCACTATGGGGGATTCCTCTTTGATATCGAAAAAAGGAGTCCATTTCAAAATACGCATTTGACAGTTGAAAATGAAATACGATCGCCTAGCAAAAATACGACTATAATCAAGATCGTTCGAGAGTTGAATAGCAACATGCCTAGAGTCAAGCAAACCCACTGAATAGAAACTGGAAAGTTTAAGAGAAGAAAAGAATTGACGAATAGCATCAAGATTTGGTCTACGAAGACCAAATTTACCAACCAAAGTAAACTTGAACGGAGATGCTAACTTCAAAACCTCTTCATCCGATAGTAAAATCGCAGGAACTCCATTAAACGTGGACTGAGTAAGAGATGGAAGATCATCACCTGCTGAAGCTTTACCAGCGAGAACCTCTTTGAACGATCTAGATCTAGACGGAGATTTTGGAGAGTCGTCAACAAGGTTGAAAAAACCCTTGCTCCTATTCGTCACAGGCTCAGAAACCTTCCCCCAAGAGGAGGAAGAAACATTTCCAGCCATTAAAAAGGCCCAGAAGGGGCAGAGAACAAAAAAATGAAGCCAAGGCACACCAATCGCACGAGAAACACACAGCAGGAAGAAGAAATCAGGAACGCGGAGATGGAGCGGAGGAAAACCCTAAATCGCCAGAGCCCGATTCTTATTCAAGTTTGAAGTCCCTCATAGATTTGATGATGTATTACTTTGGATTTTAATGTTACTCGTCGTTTTAGAAATTATTTGTAATGGTTCTTCTATTATTCATTGCGACAATAATAGTGCAATTGTCATTCTTCAAACCGGTATCCATCAAAAGTGAACCAAGCTTATTAAGATCGATTCTCTTCATTTGAGGAGAGAGTGCTTGCTTCAATGTTTATCTTCACTCAAGCTTCGTTTAGAATGGCTTTCTTATTGCTTCTTAATGCAGCTTTTTAGTACAAAAATTAAATTTTTGTACTAAAAAGTTGTTTTAAGAAACAGCAAGAAAGTCGTCTCATAAGAAGCCTCAATTACTTGATCTCAAAAGAAACACATCTTTCAATATGAATCTAATAACAATGTAGCAAATCAAGCTGTTATCATTTATGTCTCAATGAACTTTTAATTGAGAGTGTTATGTTGGCCACATGAACAAACAATCTTCTACTATATATATGGTTATTAGAAGTACAAAAATCTCTATTAATTTTTAAGATGCTTCCTCATTATTCAAAAAAATATATATTTTTTTCAGTTTTTTTCCTATTTTGCCTAAAAATAAGCTTGTAGATGTCATAGAAAACACATAAAAGAATAAAGATGTTATTCCTTATTGTTCACTCCCTTATTCTTTTTGCAAAGATTATAAATCATGCATAAATTAGAGATGAAAAGATAATTAACATCTTTCTTAAAAATTATTTTTCTAATAAATTACAATGAATAATGCCCTTGAATTTTTCTATAACATTATGACAAAAAAAACATAAAAGTAAGAATAAAAAAATACAATTGAAAGACATATTTATCATATCAGTAAAAAAAACTCAACGGTTCATACTCAATCGATAAAATTCATTTGACCTATTGATGCATTTTCCTTCTAAAGATAGGTGCCCACCCATTCAAAGTCCACTTAACTATACCCAAGAGACCAAACTTATATATATTTTAGTGGGAAGATAACATAAGAGATTGTATAATTTAATATCAAAGATCATTTTATTGAGAGCAAGTATCAACATCAAGAGTTAATAGATGTCGTACTACCAAAAAATAAGATAATCGCAGCACAAATTTTGAGCTATCGCGGTGGTTTTCACCGCCACTATTTTCTTTACAGCGGTTTTAAAACCGCTACCAATACGCTGCAATTACTATGCGCTGCAACGACATTCCGCAGCGGTTTAAGAACCGGCGGGGTAGATTTGATGAAGTGCTGGATTTAGCAACGGTTATAACCGCCACAAAAGTCCAGATTTGTAGTGGTTATAACCGCTGCTAAAGAGTAGAATAGATTAAAAAATATATAACGCGTTCACCTTAAACTGCAATTTAGGCTTCGTTTGGGATGGCTTTTTCATTACTTCTTAAAATAAAATTTTAGTACAAAAATTAAAGAAAAGCCGTCTCAAACGAAGCCTTAGTGTCCATTTGGTACAACTTTTCTGATGCATAGTTTTTATATTGCAATTATTATTATTATTTTTTTTTTGCTATTGTTTTCTCGCTACTTTTAATAATTTTCTGTGCTAAGTAGTTGCTGTTTATAGCACCTTTCAAAAAAAAAAAAAATCTCAAGGCAGCTTTCAACTAATTTGACAAAAAGCTGTAGCCACCTCAGACAAAATCTTAGTTTCCCTAAATTAATTTAAATAAATATTTAAAATTTTCCCTCTATATATATAACTTATCCACTATATATGTATAACATATCCTCTCTTCTGTAATAGATGAAGTCCACGCAGGAACTTTGGAAGGCAAAAAAGCTAAGGTTTCTGTAGTTATCATCTTTTGTAATTCTTTTGAAGATAGCAAAACTCTTCCATTAATGATAGAAACAGACAAAATAACTGAAGGATATATTGGATGAGATAAGGCGAGGAAGAAAGGGAGAGGAAAGAGAGGAAGAAACAGAAGAAAGACAACTGGTTACTCAGAGAGAAGTATGATGGAATTTAAATTACGTTCAGCATTCAACAATAAGAAATTCTTGGTCAATGATATCCTTACATAGACGAAGTCGAAATAAACTATAAATTACAAAATAAATGAAAGTTCAGAGAAATTTCTATGTCGCATCAACTCTACTGAATTTTGAAGAGCTTTTCTACAGAGATTTGATATTGTGCTAGTCATCTAATAGGTCTGATGCAAATTATATCACGAAGTGATGGTTCATTCAAGTATCCTCTTATGGAGGTAGATTATATTATCTAAGTACGTGATCAGTTCTTTCATGCTGTGATCTTATGTGTAATGCTTTGGTTCACCAGTTTTGTGATAACAAAGTATGCTGGTGGGAGAAGAATAACAATAAGGGAACCTAATGATATTGTTGGTATTTGGCCCATGTTGTTGACTGTTGTTCGGCAAATTTTCCAAATATTGGACCCTAATGATACCACACTTGTATGAGCTGATTGCTTCCTCCCTTTCATTTTCATCTTCGGGTTTCTTTCATGCTACCTTTTCTAGTTTGTGTTAATTGGGGGCGATTCTGTTTGGCACTTGCTTTTGTGGTTGGGGTTTTGTGGCTTTGGGCTATATATTGTCCGAGTTAATTTTGTATATTACTTGTTTGAATTCAAATAATTCTTTTTGTGCATTCAATAAAGATAGATTAATTCGAATGACACATTTTTATCTATGTGATTTTAGTCCCGTTGAATTGACAATTCTAGACAATCAGTTGGAAACTTATATAAAGAATATGCAGCCTGATCCACAATTCTTCTTGCTAAAAGATATTGGCTGAGACAATGATACGTAACAAGAAGGATATTTTATATCCTTTTATTTCCATGCTATTAAAACTCAATTTAGTTTTGCTGATTACAACAACAAGAGTAAAAAGAATATTTTCTACAATGACTATAATTAAAACTCGACTGTAAAATATGATTGTAGATCAGTGGATGAATGATACTTTACTTGTCTATATTGAAAATGAAATATTGAATTGTATTGATAAGATGTTATTATTAATCTTTTTCAAAATATGAAGAGGAGACGCTATAAATTGTAATTATTTTTTATCTTCTATTCAATATTTAATCTAAAAAAAAGAATTAGAACTGTTCATGCCAATCCCAAGCTCAGATAAAAAAAGTTGAGAAAAAAAAAATTAAAAAATTTTGGCCCCCTTTTAAAAAAGGTTTCTAGCTCTGCCACTAGCTATCACTGGTTTTGGTTTTTGTTATATTCTGACTCAATATTTTTGAGCTGGTATTTTGACCTGGGTGTAGATTGTCCTAACTGGTTATGTCTTGTATTTACTTTGTTGGTGTTGTATTTGTGCTTAGTCTTGGTTGATTTTTTTTTCTCGTGCTTTTCTAGCTTGATTTTGTTGGTGGTATTGTTCTAATTATCTTATGGTGGTGGTTCCAGGTCTGTGGTAGGTTTTGCTTGATGGGGTTGGATCCTTTTATGTTGTTGATCGAGTCTTCATTTCTAGTACTAGATCATTTTTGCATTGGCTGGATCATTTAACCTTCACCTCGGTTTTTTCGGAGGCTCTTTTAACCTCCTTTGTGAAGTTCCCTTTGGGGTTATGCTTATTAATGCTTCTTTTATTTGGTCGTTGGAGGATTACTTCATGATAGATTGTAATGTTTGGGGTGCTTTTTGAAGTATCATTTTTAGTTTGCTAATGGTTTCTTTTGTTTTTTCCTATGCTATTTTAAGTTCTTTATATTTTGCAAGAATTTTTTGCAGGTATTTGCTGATATCTGGTTGGCTTATAGTTGATTGGAGCTATGGGCTTCGGATTTTGGGTTTTGGTCTCATGCTGACCTTCATTTTTCCTTTTTGCTTGTATCTAAATTGGGGTCTTTGACTCTTAGCATTTTTTTTATTCTTGTAGCTCTTTGAACAGTAATGGGTTATTGATCCCTAGTATGGTCTTGTAATCTTTTTTATTGAATTAACACGTAAGCCCTTATATGAGTTTTGTCTGTAATATAAGAACCTATAGAAGCAAAACTCCACCTATAAAAATTCTTTGTAATAGCATGAATGGCTAGAAACACAATAGGAAAACTTCTCATTACCGATTTCCTGCATATATTTTGAGGAGAGAGAAGACACTGAAGACGAACAAATGTTGTACATGTATTATAAAATGTAATGAACTATATATGTTTAATTTTCCAATCAAATCAAATAAAGAGGATTGTAATTTCATGATTGTTCGTAAGATTTTTTTAAAGAATGGTTTTTCTTTGTTATTGTTATCTTACATTATTAGTTTAGAATTATATGATTTTGATATAATGGGTTCAAATAATCCGTTGTGAATTATAATTGATTTTCATGAAAATAGAAGTGCATGGAGCTAGCAGGAAAACAGAACACAACGGGAATCCAGTCACCAACAACAAGAATGATTTTCTAAGGTATGTTTTTTGGTCTGCTAGGGTTTGCGCCCTTTTTGGGCGTTTTGCCCTAGCCGCCTCCGTTCGCCTTCTTCGCCTCTGGCGGTACGTTTTCTATGGCGAAAAAATTGTTAGATCCTGGTTTCCTAGCGGGTAAGCAATCTAAATCTTTCAAAGACGTTTTATTTGATTTCGATGAGTTGAAAGGTTTTCCGGATTATCGTATTTCTTCGATTCGAGGTATGCCGGCGTTGTGGTTTTCGGAAGATGAATTTTTGCTCTTGCTAAGCCATTTGAGTTTGCTCTGATGGGGAAATTTCCTCTTAAACGGCCAGCGTTAGATTCTATCCGAAGGTTTTTTTTCAATCTGAAATTGTCTAGGGATTTTTCTGTAACTCTGTTGAATCAAGCTAATGTGTTAATCAAGCTATCTAATGATCTGAACTATGGTAGGGTTTTTGTTCATCGTTCCTACTTTGTTTATGGTTGTTTCATGAAAGTTATAAAATGGTCCCCTCTTCGGGATCTTTCAGAGGAATCTCTGATAGTCACTGTTTGGCTTTCATTCCCGGGTTTACTTCCTCACCTCTTCTCTTCCCGAATTCTTTTTGGGATGGGTTCGATTTTTGGACGCCCGATTCAACTGATAATGCCACGGCTTCTGGATCCCGTCCCTCTGTTGCTCGAGTTCTTGTAGAAATTGATGTTACTAAAGTTTATCATGATTCCGTCTGGTTGGGTCTGGAGAAGTTTGGGTATGTGCAGAAAGTTGTTTTTGAGGGAATGCAAAATTTTTGTCAACAATGCAAAGCTGTGGGACATAAGAAATCGGAATGTCCTAAGCTTGTTTCTAATTTGCCTCCGGTAGTTACTTCTGTTCCCCAGGTGCTGGCCCCTGTGTCTGATCCCATTCCTATTACTTCCTCTGTCCCGATTGCTATTCCTGTTTGTGATAATATTGCGGGTAATGTTGATTTTGCTTCGGATCAAGGAATTTTGGATAGTGAAATTAATGTTAATGCTGAGATGGATGTTGTCTTGCCCTCTGTTGCTGGGGAGGATGCGGTCTTGCCCGCTGTTGATTGTCTGGTTGTTTCGATTGATGTGTTGGTGCCTTCGGTTACTGCTGGGATGGTGGTGGATCTCGTTTTAATTTCTCCTGCTGTTAATGATAGTAATAGTGTGGCTAATGGCTCTATTATGGCCGTTAATAATGTGTCTATGGTCGATAAACCTATAGCCGAGTCTCCTGTGCTACCAGATGCCATTATGGTTACTAATGTTGAGAGTGAGAGGGTGGGTAAATTAATTGTTACCGCGACCTGCTCTAATTATCTGATTGATGTTTGTAAGTTTGGTCGATACACGGTCAATTGCCAATCAATTGGGTGATAAGTCAAGTTTTGATATTAGGAACCATGTGGATTGGCTACATGGTTCTTCTAAGTTTGAATCTGAATATGAATTTTCGGATTGTGGCGTGACATCTCCGGAATTTTGTGGTGGATCTGATCCTGGTAACAAATTTTCTTTGATACGAGATAGGCCAGTTTGTTCGGCTGCTTCCCGTGGTCGTTTTCGTGGGAGGGGCCGTAGACGAAGATGATCATGCTGTTTTTTTTTTTTTCTTTCGTGGGTTGGCTTGATGCTAGAATTTTGTCATTTTTATTTGAGGGCTATGATGTGGCTGGGGCTCGTACCTCTGTCGTCGAGCTGGTGGCAACCTCTGGTATTGGTTGTTGAGTCTGTATTTGTGGGTAAGCTGACTTCACCTGATTGGATGGTCCGTGCGAGGCTTCGGGGTGCTGGAAGCCTCGGCCGTGCACTGAGCCCAATTTAGGTTGTTATCTGCCTTTGTCTTTTTATTTTGGGTCCTATGCTGTTGTAACCATTTCCTGTTTGATTTAATAAAATCTCTTTTATTTGTGTTAAAAAAAATGAAAATAGAAGTGCAATAATTTTTTTCTTAAGAATTTTCTACTATTTTTTATGGCTTTCCAGACTGATTTTTCATAAAGTCACAATATTATTACTTGCATCAATTCTTGCTTTGCATTTTTAGTACTTGGTTAACTTTTAGAATTTACTTTAAAATAGGGAGGCTACACATTTTTTTGAAAATGATGCAAAAGAGTAAGAATATATTGTGCGCTTGGCAAAGTAATGAGATTTATAGATTTTCTAAGCTTCAAGCTATAGACAAACAACATCAACTAGTGGTATAGTTGTAGACTTGTAGTGTGGTGACATTCATGAACTACCACCTACTAAATATCATAATAGGCTCATCAAGCTTTAATTTTTCACTTATATTTTCCCATTCATTTATAGATGGAAAGAAAATGGATGGGTTGTTGATGTTTCATTGACTTGGATTAATTTTCTTCAAAATTGGTAGGCTATGTGTCCGACCATAGCAAGAACTTGGGTGAGTTATTGTGCTTCCCAAATTTGGTGAGGAAGGGGACTTCTTATTTACTTTCAACTTTATGTAAATTTGTGTACTCCACAGTACTCTGAACTGTAATAGCCTGATTAAAACTTTATTAATCAACTACATCTTGAACTTGGGAGTTCGGGATATAGCAAAACTTTAATCAATATAGAAAGGGAGAATTTAAGTTGCACATATTTTTTTTCATATCACAATATTGTTAATAAAACCAACTCCCAACGCCTCCCTACACAACAAGAAAATCACATATTACCGGCGGATTTTTCCTGCGGCTTTCCGTCAATCTTCGGGCAGTTTTGTAGTGGCCGGTTTATGATGAAATATGCACGTTTATTTTTTTTGTAGATTTTTCGGCTTTTGTCCGGCGGCTATATATTAAGCAACTTTTTCTTATTACATTTTAAATAAAAAAATGTGTCACTTTTAACACTTTTCCCCTTCTAGCAAATTGGTTGGGGCTTTGAAGCATAATCACTTCAAATCACACAGCAGCGGGCAGCCTAGAGGGCAGGGTGTGCAGGATGCAGGCAACGTGTGAGGTAACCAGGGTAGCAAGCAGCACGAGAGGCAGCCGAGCAGCTTAGTTTTTAATATTTTTTTTAAGTTATGGCGGCCATGGCCGCAAGAAAACTGCCAAAAATATTTGCCGCCTGAAATAAACTGTCGATTTTAGTTTCCTACATGGTTGATACCGGCGAAAAAAAAAACTGCCGGAAAGCTTCTGAACATGTAATAAGATTTAGAAATCATTTCTTATAATATTGATTACAATCCAATATTTCCAAATTGTTGCTCTGATACCACCCTATGATGTCCTATGATCTAATTGAAGGATTGAATGCCTAAGCCCATATTTTAGCTCAACCTCAATGTACAATAAATCAGAGCTAACTATTAAATCTAAAATAATAATACAAAACTAAATGTCATTTCATTTCATTTCATTTCACAAAAAACGAATACACAATAATTCAATGAACATGTAATCTATGCATCATTAAAATCAATACCATATTACGAAAGAGTAACTTAACTATTCCAAATCAGAGGATTCTGACTCTACCTTTCTCTACTCCACTGAGCCCTATCCTTTTCCTAAAATTTTAGAAAGTATCATAAGATGAGCACAACTAGCTTAGTAAACTTCTATCGTTAACCTATCACAAATATAAATATCCAGTTAAAAATATGCATAACAATCTCTTTAAATATTCAATAAATCATTAAAACATAAATAAAATATTAAATGAACATGGTTCATTTTAATCATAAAAGTACACTTGGTTTCAAGGAGCACCACTTATACTTTTACAATTCAATTTCATAGAAATATTATTGATGTTAGAGGACGGACACTGGTTATCAAAGTTTAGCTTACAATTAACTTTCTCATTTAATCAAAGTTAATTCAAAAGTATTAGAGTCTACCATAAGTAATTTAGAATAGCATTTATATTTTTATTTATTGATGTATTTGATTATGTAATACATAAGTGTAATGCATGTCCCGATTCCTACTTATAACTCTTTTCCCACTTATAACTCCCTTTAACTTCTCACAGCTGCATTTAGTAAGTGGGGCCAAAATATAATAGAACATGAGATTGGGTCCAGATTAGAACCCCTCCATGTCCACATAAGGCAAATGCGGCCCGAACATACACTATAGGAAAAAAGTTTTAAGTGTGACTCTTTTATATTTAAACTATAATTATGTGAAAATTAGAATTAATAATTAATTAAAATAAAATTATAAATTACTAATTAGTTAAAATAAATAATTGAATTAATAATTATTAATAAAAATTATTAAATTATTAATTAATAATAATTAATTAATTAAAATGAACTATTAAAATTACTAATTAATTAAAATAAAGTATTAAATTTTATAAATTAAATAAAATATAGAATATTTAATCATTTTACTTAAATATTAAATTAGTTAATTTAATTTAATTAATGTTATTGTTTTATTTCAAATATTTAATTAGTTCATGTTTCTTTTTAAATTACAAATATATGAGGGTCTCAGAAATTTTTAAAATCCGCTAGAAAGATTTCTTTGTAAATCTGCCGGCAAATCCACCAGAAAAGCTAGCTCTTGAAAAATGTAATTATGATGATGTGTGAAGTACCAAAATAACCTACAGTAGTAATTCACATTACTATATAAAACATACCCACTAAGATTTTTTCATTACAATTATAAATTCAAAGGAATATCCAAAGTAGTGTTTTAAGCCTTTTATATAACTATCACAAAAACTAACTTCCTAGAAGTGAAATAAAAGATAGGAGTTCAAAAGTTTATCTTGTGCTTTAAAAAATTCCTAAGTGGCCCGACAAATAATTATAGCCCTTTGGCCTCCAAATCTCTCTATCCTTGAAAAAAATAAACTCAATCCTTGTTTTTCAGAAACACAATGAAACAAATGGCTGGGAATGTTAATATACAGATATAGAATACATTCCTTTTATTTTTGAAAGTTAGGAAATTAGTTCCCTTGAATAATTAATTCAGAACTTGAACAATTGAGCGCTCAAATTTTGTGATGAGGTCATCACAAAGTTTATTGTTCATTAGAGAATTAATTGAAATTTAAGAATCAATATATAATTAGTAAGGTGACAAAATTACCTAACTCTAATTATGAACTTTTTATGGAGGATTATTTTATATGTAATATTTTAATCAATGGACGATTCAATTTTTTTATTAAGTAAATTATACTATAATTTCAAGAATACAATTTCATATTTATAGTGGAATAATATTGAAATTAATAATTTTGATTTATTAATTTAAGAGTTAAATTAATAATCAAATTTATTGGAGCTTGAATTATAGGTCCATTCTTCATCACCTAAGCTCTATTATATATTGAACACTATCATTAAGAATGTGACATAATATAAATGTTAAATTATGATCACATTAGTAACACGTTTATGATCACATTTTAATTTTTTTTATGAAGATAATGATGACTCATCATTAATATTTTCTTAATATTAAAAGATAAAGATAAGATTGATGATAAGTCATGATGTGTCATAATAATTATCATCAAATATCTTTTAATGTTAAAAATATATAGATAAGATTGAAGATGTGTCATGATGTATTATGATAATTATCATTTTAATATTCATTAAAAATGCTTCAGGAAATACTAAGAGGTGCTTATGAAAAGATGTGAACTTTTCTTATAAATAAGAATTAAGTTCTACATGAAAATGATGATGATTGATGATTCATTCATGAGAGATGAAAAAAGATATATGAGAAAAATATTGGTCTCATAGTTTCTTCTTTTTGAATGATTAAATTGTGTTTAGAACACAAATTAGATTCAAAAGAAAAAATGTTCATCAATAATTGATTGATTGTGCTCACTCACTAAAGTATATTTAATTTGGTGATTAGAAGAAGAAAACTTACGGCCTCAATCAACATTTCGACCAAGAAGATCTATAATCTCAATCAACAATTCGGTAAGTTTTCTTCATTTTATATTATAAAATTATTTATTAAGAAAATTAATATGGAGAATATCTCAATTTAATTGTCTAAAAATCCTCATTTTTATTTTTGTGTTTTATATTTGGATATAAAGATCCAACAATTAGTATCAAAGCCAGAGTTTATTACTGAATAAATCTTTCCGGTTTTTTAATATTCTTATTTTATATGATAAAATTAAGCCCACATTATAATTAGTTTGTTCATGAAATGAAAAATGATTAAATGTTATATTTCTAATAGTTATGTAATTATTATAATATCTTTTTAAGAAATAAAGTATTTCTTATGTGATATTATTTATGTATAACATATTTGAAAAGAGTTTATATATCAATTTTTTTAGTCAAGAAAATCTGAAGTAGATTTTGAATTTACTTTAGTAAAATTGATTTTAAAAATTTCATGATTTAATTATTAAATGTTTATTATATTTTATAAGATAAAATAAATAATGAGTGGGAGCGGGTATTATGATAATAAAACCCTTAGTCTCCATTATTAACTCAACATCGTTAGTTTTAAGTGGCGCCTAGCAACGCAAAGATTTTGTTCCCCTACGGAAGGTGTCCATTTAATTCAATAACAAGATTAATTTCTTTTATATAAATTTTTAAAGATATATTTTAAAATTGACCTACCCTACGGCGGCAATTTTAATTTAAATTTTAAATAATTATAATAATTGGTCACACTCATAAAAATATATATTAAATGTGTTAATAATATCTTGACCAAATAAACAGTTATTAATAAATAAAGATAAATATGAGATATTTATGATTTTATTTATTAAATGATAAAGTATCAATGTAATTTTATAATAATAGGACTGACCCTACGACAGCATATTATTGATAAAATTAGTATAATCGTGACATTAATCTTTTTTTTTTAATTTGTTTACGGCATAGATCATACATGTATATGAATCATACTTATATATGCCAAATTTTAAATGATATGTCATACTAATTTTTTTTAAAATATGTTTATTAATTTATTTCAGTTATCATGACGAATCTCATTCTCACAATCTTATCAAATGAAAAGTTAATTGAGGAAAATTTTGTGAAATGGAAAAGCAATATGAACTTTATACTGATTTGTGAAAATCATAAGTTTGTTTTGAATAAGGAATGCCCTCCACTTCCTGCTGCTAATGCTTCTCGTACTATACGAGATACCTATGAAAAATGGATTGACTCAAATAACAAAGAAAGGTGTTATCTCCTTACTAACATGTCTGACGTGCTAAGATCACAACATAAAAATATGATAACTGCATATGAGATTATAGAATTTCTCCAATCCATGTTTAGGCAACCTTCTGAACAAGCTCGTCATGAAGCTATCAAAGCAGTTATGAATTTCAAAATGAAACCGAATGTCTCAATTCGAGAACATGTTCTCAAAATGATAAATTATATTCATGAAGCTGAGATTAATGGAGCAATCATTGATGAGGGAACTCAAGTGGGGATGATTTTAAAAACTTTATCCTCACGATTTTTGCAATTCAAAAGCAATTACTTTATGAATCGTCTAAAGTATAATCTTACTAAATTGCTAAATGAGCTTCAAACTTTTGAATCAATTTCAAAAGAAAAAGAGTCAGAATCAAATGTTGCTGAAGTTTATCCTTCTTCTACTTATAAGAACAATAAGAGAAAGAAGAAAGAAAAAAATATAAAATTCATACAAGGAAGCAAAGACAGCAAGAATAAAAGCAATAAAAAGAATAAAAGCTCTAAAAAGGACCCCAAAGAAAAATGTTTTCATTGTGGGATCAAAGGGCATTGAAAGCGAAACTGCAATAAGTATCTTACGGAGCTAAAAGAGAAGAAGAAGAAGAAGAAAAAGAAAGGTAAATTTGATTTACTAGTTCTTGAAACATGTTTAGTTGAAAGTGATTTGTCATCCTGGATAGTTGATTCAGGTGCAACTGATCATGTATGTTCTTCATTGTAGATACTTAATTCTTGGAGAAGACTTGCTAGTGGATAACATGTTATGAGAATAGGGACAGGAAGTATTATATCAGCTCAAGCAGTGGGAGCCGTTAGGCTTGAATTTGAAAATAAATATCTAGTGTTGAATAATGTTAATTTTATTCCAGGGTTTTCTAGAAATATTGTGTCTATTTCAAAGTTGTTTGAACAATGTTTTAAACTCTATTTTTATAATAATGAGATTGTTATTTCTAAGAATGGTTTGAGTATTTGTTCTACAATAATGAAAAATGGACTCTTTATGTTAAAACCCACTAGAAACACACTGCTTAATACTGAAATGTTCAAAGTTGAAAAACTTAAACAAAAAAGGCAAAAGATTTCATATGAAGATAACACATATCTATGGCATCTTAGACTTGGTCATATAAACTTAAATAAGATTGAAAGACTAGTAAATGGTGGTTCTTTAAGAGAATTGACAGTCGGAACTCTACCAGTTTATGAATCTTATTTAGAAGAAAAAATAACTAAGAGAACTTTTTATGGAAAAAGTGAAAGAGCAAAAGAAACCCTTGAACTTGTACATTTAGATGTTTGTGGACCATTTAATATACAAGCAAGAGGTGGTTATGAATATTTTGTCATTTTTATTGATAACTATTCAAGATATGGTTATATTATTTAATGATAAGAAAATCTGAAATTTTTAGAGTTTAAAGAATTTCGTGTTGAAGTTAAAAATCAATTAAGCAAGTCATTAAAATACTTCGATCAGATCGTGGTGGTGAGTATTTAGATATAGAATTAAAAAATTATTTAATTGAAAATAGAATTGTATCTCAACTCACTGCATCAACAACTCCACAACAAAATGGTGTTGTTGAAAGAAGAAATCAAACATTGCTCGATATGGTTAGGTTTATGTTAAGTTACTCGTCATTACCAAATTTATTTTGGGGATATGCAATACAAACTGTAATGTATATTTTGAATATTGTACCTTCAAAATTAATACATAAGACACCTTTAGAATTATGGAGTGGGCGTAAACCTAGTTTTTGACACATCCGTATATGGGGATGTCCGACACATGTATTAAAGATAAAAACAAATAAATTAGAATCACGTTCAAAAGTATGCATATTTGTCGGATATCCTATAGGTACAAGAGGAGGTTTGTTTTATAGTCCTCAAGAAAAGAAAGTATTTGTATCGACAAATGCTACTTTTCTTGAACATGAATATATGAAATATTTCAAATCTCGGAGAAAAGTGTTACTCAAAGAATTGCTAAATGAATCAATCACAAAAGATACGGACACTATTGTTGAAAGTTAACAAACAGAAACCACCACTCCAAATTAAGAACCTTTATTGCCTCGTCGTAGTGGGAGAGTTATTAGATTACCCTCTCAATATAATATTAATGGAGAAGCATATATTGTCGCATCTGATGATGACAATGATGATCCATTAACATATAAACAGCATTAGAGGATCCTGATAAAGAAAAAAGGTTAGACGCCATGAAACTTGAAATAGATTCGATGTATTTTAATTCTGTTTGGGAACTTGTGGATCTTCCTAGTGAGGTAAGACCTATAGGATGTACATGGATTTATAAGAGAAAAAGAAGTGCTAATGGAAAAGTTGAGACTTATATATAAAGCAAGGCTAGTGGCAAAAGGATACACCCAAAAGGAGGGTATTAATTTTGATGAAACTTTCTCTCCTGTTGCTATGCTTAAATTCATACATATAATTTTATCCATTGCTGCATATTATGACTTTGAAATTTGGCAAATGGATGTCAAGACGACTTTTTTTAATGGCTATCTTGAAGAAAAAATTTATATGAAATAACCAGAGGGTTTCATAATAGAAGGTCAAAAGCAAAAAGTTTGCAAACTACAAAGATCTATATATGGACTTAAACAGGCTTCAAGGTCATGGAATATAAGATTTGATGAAGCTATTAAATCTTATGGATTTGATCAAAGTTTAAATGAACCTTGTGTTTACAAGTACTTTAAAAATCAAATAGTTGTGTTCTTAATTCATTATGTAGATGATATTCTACTTATTGGGAATAATACATAATTATTTGACGAAAAGAAATGGCTAGCCAAATAATTTCAAATGAAAGATTTGGGATAGGCAAGTTTATATTAGGGATAAAACTAATAAGAGATCGCAAAAATAAAATATTAGCACTTTCTCAAGCATCCTATATTGAGAAGATTCTTACAAGATTTGGGATGCAAAACTCGAAGAAAGAAATATGCATTCACGTCATGGAGTTTATCTTTCTAAAAACCAATGTCCTCAAACACAACAAGAGAAAGATAGTATGCTACTAGTGCCTTATGCATTAGCAGTTGGTAGTCTCATGTATGCAATGTTATGTACAAGGCCCGATATTTGTTATGATGTAGATATAGTTAGTAGATATCAATCTAACCTAGAAAGGTTTCATTGGTTGATGGTTAAGCATATACTTAAATATCTCATAAGAACTAAAGAATATATGCTTGTGTATTCTGGAAGTGATTTAATCCTTACAGGATACATTGATGATGACTTTCAATCAGATAGAGATGAAAGTAAATTCACATCTGGCTCAATATTTATTTTAAGAGATGGAGCCATAGTTTGGAGAAATATAAAACAATCATGTATTTCTGACTCAACTATGGAAGCTGAATATGTGGTTGCTATAGAAGCGGTTAAAGAACCAGTTTGGCTCCGTAATTTTCTAATAGAATTGAAAGTTGTTTCAAATTTAGAAAAACTTCTAACACTATTTTCTGATAATAGTGCAGCTATATCAAATACAAACGAAGCCAAAAATCATAAAAGAGCAAAGCATATAGACAAAAAATATCATTTGATAATAGAGTTTATGAAAGAAGGTAAAGTATCAATACAGAAGATAACATCACAAGAGAATATTGCTGATCCTTTTGCCAAGACACTGCCTGAAAGAATTTTTTAGAAATATGTACAAGCAATGGGATTAAGAAAGATGCTTAATTTGCTTTGGGGCAAGTGGGAGTTTGTTAGGGAATGTGCTCTAAAGAAATATTATTGTAATATTTTCTATGAAAATAAATATTTAAAGACAAGTTTAGCATGTTTCGATATTATCATTTAATATAATAATTTTATTTCATGATTATTTATGTAACCATAATTCAGTATATAATTATATACAAGAGGATTGAATTATGGATAATAATCAAAACAAGTTCATAATAATTAATTATACTTGAAATCTATAATTAAATATTATTAGTACGATTTATCAACATTAAGAATGGAATAATCTTATCCGGATTATTCGATATAGAGATATTAAGGATGGAGGTACTTTATATATTATGATTATATAGAACTAGACCAGATAAATTTTGAATTTTCTAATAAATTCTATTTTAATTAAAGATAATTTAAAATTAATCATAAAGATGATCATTTATAAAATAATCTTAATCTTGGGTTATTAATAAACTCCTATTTTGACATTTGGTTTTTAGATTTATTCAAAAAAAGTTTGAAAGAAATAAATTCAATCCTTATATTTTAGAAACACAATGAAACAAATAGTTGGGAACGTTAATATACAGATATAGAATTCATTTCTTTCATTTTTGAAAGTTAAAAAATTAGTTCTCTTAAATAATTAATTCAAAACTTAAATAATTGAGTGCTCAAATTTTATGATGAGGTCACAAAGTTTATTGTTCATTAAAGAATTAATTAGAATTCAATGATCAAGATATAATTAGTGAGATGACAGAATTAACTAGCTCTAATTATGAACTTTTTATAGAGGATTATTTTATATGTGATGATTAAATCAATGGACGATTCAATTTTTTATTGAGTAAATTATATTATAATTTCAATAGTGCAATTTCATATTTATAGTGGAACAATATTGAAATTAATAATTTTAATTTATTAATTTAAGAGTTAAATTAATAATCAAATTTATTGGAGCTTAAACTATAGGTCCATAGGTCCCTTCATCATCTTAGCTCTATTATATATTGAACACTCACTACAGGAAAACCTGTTATTACCGGCGGACGGAATCCGCCGGAAACAATGCCCAATCTGACGGAACCGTTAGTTTCCGGCGCATGTTCCGGCGCAAATATCTCCGCCGGTTTATGGTGCGTCGATAATTTGGTTCCGACGTATAATTTGCGCCGGAAACATTTTCGGCGCAGTTTCCGACGCATTACCGGCGCATTACCCGGTTTGTTTGCCGACGTGAAGAATATGAGAATTCCGGCGCCCAATGCGCCGGTATTTACCGTCGTATTATGCGACGGTAATTAACGACGGATAAGTCGCCGGAGTTGCGCCATCGAAATTCCACGGTTATTTTACGACGCAATTCTTGCGCCGATAATTACCGGCGGAATATCCGCCGGACTTGCGACGGTAATGGCCGACGGATCATATTCGCCGGTACGTACGATACACTTCGTTGTATCGTCTTTTCCGATGGATTACCGGCGCATCATCCGCCGGAAACCTGTAGCATTGACAAAAAAAAAAATTGCCTTCCCAGCCAACAATCCCATTTCCACACCTGCAAACCTATCAATTCTAACACATACAAGTTCCACAACAGGTTCACAACAGTTCCACAACTTCACAATAATTTATAACAGTTTCACAACAGTATTAATATTTAAAATCAACTGATAACATCATATTAAAAGTAATTGTCCAATAACATAAGTTCACATAAAAATACAAGTTCATTTCAACTAAATTACACTACTCTGACTCCGTCGACTCCTCCTCAGGTGGAGCTACGTCTTTTCCACTCAGTTTCTCCCTCATCTTGCGCATTTCATCCAGCAACTGATTGTGTTGCTCCGTACTTGTTTGCACCTGTGCTTGCAGTATGATCTATCTTTGTGTATGTCAAACCAAGTTTCGAAACTAACTTCTTTGTCCGATATAGATCTGTAGGAATTAAATTATCTGTCGGAATTAGATCTGTATGTCAAACCTATAAATAAGAGTAAAAAATTAATGGATTTATATATTTCTAATATCCATAACCTAAAATTATGTTACACTTATTAATGAATTGATTGCTCAAAGTCACAATCCCCTCACTAGGTCTACTAACCACTAAAGCAAAAAGATATGGAGTAATGCTGATCTCCATAATCCAACTTTACCTTCAACTCCCTCTCTAGTCTTATCAACAAGAAGAATATCATTAACCAAAAGCATGCACCAAGGTATATCCTTTATAAAGCAAATGTCTAGTGATAACATCCATGACTAAAGCAAAAAGATATGGACTTAAGTTTACCTTCAACTCCCTCTCTAGTCTTATCAAAAAGAAGAATATCATTAAACAAAAGCATGCACCAAGGTATATCCTCTAGCAAATGTCTAGTGATAACATCCATGAATAAAGCAAAAAGATATGGACTTAAGCTTACCTTCAACTCCCTCTCTAGTCTTATCAACAAGAAGAATATCATCAACAAAAAGCATGCACCAAAGGTACATCCTCTAGCAAATGTCTAGTGATAACATCCATGACTAAAGCAAAAAGATATGGACTAATATTGATCTTCGTAATCCAAGTTTACCTTCAACTCCCTCTCTAGTCTTATCAACAAGAAGAATATCATCAACAAAAAGCATGCACCAAGGTACATCCTCTAGCAAATGTCTAGTGATAACATCCATGACTAAAGCAAAAAGATATGGACTTAAGCTTACCTTCAACTCCCTCTCTAGTCTTATCAACAAGAAGAATATCATCAACAAAAAGCATGCACCAAGGTACATCCTCTAGCAAATGTCTAGTGATAACATCCATGACTTAAGCAAAAAGATTTGGACTAATGTCGATCTACATAATCCAAGTTTACCTTCAACTCCCTCTCTAGTCTTATCAACAAGAAGAATATCATCAACAAAAAGCATGCACCAAGGTACATCCTCTAGCAAATGTCTAGTGATAACATCCATGACTTAAGCAAAAAGATTTGGACTAATGTCGATCTACATAATCCAAGTTTACCTTCAACTCCCTCTCTAGTCTTATCAACAAGAAGAATATCATCAACAAAAATCATGCACCAAGTATATCCTCTAGCAAATGTCTAGTGATAACATCCATGACTAAAACAAAAAGATATGGACTTAAGACAAATCCTACATGTAATCCAACCGAAAATGAAAAAAAAAACAAAATATACCTTCGAAGGATGCTCGGTCGGTCGAAGGATGCTCGGCGGCGCTCGACCAGGAGAGAGGGAGATGCTCGGCGAAGTCCGGTGACCGTCGGCGGCGAAGTTCGGTGACCGTCGGCGACGTCAATCCACGGCGAGCGACGAACGGCGACGGAGGGCGACGGGCGAAGGAGGCGAGGTGAGAGAGAGTAGCGAAAAGAATGACGGCCCAGAGGGCTCCGATTCGCATTTTAGGGCTTTTAGCGGCGGACGTTCCGGCGGAACCTCTGCCGGTAATGTTACCGTCGGACAATGCGCCGGAACGTTTTCGTTGAGTTTAAATAAGCCGGCGCACAATCCGCCGGTAACGTGCGCCGGAACGTTTCCGCCGTAATCTGCGCCGGAAATAATCCAGGGCCCTTTTCACCGGCGTAATGGACGACGGTAAATTTCCGGCGTCAGTTCCGCCGGAAATAACGCCGTAAACTTTACGTCGCATCATTCCGCCGGAACCAGCGCCGTCAATACCGGCGCAAAAATATCCGCCGGAAAAGCCGACGATAATCGCGTGTTTTCCCGTAGTGACTATCGTTAAGAATGTGACATAATATAAATGTTAAATTATGATCACATTAGTAACACATTTATGATCGCCTTTTAATTTTTGTATTCATGAAGATAATGATGACCCATTATTAATATTTTTTTAATATTAAAAGATAAATATAAGATTAAAGATAAGAATGATGATGTGTTATGATGTATCATGATAATTATCATTTTAATATTTATTAAAAATGCTTTATGAAATACTAAAAGGTGCTTATGAAAAGATGTGAACTTTTCTTATAAATAAGAATTAAGTTCTTCATCAGGGTTTCTCGAGTTTTCCTTTCCTTCTGGCCGTTTCTCCTTTTCGTTCCTGGTGGATCTCGTTTGGAGGTGCTCTGGTAACTGTGTGGCCGATTTTCCCCCTTCTGGGGTCTTAATCTGGCGGCTATGGCTTCCTCGAACCCGTGGGGGAAGGTAGCTAGCCCGATTCTTGGTAAAAGTAAAGGTTTCTTCAACTTGGAAGGTGATGCTTCTTCTTAAACTCTGTCTAGGTCTTTTAAAGATGTTTTATCGGGGGATCTTTGCTAAGGTGAGAATGCTCCGAAATTTACTCAGTCTGTCATTAATGGTGCTCCTGCTGTTCTCATGTCGGATGAGGATATTTTAAAATTGGCTTCTCCTTTTAAATTTACTTTAGTAGGGAAGTTTAACATTCGTAGACCTAATCTGGACACCATTCGGTGTTTTTTTGCGAATCTGAAGCTTTCTGGTTTTTATTCTATCGGTCTTTTGGATTCTCGTCATGTGGCCATACAACTGTCGAATGACATGGATTATAGTCGTATTTTTGCTAGAAGATCTTATTTTATTAGTAATTGTCAAATGAAGATTTTAAAATGGACACCTTCTTTTGATATTCATGAGGAATCGCCTATTGTGCCAGTGTGGATCTCTTTCCCGAATTTACGTTTACATTTTTCAATCCGCAAGTTTTGCATGCTCTAGGTTCGGTTTTTGGTAGACCTTTGCAGACTGATCAAGCCACGGCTTCCAGGACAAAGCCATCGGTGGCTCGTATACTTGTGGAAGTTGATATTTCTAAGAAATTTTTGAAAGAAATCTGGGTTGGATCTAGGGATTTTGGTTACATGCAAAAGGTAGAGTTTGAAAAAGTGGCAGATTTCTGTACACACTGTAAGATGCACGGTCATGGGGTTGGTGAATGCTTTAAACTTCATCCTGATTTAAAAAAAAATACTCCTGTGTCTAATCCTCCCAATGTTGAGCTTAGTGTTAAGGAACAGGGTCCTGTGCTAGCGGATGGATCTCCTATTATGGTAAATGCTGACAGCCTGGTTGCTGCCCAGGTAGTTTCGAAACCCATTACTAATGTGGAAAGTAATGATGTTGTTAATGCTGATGTTGCTATTGCTGGGAAAGATGCTGAGGAAGGAACGGCGGTGAGAAAAGATGATGCTTTATCTCCTAATTTATATATCTCCATTGATTCTATGCTTCAAAACAATGTTCTCATTAAAGACACTATTATTGATGTTAATGTTGCCAATTCTAACGTGAATTGTCTGGATGGTAAGCTTCTGAATACTGATGCTAAACTTCCGAATAATGTTAATTCTGGTTTTGGTGATAGTGAAGAAGGAGAAATTATCCCACCTCGTATGGGAGTGGATAATAAGTCTTCTCAGTCTATAAATAGTGAAAATGGGGAAGAATCTGAAAGATGTGAGGGTGAAGGATCTACTTCAAATTCTTTGGGGGAGGAGGATTTTATAAATGTGAATAGGAAGAAAGGTAAGAAAAAAGGTAAACAAGTGTTTCAAGCTCCTCCTCGTTCCACTAGAACTCAAACTAAATTTAAAGGTAATTCTAATGGTTAAGTCTCTTATCTGGAATATTAGAGGGGTGGGGGGTAAGGATTCTAAGATTAGAGTTAAGAACCTTTGTAGAATTCATAACATCAATGTTTTAGTTTTACTTGAACCTATGATTAAACCGGATAAACTTATGCCTACTGCTTCTAACTTGGGGTTTTCTCATTATTTTGCTAATTGTTCTAATAAAATTTGGATTTTGTGGAAGAATTCTGTTAAAATTAATATTTTAGGAGACTTTATTCAAGTTGTTCATGTTAATATTGACATGTTTAATTTTAATTGCAATGCTTCTTTTGTTTATGCTGCTAGCTCTAGAATTGGCAGATTATCTTTATGGGAGCAATTATGTAATTTTTCTACTTCTTGTTTGGGGCCGTGGTGTATTGGGGGAGATTTTAATACCATTACTAATGCTAGTGAAAGATTGGGAGGTGCTTTGCCTATTTTTAAGGCTATGGAAGATTTCAATTCCATGATTTCTCATTGTGATTTACATGACATTGGTTTCTTTGGTAACCAGTTCACGTGGAATAGAGGTAATCTTTGGCAAAGACTTGATAGAATGCTGTTTAACAATTATTGGATTGCTAATTTTAATATGACTCATGTTGAGCATTTAAGTAGAACTGCTTCGGATCATGCTCCTTTACTTCTTTCTGTTACTGCTAATAAGAACTTTATTTCCTCTCCCTTTAAGTTTCAAAATATGTGGATTTCTCACCAGGATTTTTTAAATGTGGTCAGAACGAATTGGCAAGCTCCTACTTTTCCTTCTAATAACTTAATTGGGATGGCTAAGTTGTGGCATAAACTTAGTAGACTTAAACAAGTGCTCCGTTGGTGGAATAAGCATGTTTTTAAAAACATTTTTGATAATATTAAAAATATTGAAATGGAGGTGGTTAATTTGGAAAAGAGTGTTGCTCTTAATCCTATTATTAGTAACATTTCTTGTCTGAATGAAGCCAAGCTTAAGCTTTTTGCTCTTTATGAGCAAGAGGAGATTTATTGGCAACAAAAGGCTACTACTACATTTTTGGTTGAGGGGGATAGAAATACTAAATTTTTTCATGCTATGTATAACAAGAAAAAAAGTAAGAACTACAATTTCAAAATTTTAGATAAGGATGGGAGGATTTTGGAGGATGATGCCTCTATTATTACCTCTGGTGTGAATCATTTTAAAAGCATTTTCAATAGTAATTTCAGCCCTCAGAATATTGGTAATCCTTTCATTGTTCCTAAATGCATTTCTGATATTGATAATTGCATGTTGACTAATCCTCCTTTGGAAGAGGAAATATGGAATGTCATCCAAACTATGAACAAGGACTCGGTTGCAGGGCCTGATGGTTTTACTACTAAATTTTTTGTGAAAATTTGGGATATTATCAAGGCTGATATTATTGAAGCTGTTCATGAGTTTTTTTCTGGGAAACCTTATGTCAAATTTTTCTCTTCTACTAGCATTGTTTTAATTCCCAAGAAAGATAGTACCAATGATTGGAATGATTTTAGACCCATGATATTAACATCAAAACTAAAGGTGGTAATATTATCTTCAAGTTAGACATTACTAAAGCTTATGAAAATCTTAATTGGGAGTTTTTATATAAAGTGCTTGCTTTGTTTGGTTTTAGTGAGTTGTTTATTGGTTTGGTGAGAAATAGTATTGATAATTGCTACTTTTCTATCATTATTAATGGTGCTAGTCACGGTTTTTTTAAGTCTTCTCAAGGTTTGAGACAAGGTGACCCTTTGTCTCCTTCTTTGTTTATTATTGCTGTTGATTATCTTTCCAGAAGTCTTGAGGAATTATTCATGAGACACCCGGCTTTGAAGTATCGTACTAAAGGAGGTATTTATATATCTCATCTTTGTTTTGCTGATGATTTCATAATATTTTCTAATGCTGGTATTAATAATATCAAAATTCTGGTGGAGTTTTTAGTTGAATTTTATAAAATCAGTGGTCTTAACATTAATAGGAACAAGAGTAATTTCATTGCTTCTAAGTTGATAAATCTTGATAAGAGAAATGAGATTATTATAGTTTGTAATTTTAATTGTGTTAATTTTCCTATCAAGTATTTGGGCACCCCTATTTTTAAAGGTAGGGAAAGGAATTCTATTTTTGAAGATATGTTAAATAGTTTCCATAACAAAATTTCTAATTGAACCACTAAATTCCTTTCTTTCGGGGGGAGATTAATGTTGATCAAGCATGTGTTAAACTCTATCCCTATCTTTATTTTTCACACTCTTCACCCTTCTGCTGCGATCTGCTTGAAAATGGAACGGATTATCAACAAATTGTTCTGGGGAGCCAATAATGAGCATTCGTCTATTTACTGGGCTTCCTGGAATAAAGTGTGTGGTCCTGTCAATGAAGGTGGTTTGGGTTGTAAGAGCATTTTGGATATGGTGCATGCTTTTTCTCATAAATTATGGTTTACTTTTAGAGCTAATAATAGTCTTTGGTCTAAATTTTTGCATTTCAAGTATTGCAAAGATAATCATCCTTTATATTATACCTTTAAGATTGGTGATTCCTTGGTTTGGAAAAGATTGTGTAAAATTGGTTGGGAAGCCGAGCAATTTTTGCAATGGGGGTTGGGTAAAGGTGACATTGCATTTTGGCAGGATAATTGGTTGGGTATTGGTTCTATCGATAGCATTCTTAATACTCATACGCTTCTTAATACTAAAGTTTCCAGTTTAGTGGCTGACGGTAATTGGAACATTTTGGAGTTGAGTAATATTGTTCCTAATGAGGTGATCAATCATATTATTAGCATCCCTTTGCTATTAAGTGCTACTGACTGTGTTATTTTTAATGCTTCTTCCAATGGCAGATTCAATCTTAATATAGTTTGGGACAATTTTAGAGCTAAGCATTCTATTTCTAATGTTTTTAAGGCCTTGTGGAATAAATGCAATCTGGTTTCTTACTCTATTCTTGCTTGGAGATGCATTAAAGGTTTCTTACTGGTGGACAACCGTCTGTGGAACAAAGGTTTTCTGCTTCCCTCTAAATGTCAGTGTTGTTTTAATATAGAAACTATTGAGCATGTGTTTATTAATAGTAATATGGCTAAGAATGTTTGGAATTTTTTTTCTAATGCGGTTAACAAATTTTACTCTGTTACTGAGAATGAGAACATCTATACTAGGCTTTCTAAATGGGTGAGTAATGATAAGGGTCATATTTATAATATTTTGCCTATTTTCATTTTTTGGTTCATTTGGAAGGCTAGAAACGATTCCAAACACAAGGGGATTAAGATTAATTCTAATGACATCATTGCTAATGTTAATACTAGAATTTGTCAATGTTTCAGTGCTAATCTGTTGAAGGAAAAAGACTTTAAAAACTGTCATAGTTATGCTATGGGTATTGGTATTTCTTTTACTGATTCTCTGGTTCACAATAGGGTGATCTTTGTTAATTGGCTGAAACCAGAGTTTCCTTTCTTTAAGCTTAACACTGACGGGGCTGTTAATCATTTATCTGGGGGCATGGGGGGCTTAATTCGTAGTTCCTCTGGCGAGGTGATTTTGGCTTTTGCGGGGCCTCTTACTCCGTGCAAAGCTATTTTTGCTGAGCTTTTGGGTCTACATAAAGGTTTGGAATTTTGTTTGTCTAATGGTATTCATAATGTTCATGTTGAGGTGGATGCTTTGCTGGTTACTCAACTTATTAAGAAGGATTTGTCTGTTAACCCGCGGTTTTTTTATCTTATTAGAAATATTAAAATTGCTTTGTCTAAGTTAAACTGCACCTTAAGCCATATTTTCAGAGAATGCAACTCCTGTGCTGACTGGTTAGCGAATTTGGGTTGTTCTTCTGGTATTGATATCTTATTTGAACCAAATTATTTGCCGGATCAATTAAGGGAGCTTGTGAGAAAGGATAATTTGGGGATTCTTGTTGCTAGAAAAAATTAATGGGTGGCTCTCTCTTGTGTTTTTACGGTCTGTTTATGATGCTTCTCTTTTCTGTTGTTTTTGTGCCCTCTGCTTTGCGGGGCGTGTTTGGTTTTTCCAGCTGGGGGGTTTTTAGTCTTGGGTTTTTGGTTGCTGTTTATTATCTATTTTGTCTTGTTTTGTTGGGGTTGAGGTGGTTGTTTGGAGTTGCGGTTTTATGTTTTCTGGTTGGGGTTATTTCTCAATCTGGGGAGTTGTTTCTTGCTGGGGTGATGGCGGCTGTTGTTGGCTGGGGGTTAATGGGTGAGTTTACTGGGAAATGCCTGGAGATGTATACCTTTTCTTTTTTATACTGGTTTTTCGTTGAGCTGGTTGGTTTGAACTGGAGGGTGTTTTTGAACTGGTATATTCTCACGGGTTGTTGGTTTACTCATTGTATGGATGAGGAGAGTATTATCTGGATTTATCTGATTAAAAAGGTTGGTAAGAATGATTCTGCTCTTGGTTTCTTTGGTTTTACTAATCTGGTGTTTTTTAATTGCAGGTTTTTAGATTATTCCATTCTAATTCATTATATGGGTTATAAGGTCAGTTTTTTTGGGTTATTATTGTCTTTTGGCCATAGTTACTTGTTTTTTTGCAGGAAGACTGAGCGGAATGCTTTCATTATTTGCTTCCTTTTTTGGGTTCTGCTCACTCATAAATCTAGGTGCTTTTGGTATTATTTTTGTAATCGTAGTAATAGGAACCACCGGCTCATAGGTTTTCGTTTCGTTTTGTTATATGTAGCTCTTTCGAGCATTAGAGAGATGGAGGTTCCTATTAAGGACCTTGTAACCGATTTGGATTATTAACGCGTAGGCCCCTTGTGAAGGTTTTAACTATAAAAAAAAAAAGAATTAAGTTCTTCATGAAAATGATGATGATTGATGATTCCTTCATGAGAGATGGGAAAAGATATATGAGAAGAATATTGGTCTCATAGTTTCTTCTTTTTGAATGATTAAATTGTGTTTAGAACGCAAATTAAATTCAAAAGGAAAAGTGTTCATCAATAATTGATTGATTGTGCCCACTCACTAAAGTATATTTAGTGGGGTGATTAGAAGAAGAAGACTTACGGTCTCAATCAATATTTCGAGAAGATCTACAATCTCAATCAACAATTCGATAAGTTTTCTTCATTTCGTATTATAAAATTATTTATTGAGAAAATTAATATGGAGAATGTCTCAATTTAATTTTCTAAAAATTCTGATTTTTATTTTCGTATTTTATATTTGGATATAAAGATCCAACATAGGTTTGTTTAGGTGATAGTCATTTCTAGGGAGGACTATAAGTCCAATAGATGTGGGCTTGCTTAAATACTTCTCTTGACATATAATAAATCATAAATACTTGCTTTTATGAGGAACTTGTATCCAAAGAACAATATATGCTCCATTGTATTCCTATTAGATTGGGAGAAATCTCATTCAGAGTATTAATTAATTTTAAAAATCCCATTTTGTTTTTAAAAATATCAAGTGAGAGTCCGGGTCAGTCACAAGCTAATGAGCTGGGCATGTCACCTAGTCGCCAGCAACTTATTCAAGTCAAATCTTCCAATGGGTGGCTTTCCCAGTCTCCTACAAAATGGGCTATTTGTTCTTTATTTTCTTACAAAAAAGTCCTTTGTATAAAACAAGCACTATGTGAATTTCATTTGAAACTCATATCTTGTCAGATTGTCCATCTTATACAATGTCCTATCTAATATGTTTAGTAACAAACATTAAAAACTTACATGAATTATGCAATTTCAAGCTAAGAGAGTTCCATTTGTCTGATGACATGAATTACACTTATCTAAGGAGAAAGCAACTTGTATATATAGTACAATGGAATATGAAAGGCTACTTTCACAATTATTATAATTTAGCAAACACAAAACATTCCAAAACATATTATAAGAATTCTTCTATTGAGAAGTTTATAATTACAATAAAATCAACTCATTCATATTGAATTCTCAATGACAAAATGTTAAAAAATGCTTGATTATTAAGAAGAAATTTCTTATGCTTTTTCGGTTGGGAAAATTTTTATAATGCTTGCTAAAGTAGCTTTTTTAGTACAATAATTTCTAAAATTTGTACAAAAATTTCTAATTTTTGAAATTTTTTAACTAAAAAACTTCTTTAGAAAACAATAACAAAACTGTTCCAAATGAAATCTTAGGCTTCGTTTGGGATAATTCTTTTACTGCTTATTAAAATAGCTTTTTAGTATAAAAATTAAAACTTTTGTTTTAGAAATCTACATTAAGAAACGGTAAGAACGCCATCCCAAACAAAGTCTTAGTCTTTGTTTGGGACGATATTTTTATTGTTTTTTAAAATAGAGTTTAAGTAAAAAAATTTAAATTTTGTACTAAAATAGTATTTCAAAAAGCAATAAAAAAATAATCCCAATTGAAGCCTTAGTCATCCTCACAAATTTTTCCTGAAAATCAGAAATACAGTCTAATGCTTACATAAATAAAGTTTAATTTATTGTCTTAAAAGAGAACATAAACAAAGAATTTTATTTTGTTAACAAACATCTGGCAAATAAACTTTAGAATCCTTCTACAGAAATATATTTACATTACAAAAAATGTAAATATGATTGTACCACATTAGGACATTATTGATTAAATAATGGCTGGGATTAAAAGGCATTCAGGGTAAAATTAAGAAATTTGAAAGCACTGGGAAACTAACGATTTCAGCCGAAGATTGTTTGAAGTGAAAAATACGTACAATCCCTGTAAGGTGCATAAGAAGTATTGGTGGTTTTCTTCATTAATTATTATTTAAGAAGATTTATATGGAAATAATGCTATCTTTGTTCCTAGTTAACCATTATGGAAGTGACGAATATATATAATGCATGAGATGTCATGTACAGTTAAAGATGATTATGATTAAGGCTTCGTTTGGGACGGATTTTTTACTACTTCTTAAAGAAGCTTTCTAGCACAAAAAAATTTATTTTTTTGCTAGAAAGCTGCTTTACGAAGCAATAAGAAAGTTGTCTCAAACGAAGCCTAAATTAATGATACAAATGGTGCTTGCTGATTGATCCAAATGTATGTGTGGGTGACATCCAATTTTATTAGCAGGTGAGCTCTAGTGATACACATCTGAGAATCTATGTAAGAATGGAGAGAAAGAGAAGGCAATAACTTGTAGGATATATCCAAAATATTCATATTTATGATCTTTTATTTATAGTGATTTAAGGGCTAAAAAAAAGACTACCTAAACCCTAAAAAAAAAAAAAAAAGAGGTGAGATAATGACTCTCAATATAGACTACCTTAAACAAATGTCATGCCTTGGTTGATTTAATGGATGATTGATCTCTTAATCATGTTTCATGGTCTCGGGGCAAGTCAAGTATTATTGAGAGCTTGAGGTTAAGTAGGGGAGGCACGAGTTAGTTGGCAGGTGTTTAGCTGAGAGGGTTATAGTTGCCTAATATCTCGAACCCATCTGTGACCTTGCAATGGAGCTCCATATTACCTTGGAGGAGGGGGAAAGTGTGTTTAGGTTACAATGATGACAGGCTTTATGGTAGATTGAGTATGATGGGCGAGCTAAATCCTTTTGGATGGATGCTCTAGCTCTTATAGCTGAGGTGATGAGCATGATTTGTGATGCTCTGTCATAGATAGCGGTGAGTACCTACTCCTTGATGGAGGGCAAGTGACAAATTAATAAGTATTACATGAGAACCCTTAAATGGATGTTCTCTCATGTAAACTTGATTTTGAAGTGATGATTTGCATTTTTTTTATTCTAACACTCAAATTTACTAAACTTTAGAGTATTATGGATTTATGAGATTTAGGGCCATAGGCGCACTCGCGAAGGAGGGAAGAAAGATGAGATTACTTGTAGAAAATGGAGAAATAGGAGGGTCTCAAATAATAGGTATCTTAATTACCATAAGTTCATAAATTAATACATATTTAATAATTTGTATTAATTCATTTGATTAAATTATTATTTGTGATTTAATTTAATTAAATAAAAAGTATTCTATCTAATTAGTTATATTAAATATTAAGCAATTCTTAATTGATACATTATCTTACATTAAGTATAATGTAATTATTTTAATTTTCTTTGACAACAAGTTATCAATTAAAATTATAACCATGCAATTAAATAAATTAGATATCAATATATTAATTAAAAAAATAAATCTTCTCTGTTAATAAATATTTGTTAACTTAAAAGGATATTTTCTTAAGTAAATTAATACTATTATTTATTTGAATTGGCTAAATAGAAATTATTATTTAATTAATTTACTAAATTACTAAATCTAAAAAATCATTAATTGATAAAAATAATTAAAATCTATATTAATCATAATTTATTAAACTAGTTAATGATTAATTAGAGTGTTTCTTACACTAATTATAATCTCAAACAATAAGTTAAAAGCCTGCAGACAATGAGTTAAATGAGTTGAAGACTAACACACTTAAATTCTGAAATAAATAGCCAAAAGATTCATCAAAATTTTTGTAATTTTCAGAGAATTTACTAAATTCGGATCTGCAGGATTCAAAAATCCTCTTTGAGTTCTTAAATACAGCTTTCAGACAAGCAGCCCTTCAGTCTAAGCTTATTAAACTTGCTCAAATCAAAGCCACAGTTCCTCATTATCCGCTTCTGTTTTGCAGCAAATCGGCATTCAAAAAAGCCTTGAAAGGAGGGCTCTTTCGACGTTCTGAGGAAGAAAGCGTAGCCAGCCAAGAAGTAAGCAGAAGTCAGAAAGAAGCAAATCGGCTCCATTACGTCCCATGAAAGCTCCCAGAATGTCAGTCTCATTAACCCTAGCGTTTGGGCAGCCAGAAAGCCCATTCCGCACCAGAGCTCTCGCCGCACGCCGGCGATGGCCTTCTTGTCTATCGCCGCCTTCTTCGCCTCCATCTCCTTCAGCTCCTTCGCTGTTTGATCCTGCTGTTTGGTGAACGGCGTTGGGATCACCTTACCAATTGCTTTCACTACCTGCAATGAGAAAAAGTAGAACGATGGAATCAATGTTGTAATTACTAATTATGGTGGTTTTGGTTTCAGTCTTAAGTTCTGATTTCCTATGAGTTAATTATAATTAATTTTAAATAATAATAAGTTTATTATTTACATATTTAAGGTTTTATTGTAAATATTTTTTATTTTTTTAATTTGTTTATCATATTAAAATCATATGATTTTCATTTATATATTTATTAAAAATTTGAATTCATATTGATCTTCATGTTTTTAGGGAAGCTTTAGGCATTTAAATTTTGTTCTTTATTTAGTTCTTCAAAAAATAAAAAAATTAAAATAAAACTTTTTCTATATATATTATTACAAAAATTAAAAATTATAAGTACACAAATCCTTAGAAATTATCAATTTTAATAATATAAACATGCCGAGCCGAACTCGAGTCATCATGAGCTTGAGTTGGATTAATTAATCGAGTTTGAGTTTGAGCTCAACCTCGAGCATAATTTTAGAAATTTAAGCCGACTCATGAACAAATTTTATTATTATAAAAGAGAATAAATGATTCTTATTCATATTTATTATAAAACACAAATAAAAGACTAAAAATTTTAATGAGAAATAACGAAATATCACATGAAATAAAATAGAGAAATATCATTTCTAAATATTTTAGAAATTTTATACTGAATTTATTGAAATTTTATATCTTTCAACCCTATTAATATTAACATTTTTTTAAATGAATTAGCTCATGAGTAAAAAAATTAAATCGAAGCAGAATTGGGATATTAAATTATTTTTTAATTAAAAAATTTCTGTTTCAAAGAATATTTGTACTTAAAAGCTACTCTAAAAAATAATAAAAATTTTAGCAAGTACCGACAGTATTTTTTAGGTTTAATGCATTTCTTCAATTAAAACATAAATTTTAAACAAGTTAAATTTCGTTGGCGGAAAAAATTAAGGTTTTTAGAAGAGCAAAGTATTTAACTCGCCGGGGCGGAGGAAGACGAGATTTCCAAACGCAATAACGACGCCGCAGTCATCTAGCGACCGCGCAATCGCTGCCGCATTCTCCTCCGTGCTCGATAGATGGCGGCAGATGGAGAGGAATTCCGTTTGGGAAATGTGGCTCTGTGGAATAGCGTTCAGCCGCGACTTCACCGCCTCCATCTCTGTTGCTCTCATCACCTTCTTCACCTCCGCCGCCGTTATCCACCCACGAGTTTCCATTACCGCAGCATTCATCTCCGGCGGGAAAAAATCGTTAGGAAATCGGTTGGCGTTAAGGCCCCGAATCATATTGATTAGTTCATCTCCCAACGGAAGAGAGGGGCGGTCGGGCGCTGGAATTGTTGGGCGGGGAATCGGCCGGCTTTGGAGGAATCGGCGGAGATGCGCCGGAGCGCCGGCGGGGTAACGTGTTTGGGAAAGGAGGTAACTTTGAGCTAAACGGAGGGCCATTTAGCTCGGCTTCCGCCTTTCCCAAGCTCTTCAGGGGGGTGAAGGGTAAAGTGAGCTTCTTTTCTTTTATAAGCAGAGGATATATTCCAATCGCTTCCGCTAGCTTGGGATCGGAGAATGGTGCCAAGAGGAGAAAGGCACCAGGAATCGGATTAACGCATCTTCCTGTAAGATTTATTTCTTTATTAATTTATTTATTTTCATAAATTTATCAAAATTAACGCCGAGACCGGCAGCTAAGGGATTAATGAATGTGGTCAGTTTTTCACATGGAAATTTTAGCGAATTGTTTTCAGCGAATTTTAAGAAGAGCAAATTTTTTCAGGACATTTCATATTGAAGCTTGACACGTCATCAAAAAAATATGGGCACGAATCTCAAAGCAAAATCAAGTTGGAAATTTCCGAAATTAAACTTGGGACCATCCAAACTCTGATTCCAGCAAACTTATAGTCGAACTGAACATCTCGGAAATACAAGTCCAACGACACCAAAATCGACTCAATTCGAGCCCAAATGGGTCCAAATCAAGGGTGCAAAGCGCTGTTAGAGGGTTCAAACCACAATTTGGATTTCCAAATGGTTTTAAAACATGATGTGCTTATAGTCGAATCGAGTGACTTGACGAGACGAATCCAACGAGCCCAAGATCACTGAATTCCAACGTCATTAAGATATTCAAATGCCCATTAAACGGTCCATGATCAAGGGATTCAACATCGGCCGTCCATCCAACCACTCCCCATTTATCCTTGATCTCTCACTTATTTATGAGCCATGCCACTCCATAAATCTATAAATAGACCCCTCCTTTCTCTTGAAAGGGGAGGATCCAAGCAAGAAGACAAGAAGGAACCGAAACAAGAAGAGAAAGAAGAAAAGGAAGAAGCTCCTCCTCGACCAACGCCTGAGTTCCGTCGGACCACCTTCTGACATGGTTACTCCGCCGAACCACCACTTGAGGCCCTCTCCCTCATCGGACCACCGCTTAAGGCCCTCACCTCTGTTGAACCACCGCCTGACGTCGTTGCTCCGCCGGACCACCACCTGACGTTGTTGCTCCGTCGGACCACCACTTGACGTCCTTACCTCCACCGGACCACTATCTGACATCATTGCTCAGCCGGACTACCACTTGAAGCCCTGATCTCCACCGGACCACCACTTGAGGCCCTGAGCTCTGCCAGCCCACCACTTGAGGCCATGAGTTCCGTCGAACCACCACTTGAAGCCCTAAGCTCCGCCAGACCACCACTGGAGGCCCTGAGCTCTACCGAACCACCACGTGACACCCAGAGTTATGTCAGAACACTAATTGACGCCTAGAGTTCTATCAGACCACCACCTGATGCCCAGAGTTCTGTCAGACCATCACCTAAAGCCTTGACTTTTGCCAAACTACTACTTGAGGCCTGGACTTCTGTCGGACCACCACCGGAGGCCCATACCTCTGTCGAACCATCACTTGATGCCCGAACTTCTACATGACCATCACCTGACGCCCGGACTTCTACCGGAGTATTGCCCTACTACTATGGTCTTTTGGACCTCTATCTCATGCCGACTATGTTCTTGTTTACCTCCGTCACCTACTACGATCCTTCCGACCTCCATCACCAGACAACTATCTTTTTTAACCCCGGTCTCCTGCCAAATACGATCTTTCGGACCCATGTCTCGTGTCAACTATAGCCCTTCCAACCAAAGAAACATGTTTATATTGATTATTGTAATTTCCACCATATAATGCACTCTATATGAGGTACATTTGTGACATCAGGTCAAGTTCTCCTCCCTAGGAAGGGTCTCATTTGTAATCGATTGTGAATACTAGTTGATTCATTCAAACAGGGCCAGACCCCGAGGTTTTTTCCCCTTTTCAGGGATTTCCATATAAAAACTCTAGTGTCTCTTATGAACGCTACTCATATCTCTTATCTGATTGCATATTGGATCTTTGTGCAATGCTAAGACGTCAAACTTCATATTTCTCTACCGCCGCAAATATTCCAGGATGCAACAAAGCTGAAAAAAATAGCATTTTCTTCTTTGCCACGTCAGTGAGAGTCTGCGTGGGGAGAGATTATTACGTGCGGAGTTCAGACCGGAGAACCGTTTAATTTTTGTGAGTGTGTATAGTAAAAGCGTTGTAAAAGTGCAGTTACTGTTCACCACTGTACTTTTACTACGTTTTTGCTGCGCACACTCACAAAAATTGTATACAACTTCGGTCTTAATTCCACACGTAATAATCTCTTACGTGTGAGATGGAATAAATTGCACAATTGGCATTGAGGCTAAATTTTTTTCTTTTGGGGAAAGAATAAATGATGCAAAAAAGGAAAAAAATTGGTGTTGTTCGTCATGCCACTGAGAAGAGGAGAGCTTGTGTGGCAAAAAAAAATTATTTCATAGATAAATTGTTACATGCTAGAATATTTGTGTAGATAAAAAGTTAGACAATTTAGTATTTTGGTTTTGCATGAAGATAAAGCACATGCATAGATAAAGAGAGCGATCTGAGAATTATAAGAAATACTAAAATTTTTATGTGAAATTCAAGAATGTGAAAACTCGCAAGGTTTTGCTTAGTTGAAATGATTTCTTTTTTATTTGATATTGATTGCAAATGATGCCCTTCCTCGTGGGAAGGTATTGCTATAAAATATTTGGCTTGGTTGAATTTAGAAGAATCCTCAGCATAAATTTAAGTGTTAAAGTTGAGAGTCAAAATTATTGTTGACAGGATGTATTGATCTTATAAGTGATGGTGTTCGTAGTTAGTGGGCGACAGAGGTTGCGAATTGTAGTTGGAGCGCTATGGTAGTCGAAAAGACTACAGTTGACTTGGTTGAAATTAGAAGAGTCCTACAGCATAAATCTAACACTACATTACCATTCACCCTTCTAACATTTCCTGAAATAATGTTATGAAATATGTTCTTTGATATTTTAAGATTTTGGGGGCCCTCCCTTTTACTTAGTTTTCCAACTTTTGCTGATAGAAGGGCTGTGGAGATGATATTATATATTCCTAGGTTATAGAGGAAGATTTGATTGATATCTAGAGTCAAGTTGCCAAGAGGACCAAGTAGAGCAATGGGGTGGGAGGGACAAGAAGTTGAGATGCCCTCAGTAATAGTTTCATAAGGACCTTACATAACATAAGAGCTATTAGGGGTAGGGTTAGTAGAGATCAAGTCTACCATGGAGGCATTAGTGGGGATATTTTTTTTTGGATTAAAACAGATTCTGATGAAAGGATGTTGAAATTGTGCGTCATTATAGGGTTGGTGAAGGTGGGAGAAATGTTAGAATAATGAACGATTATGGCATTTTTAAGTTACATCATGGTTGGTTAGTTCTATGCAGAAGATGATGGCATTGACTCCTCCCTTTATGTCAGTTATGCACGTTGGTTGGTTGCTTGAAGGATTTGGCACATGCTATTGGTAGATTTAGGATAATAAAATTTATCATGGGCAAAAGTGTCACAATCCAACTTTCAATCATAAATATGGAAAGTTGTACGTTCTTTCCACATATGTTGATATCAATCTCATAAGGAAGCTCAGGGCAGTTACTGCTTTGGATGGTGACTTGGGCAAAAGTTAGGCGAGATTGATTTGCGATCAAAGTTCAATAGTCATGTGAATCCCAACTTTTCATTCGTATTTTAATATTGCAGACTCCGACCAACAACATAGAGAAAGTTTAAGGATTTTAACCCAAATCGACACATCCTTGAAGTCTTCTTTAATGAAAACAAAAGTTTGGATAGCAACATTTAAAGATGAAAGGCTTTTCATTGAGGAACTAAAGACCACTATTCAATATCATATCCAAATCTTCAAGATAAGATATTCAAAACAAGAAGAACCCATTTGATAGAAAAAGAAGTTTAAGAGAACTTTTCAAGTGCCAAATTCTTTTAACAACAAAGAGAAGATTACCATAGAATGATTGTTTGTTGATAGCATACCTGACAAGAGCATAACCCCTAAGCCTTAGAGCCTCCATTTTGGTATTTTGAAAGTATCATAAAAAATTCTATTAAAACATACTGATAAATTCATGAGCTTAATGCATGATTATGATATCATTTTATTTATCATTAACATTTAGGGAAATTTACATACATATCACTTTATACTATCCTATTTACATATTTAACATCCAAAACTTTAATATTACATACATACCATCCTATATTATTTTAATATCAAATATATCACTCATATTTCTTTCCTATCACTCATATATTTCATCTCTACCACTCATATTTGATATGAAACTGAACTATTGATAGTATGAATGTAATATTAAAATTTTAGGTGTTAAATATGTAAATAAAGTATTATAGAATGGTATGTATGTAAATCTCCCTAACATTTAACATGTTACATTTAATCACCACATATTTGATAACTTAAAAAAAATTTAAATTATTACTAAATTAAAAAATATATTATTTTCCAGTCATTTTTTTATTGTTAATAATAAAACAATATAATTCATGCATCTTAGAGTACCCCAAATTGCAATTAAACATACCCTGAATTCCACTTAAGGTACATTATGCAGATGTTTGCATAAAATATTAGGAGTTAAATATTTTTAAATTAGTTTAATGGTAATGCATTTGCTAAGACAATGTGACAGAAAATAGGAAATCATATTTTTGATGATTTTTTTTAAATTTTTTTAAATAAAAAAATAAAAAATATAGATTTTTGATGATGATTGGGCATTTATTGCCAGCAAAGAGAATAAGCCAAAAGTAATGAACCATACTGAACAAAGCGATAGATTGTAATTTCCAGTTTTTCAAATACTTAAAAGTATAATGGAATTTTTATATAATTATAAGTTTTTGGCATTATAATATGTTAGTGGGTTTTTTTAATTGCTAAAATTTACCTTATTTAATTAGAAAAAAAATAAAAAATTAAAAAAAATGCTCTTGAAAGTGTGAAGTGTTAAGAATTTTTCTTTGCCATCTAAAAATTTGAAAATTATTTAGATTACATAATAATGATATAAATATACGACAAAAATAAAAATAATAATTTTATGAAATATAAAATAGACATAAGAAATATCTTATATAATTTTCAATATATATTTATTCTAATGCTATAATTATTTTAATTTTTGTTTTATAATTGTATGTGAGCATGTGATTGGAGAACAAATTAGAAAGCTAGAGATCTTACTTTTTCAAAATTTTGATAATTTGTTTACTTATATTAAATATTAACCAATTTATATAAAAATTTGTGATAATTTTTTCATGATAATATGAAATGGCTCATTCAATGAAATAGTGATTGGTTCATCTATTCAGTCAATATTTCTATCGAGTTTTAGCCGGTCTTATTGTAGAGCGTTTTCATTAATGAACCAAATTGGGATGGAGATCAATTCATGGTTGAACCGATCAACAATTGGTGCGGTTAGATTTTTAAATCATTGATTATTACATTGGTCTCATTGTTGACTCGTGGTCACAAGCTGATGAGCTAACAAGTTAAGTTTGAGCTAATCTTGACTTAACCCGTTCGTTCAATAGTAGGCTTGTTTAAAAAATATTACTATAAAATACACTTAAAATATATTAGAGTTCATGAGGTAAATTAAGTATCAAAGAAATAAAATATTTAAAATTTATATTTTTTATTCTTTTCTTAATTGATTCTTGAAATTTCAACATGTTTTATTGTAATTTATTTTCTCATTTTAGTTTTGAAAATAAAATACATATTTTCTAATTTATAGAATGTATAATTGATCTCATATCTAATTTCGCCTAATTAAATAATTAAATTTAGCAAATATTATTATTCTTTTTGACACTTTTTTATTCGCAAGAAACTTTATTCAATGGGCCCTTATCGGATGGTTCTGAGGCTAATCAGGACGTTCCACATCATCTGATACACAACGGTGCATAGTGACGATACACAATGTATTGTTGACGTCGCGCTTTTTGATTGGCCTCCGAATGCGTCCGGTGACTGCACGTAATAAATTCGCCCTAAATTGAGTCACCTTAGCGAAAATGGATCTTGCGATAGAGTGCCACATATGCAATTTTGATGGATGACAGACCGTCATATATGATGGATCTATTGAAGAGAAATAAATAAGAAACAAGGAAGCAATAGCGACACAAAAGGAGCTGCCTTTGAATTCTTCTTCTTCAGACTTCTTTAAAATATGGCTTAGAATTATAGTAATGGAGGTAACAATAATTATAGTGTTAAATCATTTGGGTACTTTGTAGTTATGTTTGTCTTCAAAATAATTGAATGTACTTTTATTACAATGTAATTAGCACATATATCAATGAGCTCTAGCTCGAGCCAACTACACTTTGTTTCTAAGAGTAATGATTCATGTTCGTGTCTTACTAATAATTCGTTCGTATAATGTGCCAAATTATTTGCGACGATCAATCTAGCGAGAGTCTTTGTGTCAAGATAGGAGGTTGCGAGTGTCAGGACACATGATGATCCATGCTTTACTGTGCTTCGGAGACTTTCCACTTCTCTGTGTAAAGCTGCTGCTAACGGCTTGTCCACGTGTTATATTTTCATTTGCTAGTTTCTTCTTAAATACTGTAGCAGCTGGTCGTCTTCCTTAATGAGAACGAATATTCTACATTTCCTTTCTCTCTGTTTTCCTACTGTTTCTCACTGCAGGTATCGAGTCTTCATGGTATCAGAGCCGTGAAGAAGCTTTTTTTTCGGCAAGCTCTTCTTCCTAAAGCTCCATGGCTGAACAAAGCTCGTCTTCTCAAGTTCCCCAAACCTCTGCTCCGCCAGCATCATCAGTCTCTGCGGCAATGTCGGAGCTCATTATTCCCTCTTCTCTTAAGTTTCTGAAGAATAATCTGAAACTTATTGTTCCAAATCAACTGACCAGCGACAATTACCCTGTATGGAAACTTCAAGTTTTCCAACTCTTTTCTGCAAATGGTTTTGATGGATATCTTACAGGCCAGATTTCAAAACCATCAGCAGCTCTTGCTGCATCGAATCCTGCTGAGTTCAAGCTGCTTAATCTTATAGAGCAAAACCTTGTTGTTGCTCTTCTTTCTACCATATCTCCATCTGTTTTACCCTATATACTGAATCTCACGTCTGCTCGAGATATTTGGTCGACGTTAGAGCTTCGTCTTCAACCTTCCAATAGGTCTCGTGTGATTCAGTTAAAAAATGAACTTTATCGTGTTCAGATGGGAGACCTCACCATGATGCAATATTTAACGAAGATCAAAGCTCTTGTTGATAATATTGTTGCTGCGGGTTCACATCTTGATTCAGAGGATATTATACTTCACATTTTAAATGGATTACCACAGTCTTATAATCCTTTTAAAACCTCTATATGCACCAGTCAGCTACCCATTTCCTTAGAGGTTCTCTACTCACTCCTTTGCAGTGAGGAAATTCATCAACAAACCGAAGTTCAGCGAGATACATCCTTGCTAACAGATAATACAGTCCTGTATGCGAATAGAGCTGCGTCATCACGGGGTCGTAATACCTCCAGAGGATTCAGAGGGCGAGGCGCTTCCTTCCGCTCTAGCTCTAATAACCCTAGTCGACCTCCACCTGGTGATCAAAATCGTCCAACTTGCCAAATTTGTGGTAAATCCGATCATGTTGCTATGTATTGTTGGCATCGGTATAACTCTAATTACAGCTCACCGTCTTCATCTCCTGCTACGAAAGCATTTCTCACCAGCTCGTCCCCCTTGTCTAGCACTGACTGGGTGCTGGATTCTGGCGCCATCTCGCATTTAACGCCTGATGCTTCCACTACAGGAAAACAGCTCATTTCCGACAGAATTTCCGGCGGAAATAAATTCGTCGCAAATTCCGGCGGACTTTCCGGCGGATTTCCGACGGATTTTTTTCAACGAATTTCCGACATATTTTTTGACTGATTTTCCGACGAAGTTTTTCTGAAGGCATTTCCGACGGATTTTCCGGCGGATTTCCGACGAAATTAAAAATTAATTTTTTTTATTTTAAAATATAACTTAAATTATTGAATTTAATAACTTAAAATATAATAAAATAAATTATAATTTAATTATTTAATAACAAAAAATTAAATGATTTAAATTTAAACTTAAATTATAATAAAAATTTAAAATTATTTATTTTATTAAATTAAGTTAATTAATTTTAAATTTTGTTGTTAAACTGATTTAATAATTATCCGCAATAGGTTAAATAAAAAAAAAGTATACAGGAACAGACTCTGTATCCACTGCCAGTGGGAACTCGCTTCCAATTCTCAATGCCGGTCAAGGAATTCTTCCTCTTCTCGATTCTACTCGTAAGCTTAAACTTCAAAATTTACTTCATGTTCCTCTTCTTTCTCATAATCTCCTATCAATTCACAAATTAACTGCCGATAATAACTGTTCTATCTCTTTTGACGCTAATGGCTTCTACATTAAGGATCTGGAGGACAATCGTATCCTCATCCGTGGGCGCAGCCATGATGGTCTCTATTCTGTTCCTACTCCGTCCAGTCACAATTTTCACGCTCTTCAAACAAATCCTGTTACTTCTGCTGTTTGGCATGCTCGTCTAGGCCACCCCAATGTCCGAACTCATCAACTGTTAACTAAAACTGTTCCGTTTATATGTAATCCTTCTTCTAGTTTCTTTGCACCTCATGTAATATGGCAAAAAGCCATAAGTTACCGTTTGTATCCAAAACATCTCGTGTATCCGCTCCTTTTATATTAATGCATTCAGATGTTTGGGGTCCGGCCCCTGTTTCATCTCTTAATGGTTTTCGGTATTATGTAATCTTTGTTGATGATTACACACATTATACTTGGTTGTTTCTAATGCACACAAAATCTGAAACGCTTCAAAAATTTCAGCAACTACACAATCTAATCAAAACAAAATTCAATTCTAAAATTCAAACTCTTCGCACCGATGGTGGTGGAGAGTACACCAGTCATGCCTTTAATCAATATCTTCTTCAAAAAGGTATCACGCATCAGCTTAGCTGCCCTTACACTCCAGAACAGAATGGGATTGCTGAAAGAATGCATCGCCATCTTCTCAATACAACCCGAGCACTCTTACTTGGAGCCTTTCTTCCTTCCACCTATTGGGTTGAAGCTTTGCTTACTTCCACATATCTAATTAACCGGCTTCCTAGCAAAGCAATCGACTCTCACATTCCCTTTCAGCTTCTCTACCATCAACCTCCAACTCTCTCCCACTTAAGGACTTTTGGATGTCTATGTTTTCCTTGGCTTCAACCTACGGCTCCTAATAAACTTTCTCCTCGCTCTCATGAATGTCTATTTTTAGGATATTCTTCTTCCTATAAAGGCTATAAGTGTCTTCATTTACCCACCAATAAAATTCATATTTCTCGTCATGTTGTCTTTTATGAGACAATCTTTCCATATAAATCACAATCTCCTCCAATCTCATCTACTTCCTCTCAGCCCACAAACTCCACTTCTCCAGCACCATACTTACTGCTACCTATTTCTTCCTTACAGCCACCCGAAATTCCTCATTTAACTCCTTCTCAACCATCTACTTCATCCCAGTCTTCTCTATCTCCCTTTCACAATTCTACTTCCAAAGCATCTGATCATCTCTCCAACTCTTCCACTGCATCTATTTTTTCCTTGCCCTCACCTTCTAACACTACAAAATCTGTTCATCCAATGCAAACCAGGCTCAAACAGGGCATTCATTGCCCCAAAAAGATTTTCGATCTTCTTACCAATCTCATTTCTACTTCTGTTCCCAACACCTATAATCAAGCGGTAAAGTTCAAACACTGGCGTGATGCAATGTCTGAAGAATTTTTAGCACTTCAAAATCAGGCTACCTGGTCCTTAGTACCAGCTCCGTCTCATGCCAACATTCTTGGCTGTCGATGGGTTTTCAAAATTAAGAGCGCTCCTAATGGCACGGTTGACAGATATAAGGCATGATTAGTGGCCCAAGGATTTACTCAAGAGTTTGGCATTAATTATTCTGAAACCTTCAGTCCCGTGGCAAAGATTCCTACAATTCGCATTCTTCTACTAGTTGCTCTAGCGAAGGGTTGGTCTACCCTTCAATTTGATATTTCAAATGCGTTTCTCCACGGTGAGTTACATGAAGATGTCTATATGCATCAACCTCCGGGTTCTATCGATGCTCAATATCCCAACAAGGTTTGTAAGCTACACAAAGCCATTTATGGCTTAAAATAAGCTCCCCGGGAATGGTACAACAAGCTTACATCCTTCCTTATTGGCCTTGGTTTTCAACTCAGCAAAGCCGATCCTTCCTTGCTTTTATATATCAATGGCAATGTTCAGATTTTTGTACTGATTTATGTTGATGATTTGCTCATTACTGGCAATACATCTCCATTCATAGAGCAGCTTATTCGGCAATTAACATCTCAGTTCTCCCTTAAGCAACTTGGTTTTGTATCCAATTTTCTCGGCCTACAGCTTACTACACATAATGGTGAGACGTTTCTTCATCAGACAAAGTATGCCCATGACTTGATTCAAGCTGCAGGTTTTCAGAATAGCAAACCTGTTCAGACTCCAATGACTGTCAAGCCTTCTGTCTCTTCCAATGCCGCCAGTCCATACTCAGATCCACATTATTTTTGGCAGCTGGCCGGTTCACTAAACTATCTCACCATAACCAGGCCTGATATTGCCTATGCCGCTAATTGTATTTGTCAGGCTATGCATCATCCTACTATGGCCGACTATCTTGCTTTGAAACGCTTATTAAGATATATACAAGGAACACTCTACTATGGCATTCCTCTCATCCTAGGGAACCTTCAATTAACAGCCTATGCTGATGCTGATTGGGCCGGTAACACCATTGATCGAAAGTCAATTATCGGATTCTATACCTTTTTGGGGAAGACACCTATCTCCTGGTGTGTGAAGAAACAGGTTACTGTCGCTAAGTCCTCCACCAAGGCTGAGTATCATTCTCTATCGTCTGCTACCTCCGACATCATCTGGTTAAGACGATTACTCTCTGATCTTCAAATATCTCAACAAGGACCAACACCTCTTTATTGTGATAATACATCTGCAACTGCCATAGCTTACAATCCAGTTTTTCATGCTAGAACCAAACATATTGAAATCGATTATCATTTCATTCGGCACCATATTGACTCTGCTGCCTTAGTGGTTCTTCACATTCATTCTCTTGATCAACCAGCTGATATACTCACTAAGCCTTTAAGTCCTAATCGCTTTACTGAGCTTCGGGACAAATTGGGCATTCATTCATCTTCTGCACAATTTGAGGGGGCGTGTCAGGACACATGATGATCCACGCTTTACTGTGCTTCGGAGACTTTCCACTCTGTGCAAAGCTGCTGCTAACGGCTTGTCCACGTGTTATATTTTCATTTGCTAGTTTCTTCTTAAATACTGTAGCAGCTGGTCGTCTTCCTTAATGAGAACGAATATTCTACATTTCATTTCTCTCTGTTTTCCTACTATTTCTCACTGCAGGTATCGAGTCTTCAGCGAGCAGATTTGGCGATCTCAAAAGAGTTGTATTTTTGTGGTCAGTGAATGTATGATAGTATGCTCACAAATTTTGAGCAGTAGGTCACAAAAGATGTTTGTAAACCAAATGCAAAGTAGGAATGTTTGTTTGTATTATTATTAGGTTAAGCGTTGGTCTTTTGAGTGAATAGACATAAATAGATATACATAGAAGAGTTGTTTGAGAAGTGGTGAAATTTCTTATTATGAGCACAAAGGGAGAAATAGATTTCCTTATGAGATATAAAGCTTGTACTGCAAATGTCATTATGATATATGAAATAATAAAACAACTAGATAAAAAAATTACATGACTAATATCGTTCAATAAAAATTGATCTACTCCTTATGGTATCGAGACACAAATATATCGTTTATTAATTAGGTGTTGAATTTCTACATATATCAAAGTAGGTAGCTCGTATGTATCAAACAGGTTCACTCCTAAGGAACTCGACTAGGAGAAGTGTTTGCCCAAATGAGTCTCGCACAAAGAGATAATTGTTTGAAGTAGCATATAGACAAGCAAGTATTCACGCTAATGGAACTCACAACATATGAGCACACTCCTTGAGGATTAGATCCGTAATGCACATATTCTCGACAAGTTTGACTAGAGAACTAATCTCATCAAGCGTTCATCTAAAGAGGAACTCGCATAAAAGCACTCATCTTTCTTAGTAATTTTCCTTAAATAAGGCTATCGTCCTTTCATCGATGTCCTCATCCAAGCATTGGAGGCACAAATTCTCATATAGGCCATTGTCATGGCTTCATCAACTATGTTTGTCTCTAGTTTCATAGTCAAACTTGCTTAGAAAACTTGCTACTCACCCAAGGTACTTACCTTCAAGGAGTAGCCCAAGGCATTCACCAAGGACTTCATTAGCCACATCAGAGACAGATGGCTTGGTTAATATTTGCCAAACTAGTCTAAATGTCTATGTCAATTTGTACATACTCACATCAAGTTTCAAATAACCAAAAACTAAATAGATTATGAAGCCCATGTCACTAAATTAAAATAAAAATTCATAGTTGGTGTAAGCACTAGACACTTAATTGTGTACTCAGACTTGCAACCGATGTTGAGTCAAATCATTGGTGATTATAAGGAATGTGAAAAGTCCTATAAAATTAATTTTTTAAATTGAAAGAAAATTAATGATAGTCGATTCAAATTCTTTAAGATAATATGAATCCTAAGATTGCAAAAAAAAAATCTACTATCTTATTATCAAAATAGAAATACCTGAATAGGCGGCATACCTTGAGGTTATTACAATGTAACAATGAAGAATGTCATGCGGCGCTAATCGATTCTAATTGCTCAATTAGTTGGATGGATCTTTATATTGAGCATTTAAATGTAGGAAAATCTCATCTAAGATAATAAGCTCACGAAGATTCAAAATTAAAGCCATCCAATATATTCTTATTATAAGTGATCAGTCATTCAAAGGATTAGCAACCTCATTAATCTTGATGTGTGTAGTGGAAAGTGAAATAGAGAAGTATTGATTGTTCTGAATTTAGTTTGCCTAGTATAATATAATGTTGAGTGATAATGGATGGTTTTGATAACCTATACCACACTCTTTTTGTTTTTTTTTTAGTAGGAAAGCCTAATTTAGAATTTTCTTAGATATATTTGGTTCAAATCTATATGAAACTAAAGTAAAGGAAATGAATTTAGGCTTAATTTGCTAAGTCTAGGCTCATCATATGAGGGTAGCTCAATTAGAATAAGATATGTAAGAATTTGTTTGAGCTTCTCATTTTGGGTTATTCACACTCACAACTGGAGACATGTTTTCCAAAAAAGTAGTAACAAATCCATTGGAAAAAAGTTTTTGACTGATTTGTCTCAAATTTTTTGTGTAGTTATTTTTCAAATTCAATGCAATTTTGTTTGAGGATCAATGTAGTTATCACAATTCCATCTAAAACTATTACAACCAAATGGTGATCATTTCAATGTCACTATTTTGTGACAATGTTTTTTCCCATCATGAAAGTGATTTGTGCCAAACTGATTTGCAATGTTTTTTTTTTCATGGAATTAAGCCATCACATTTGTGTTCTATCATGTAGAGATTAAATCACTATTCTCCTTTCCCTCATCAATGCTAGTCAAGGAATTGATCCCCTTCAAAGCTTGAAACAATCCATCATAAGATGAAAAAAAAAACTTTTCAGCTTCATCTTTCATATGTTGAGATCATTGCTTACATTAAATTTCTTGAGCTTATATTTGATAGAGCTAAAAAAAAAAAAACATTGATGACCCCATCTCTTAGACTTAACCTAGCAAAGCTTTAATACAAGTTTATTGTAATAAAAATTCATAAATATCTCTTTGTGAGTGTTCAAGACAACATTTGAATTGACATAGGTCAAATAATACTATAATCTTCTAAGCATAGATACAGTATGAAAATAATAAGGAAAACAAAGAGTCAGGATAGCTAGGATTTGGTTACTATGGCTTAGTAAAAATTGACCTATATCTAAAGGGTTGGGAGATACAAATATTTTCTCTATTAAAATAATATAAACGAGCACAAATTGATATATGCTTCCTATCATATTTGTTGCGAGCTAGATAATTCTTGCAAATAATAATATAATTTTTACATCTTGGATTTTTTTCAAAGATCCAACAAACACACAAAAAAATGCAATAGTTGGCAGAAGTTTTGTGTGAAAAATGAAGGAAAAAATTATAAGATTTGACCCAAATGAAATGATCTACTATATAAATAAGTAACAAGAGTCTATTCTTCCCCTTATTTAGACAAGATTAGATTATAAAGTTTGTAACACAAGTTTGTTGTTCTATAAATATGGGAGAATACCGAAGATGCAATAGTTGGATGGTGTTAGTTGGGTGATGTTGATCGGACAATGGTAACAAGGTGATGATACTCAAATGAAGACAACGATTGGATGAAATTGATGGTAACAATAGTTTGAAGATGATGATCAGATGATAGTAGCTCGGCAACAATAGTGCTGGTAGTGGTCATCTTTGACAAATGTCATGTAAAGCTCTAGAGTTCTTTAGATCTTCAAGCATTATCCCAACTCTAGTCCAAGTCTTCTTCATATGGAGATTGGGTGTCAAGTTATAGTATTTTGAGAGTAGCCATTTTGATAAATTTAGCTAGAATTTTTAAAACCCTCCGTTGGACGGTTCATACCAAATCCTTTAATTATGAACAATTTTTTCAGAATTTAATTGATTTAATGATCTCTTAATCAAGTGATAGTGGAATTGATGGAATTGCCTCATCAAGCCGCTCATTTCGATGATAAGCATGCAAGATTTAATGATCATTTAGTCCTTCAATTAATATCTCATAGTTTCAAACTATACTTTAAGTGCTTGATTTGATCATATTTTGACTCAATTCAAATCATATTTGGTGTCGTTGGATTTATTTCATCGAGCCACTCACTTTGAATACAAGCTTTTTGAAATCGATCTTCAAATGATCATAAATTTAATTTTAAAATTTTCTAAGAATTTCATCAAATCTCGTGCTGGTCAAAGTAAATTTTAGTGAAGGCATATCAATATTAAATTTTTTCTCAAAAAAAAAAAAGTGAAAATGTCTAAAGAAGATCATAACATACTGAAATAGTATCGCAAGAGTTTCTAATGAATTGCTTCCTGATGATTATTTTCACACTTTTAGAAAAAAAAAGTGAGGAAGAAGATACATAAAATATTTATTAAAATTTTACTCACTATTAGTAAAGCTTTGTTTTAATGGTTGTTAATTAATTCTTAATTTCATTGATTTCCTCCCATAAAGAGCTTAAAGTTATTTAACACTAAAATGGTGAATAATTATTATTATTATTATTATTATTATTATTATTATTATTATTATTATCATTATTATTATTATGAGCTTATTCTCCTTATAACCCATGAATCATTGTATTTTAAGTAATTCAAAAAGGCCAAAATTTGGAATTTATCATATTGTATAGCATGTGCCATTATTTTAAATTATTTAGTCATTGTGAATGTCAAGATCTTACCTATACATTATAAATATCATGATAATGTTACAAATTCACCTACTACTATCAAGTGAAGAATATGATACCATGCATTATGGTGTGAAAGTTGAACAAGAATAAAGTGGTGCCTATATTATTTCGTTTTATACATTATAGTTTTAAAATATTAGGAATATTTAGTGTGTGAAGTTTCAATATTTAGTTTTAATATTAGGAATATGTGATCCGTTCTATGTGTAATCATTAAACTATTACTATAAATTTAATGTAATATTGCTTGTCATTTGGTATATATTAGTGGCCAATTTATAAATTTTAATAAATTTAAATAGCTAAGGCAAGAGAAAAAGAGATTAATAAATTTAAGGGCCAATTGTAATTTTTTTTTATATTTATGTTTTACTAAAAAATAAATAAGTTTGATATCTTAATTATATACTAATTTTATTTTTATTAAATATCAAATTAGTTTATTTATTTTATGATTATAATCAAGTAGCAATGGTTTTGCAGTAGTGGATGGGCATTGTTTGTCCAATGAATTAGATTGGGCAATGATAGTCTAATGATGGTGCTTGATGATTATGATCCAACAAAATTAGTCCAATGATGTCAATCAGGCGGTGGTTTAGCAACAACTATAAAGTGGAGGTTTAATAATGATAAATGAGTGGTGGTATAATGTTGTCGATCATGCAATGATTTAAGTGCAATGGGGCAATCTTATGATGACAATGATTGATTGTGGTCTAGTCATAGGAATTGGGAAATGGTGGTTGGAACATGATAATACAATAATGATTGCCAGTCAATAATGGTTCAATGGTGGCCATTTAATTATGTGATTGTCCACTGACTATGATTATTCAATGACTGTCTAATGATAATGGTCAAGTAATGACAATCCAACAACGTTGATTGGGTAGTGGCAATCTAAAGACATCAGTTGGGTAGTGGTGATCAGACAATGGTGCTCATATAGCGGTGATCTGAAGATGGGACTTGGATAGTGAAGGTTCAAGAGAGGCAGTCGGATGATGATCAGATGGAAGCAATAAGGTGGTGGTCTGACAAAAGTGATCGGGCAATGGTTTGATAGTGATTCTCAATTAGAGCTCAAGAATTCTTCAAGCCTCTTAGTTCTCCTAATTCTCAAGTCAAGTCCTTTTAATGTAAAAAGTGTAGGCTTATTTAAATATTTTTTAGAGTGACATGTTCTATCAATAATGAAAATTATCTAGAATATCCCATCAGATAATCAGCATTATCTTTCTTGATCATTGACCATTCCTTTCACTTTTTTTGTGCCTTAATAATGTCAAGATCAACTGAAATTATTCTTTTTGGATTCATCTTATTGAGATACTCAATTTAATTATAACCATATAAAATTTTGTGCAAAAAAATAGATTTTAAAAAAATAATAATAATGAAGTTTGATCCTTGCTTGAATGTTAATGAGAAACTTCTATTAGAGTTGCAAACTAAATAAAATCTCCTTAATTATAATTATAAACTTTCACAAACCCCTATGTCGATATGCACACAAAGGCTCATAAAAATGCAACGAGCACATTAACCAAGCATACAAATGGGCAAAACATTTATTATTTATTATTTTATTTTTAAGACCATTAAAATAAAATACTGTCCACAGGGAGTCGCCCTCTTGATTCCTATAGCTTTAGCAGGACTGCGAGATGTGACTTAAGGCGCAACTATGCAAAGTGATAATGCCTCAACTATAGAGTAGCTTCCCGCAAGCTTCTTGAGAGGGAACTTTTATTAGGTCCGGATGTAGAGGAATGTCCGGTCGGAGAAAAAATTCCGCCAAAAAATTCGGTATTTGCTCGATATTGTTAGGTATTATTTGATAATAACGAGGAATACCGCTCTGTGAAGATTAATACCGAGCTATACCGAGCAATACCGAGTTGTACCGAGTTTTTTCTAGGAAAAACTCGGTACAATTTTTGTATAACTCGGTATAGCTCGGTATAACTCGGTATTGGATCTTCACATGATGGTATTCCTCGTTATTGTTTGGTATTGCTCGGTATTTCTCATTTTTTGGCGCGATTTGGCCTCCGACCGGACGTTCCTCTACGTCCGGTCGGAGGACATAATAATTGTTCCTTGAGAGGAGGCTTTGCCTTAGCTAGCAACCTCCATTGATGATACGAAGCATTTTAGTTATAGTATTTTTTAGGAGTAGTTTATCTAAATTTGTTACAAGTTTATTACTAGTTTCTAGATTGTTCTTCAAATTGCTCCTTAGGATTAGCTTATTACAGGTTTCTAGAATATGTTTATTAGCCTGTAAATAGACAAGGTATTGTAGTAGGAAAGGGGAATGATGAATATTATCCTCTTTTGAAGCTTTTGAAAGCTTTGTGTTTATCTTTGTTCTTTGGATTGGGATTGTCTTCTTGCTAGTCTGCTTCTTCCAACGATCTACTACATCAATTTGGTATTAGAGCTTGGAGTTTGGGAAGAACGATGGACTGCAAAAGGTGGACTGTCGACGATGATTGAAGCTGAAGAATAAGATTGGCGCTCGACGACAATCGACGTCAAATAAGATGGGCTGTCGACAATGATCTAAACCGCATAGTCTTTTATCAAGCTCAAGTGAAAGCGTCACTTGATCAAATAGATAAAAACCTTTGGTCCATAAGGAGATTGTGAATGTCATTGGCAACCATACCGGCGTCTTCGTCTTCACCTTCGCTCCTCTCCTCCACTTCACATGAATGCCACCAATTCTACAATAAAATCACCGTGGACGACTGCTACCCTTCGTTTGAGCTTCCTCTTCGATGGCGCGATCCTCCTCCGTTCCAACATCCTCTGCCTCCTTATTCTCTTACATTTCAGACGCTCCAGCAAAACACAACCATCGAGCTTGTCGAGCAATCCCACACCAAACAATTACCTATGGTCACAGAGGTCACTGATTATGCTACATTTTGCGATAAGCTCTGCAACGTGAATTCTAGCTTGAGGATGTAGTAAAGGTGCTTCTAGCTGACGAACTATTTCTTGATGGGAAGATGATTTTGCTCCAGCTGAAGATTTGTCGTCCTCTTACATTACCTGCGGATGGCAACAAGGCAGTGTGGGTTTCGGACTCGGCCATGGATGGAAACTATTGCCAGCTCCAGGTACTTAAAATTAGCAACAACACTCTCTCTGATGCATTCAAATCATAAGCGAAGCCATTTAAAAAGATGGAATTCAAATCTCCAAGAGGTAGTTCGATCAGCATATGGAAGCCAAACATCTCCTACGATGGCAGGACACTATTTCTATGATTTAAACTAAGATGGAAGCGATACGGGAGCAGTAAGAGGAGCTCCAATTGATAGAATAACAATCTACAAAGCTTGCTGGGACTCTCGATGCTATGATGCAAATTTGTTCGCAACATTTCATTATCTCTTGATCCTGAATCATCTCATGGAGATTACTTTAATGGTGCAATTTCAGTTTGTTCATTTCATGCCATGATAAATGGAATATTAGTGAATTCTTCTGTTGACAATGCTGGATACTTCACTCCTTATCAATCAAATTACTACTTGGAAAGCTCTCTAAACACACAAAAATCAAAATATGACATAGTAGCATTCAATGCTATGATTAATGTTTTTGTGAAATTAAACAACATGATTTCTGCATGGAAGTTGATTTATGCAGAATATGACTAAGAAGAATCTTTTCTTATGGAATACCTTAATTGGTGAGTTCAATAGTAACTAGTTGCCATAGTTGCCACAAATATCAGTAGAGTTTGTGGATGGAATCAGGAGCTTACTATGCGATTCGGTTGGGATAAAGAATTCATTTCAAGGGTCAAATATGTTGTTATTTCTATCCATGGAGGCTTGCAAATTTGTGGAAATCAAACGGAACTCATTCGACTGATAAATGAGCTTGCGTGTATGCATCAAAGATGCAAAATCTTCGACCCAGGAGGATTGTTATATATTCTAAACCTATCTCGCTACCAATGACGAGCCTCAATGGAGTCAAGCTCTTTGGACGCAATGGGAGAATGATGCCGAGCATTTTAGTTATAGTTTTTCTTAGGAGTAGTTTATCTAAGTTTGTTACTAGTTTCTAGGTTGTTCTTAAAAATGCTCCTTATGCTTAACTTATTACAAGTTTCTAGAATATTCTTGTTAGCCTATAAATAGGCAAAGTATTATAGTAGGAAAGAGGAATGATGAATATTATCCTCTTTTGAAGATTTTGAAAGCTTTGTGCTTATCTTTAATTTGTTCTCTGGATTGGGATTGCCTTCTTGCTAGTCAGATTCTTCCGGCAATCCACTACATCAATTGACCACTTCATTACCTCCTCCTTAGGGTGCGATGTGGCCTCCCCTTTTTCTTAGAATTAAAGAATTTATCTTCTTTACACGGTACAGGAAGAACAAGAACTTTAAGAGAAGAAACAGAGGACAGGAGAATAATAAAGTATGTTTATTAGATAGTTCTCATTATGCCTAGTTACATTCTATATATAGAAACAAGAAGTGACTTAAGCCAATGTATGAGATACACGTGTACAGACTATTTGTTTGAACTGGTTTATGTATTCTATTATCACCCTTCAAACTGAGTATTCGACGTGATAGTTAGTTTGGTTCTAAGCTGTTGAAACCGGTTTGTTGAGAGGGGTTTGATAAAGATGTCTGCAATTTGATCTATTGTACTGATGGGTAGAAGACGAATATTATTCTGTTGAATGTGATCTCTGACGAATCTTTGGTCAATCTCTATGTGTTTGGTACGAGCGTGAAAGACAGGGTTATTAGCAAGAGCGATTGCCGATGTATTGTCGCAAAAGAGATCAGTTGCCTGATCTAAGGAGATACTGAAGTCAGTTAAAATTCTTCTTAGCCAAACAATGTCTGCAGTTAAAGAAGCTAGTGCCCTGTATTCAGACTCTGTAGAAGAGCGAGCAACCGTGTGTTGCTTTTTAACTGTCCAAGAGATGAGGGTTGCTCCTAAAAAGGAACAGTAACCGGAAGTTGATTTTCTAGATAATGGATCGCCGGCCCAATCAGCGTCGGAGAAAGATCGTAGAACAAGAGTACTCTTAGTAATAGGAATCCCGTAGTCTAATGTCCCTTTAATGTACCGGAGAAGTCTTTTGAGGAGGAAAGCATGCGACGGAAGCGGATCGTGCATGTGTTGTGAAAGAAGGTTGACGGTATATGCTATGTCTGGGCGAGTCAACGTCAAGTATTGTAAAGAACCCGTGATTCGGCGGTAATTAACGGGATCTGATAAGAGCTCATCGTTGGGAGGGTCAGTCGGTGCTTTGGTACAGTTGGGATTGGCAAGAGACTTACAATTGTGCATGTTAGCCTGTTGAAGAATAGACAAAGCGTAAGGTGATTGAGACAAAAAATACATAGCAGGTGAAGTGTGAATTTGGATACCGAGGAATGAACTAGCAATGCCTAAGTTTTTCATAGAAAACTTGGTATTGAGTTGATCAAGAAGCTTGGCAATGGCATCTTGATCGTTACCTGTTATTAAAATGTCGTCTACATAGATAAGTAGGAACATGCTTACTTGAGATTTGTTGTATATTAACAGTGAAGGATCTGATTTACTGTGTACAAAGCCGAGTGATTGAAGATGAGCCGTGAATGTATTATACCACTGACGAGGAGCTTGTTTAAGACTGTAGATGGCTTTGTTGAGGCGACAGACATGATTTGGATTAGACGAGTCTTCAAATCCTTTAGGTTGCTTCATGTATATAGTTTCAGATAAGTCACCGTGGAGGAAGGCATTTGCTACGTCTAACTGCTGAACAGGCCAATTATGATGTAAAGCAATAGTTAGAAGAATACGAATAGTTGGAAGTTTAGCCACGGGGCTGAAGGTTTCATTAAAATCTATGCCCTGTTCTTGATGGTTGCCTTGAGCTACTAGTCTAGCTTTGTAGCGAGCGACGGAACCATCGGCGTGATGCTTTATCCGGAATGTCCATTTGCAACCTAAAACACTTGCATTTACAGGAGGCTGAGTTAGCGTCCAAGTTCCCTGCTTTTGCAGAGCAAAGAACTCAGAGGCCATGGCGTGGCGCCACTGTAAATGTTTTGTTGCTTCAGTGAAGGTTTGCGGGGTTGACTCAGGTTGTTTAGGCTCCTGAGTGTGAACAAGATTCATTTGAATCCTTGGTTTTAACGATCCTGTCTGATGTCTAGTTATCATGTGGTGGCGAGGGACGCTGGCCGACGCGATATCACTGGAAGATGCGGTGTCAGCAGAATTTTTGCGTCCGGGGTTAGAATGAGGTGTGGTAGATTGACTAGAATTTGTGCAAATGGAATTATTGGTAGATTGGTGGTATTGAGAAGCAGCAGTAGACGGAATCGTATCTGAGTGGTTGGTGTTAGTGATATTCTTGCCAGTTGGAAGTTGCCCAGATGAGATCGGTTGAAGAAAAAACGGAGAGATTGGCTTATCCAGAGAGTCCGCAGATTTAATTTGAGTAGAAAAAGGAAACTTGTGCTCATTGAACGTTGTATGCCGAGACATAAAAATTTTGTTTGATAGAATATTAAGACACTTGTAACCTTTATATGTTTCGGAATACCCCAAGAACACACAAGATTTAGATTTTGGCTAAAGCTTGTTACGAAGGGGAGATGGAAGGAGTGGATAGCACTCACAACCAAAGGTTTTTAAGTGGCGGTAATCGGGTTTTTGATGATAGAAGATTTCGAACGGAGAAGTGTTGTTGGTAGATGGTGATGGCATACGATTTATAAGGTAAGTTGCAGTGATCATGGCATCAGGCCAGTAATTTGGGGGAACGGATGCGGTAATAAGAAGCGATCTAGTTGTTTCCAGAATGTGTCTGTGTTTACGTTCAGAGGTACCATTCTGTTCCGGGGTATACGGGCACGACATTTGGTGAGAAATGCCGTGATTTTTCAGAAAATTAGTAAGGTAATGATTGTTGTATTCCCGACCCCCATCAGTTCTTAAACACTTAATAGATTTGGATGTAAGTTTTTCAATGTACTTCTTGAATTGAATAAAAATGTTGGCCACATCAGATTTTTGAATTAACGGATAGAACCAAGTAAATCTAGAATGATCGTGTACAAAAATAACGTAGTATTTATAGCCTTGATTTGATACCACAGGGGATGGACCCCAGACGTCAGAGTGTATCAATTCAAGAATCTCGCTACGACGATTGACAGATTTATCAAAAACTAATTTGTGTGATTTAGCTAGAACACATGAAGTACAGAAAAACTTATGAGCAAGAATATTAAGCTCAGGATTGCAATGAGAAATATGAGTAAATGTTTTAAAATGAGGGTGGCCTAATCGGTTGTGCCATATGTCCGACGGAGTGAAGACAGCCGGGAGCGCAGTTGTGGAAGATCGCTGAGAGGCATTCTTGACGGGATATAGTCCATCACGGCAAGGTCCTCGAAGCAGCGTCTCCTGAGTCTTGATATCCTTCAAGATAAAACCGTTAGGCTCAAAAGTAATTGAAATATTGTTGTCTTGAGTAAGTTTGGAGATGGAAAGAAGGTTGTATTTGAGATTAGGAATATGAAAAATCTGATCTAGAGTCAACTTACGTGCCGGTGTGGGTAACAAACCTGCTCCTGAGTTGGCAATAGACATTGATTTGCCGTCACCTATGGTGATGGATTCAGAACCATGATATGGACTGGCAATAGACAAGTTATCAAGAGAATTAGTGAGATGCGCGGACGCGCCGGAGTCAAGAAACCAATTGTTGTTAGCGTCTGATTCTGGAGCAGCAACCATCGCCCTATTGTTGGAATTGTTTGCTTGTGGAACATAATTGACATTGAGTCTGTGCCAACAAGATGAAGCAGAATGACCTCGTTTGTGGCATATTTGACATGTGGTGGGTGGTTCCGAAGATGTCCGAGACGATGACGATCCTGGAGGGGGGTTCCGCCCCCTATTTCTTTTGCCGCGACCCCTGTGCGTATAGAGAGCAAGATTGGGATTTGGTTGTATATTTGATCTGGCTGCTTCTGCAGCTATATTTATCTCTTCGCTGAGAAGAAGTGGGTAGAGTTGATCGAGACTTATTGGCGTGATCATGGTTCTGATCGCAGTTTTGAAGGCTTGAAAAAATGCCGGTAAGCCGTTCAAGATATAGAGGATTATGTCCTCTGTATCTACTGTTGATCCAGCGGATGCGACTTGATCAACTAGAGTTTTGATATCAGACAAATATTGGGTCATGGTGGTCTTCATAGAGATGTTATGAAGATCATTCTTTAATTGGATTACTCTTAAACGGTTGGAAGATTGAAATCGAAGTTCAAGGGTTTGCCATATGGAAGAGGTGGAATCAAGATTTACAATGTATGGAAGAATAGAGGCGGATATGGTGGAACAAATGGCGGCAGCGAGATTTTGGTTGGTAAGAATCCATTGATCGTAAAGAGCATTGGGTGTAGTGGATCCATCTGATGTAGTTAAGAACTGGGTGGGAGGAGAATTCAGTGGATCAAGAAATTTTTCAAACCTGTTAGCCCTCAGAAGTTTGATGATTTGCGATCTCCATAGGCTGTAGTTATCGGCGGAGAGGGGAATCGGAACTATGTTCTTGAGATTGGAAACTATGAATTTCAGCGATGACGGAATAGTAACTTCTTGCGTTGCTGTTTCCATTTTGTCGCCGATTTGAGAAGACGCTGAGCTGTCCATGGCGATTGTTTCTTCTCCCCCGCTCTGATACCATAAAGAATTTATCTTCTTTACACGGTACAGGAAGAACAAGAACTTTAAGAGAAGAAACAGAGGACAGGAGAATAATAAAGTATGTTTATTAGATAGTTCTCATTATGCCTAGTTACAGTCTATATATAGAAACAAGAAGTGACTTAAGCCAATGTATGAGATACACGTGTACAGACTATTTGTTTGAACCGGTTTATGTATTCTATTAAGAATGTATGCCCTTAAGACTCACTGACAGGTCCTTATTCGCCATCCTCTTCTTCTTTACTCCTTCGGTAGAAAATTCTCGTTGGAACTTCGAGAATGATTAGGTCTTCTAGGAAGGAGTAACTCATCACAAGTAGTAACTCATCACCAGTGAATTCAAAATGCACTACTTGCTTGATAAGTGATGATTGTGAACTTTCATCTTCTTCACCTGCAAGAGGAAAACAGGAAGAAGCAAGCCGAGAGCAAGGTTCACAAAGAATTAGCCATTGATCTCATGTATTGCTTTGGGGAATAATGGCCGGTATAAAAGGCCCAATACAGGAGACAAAAGCTGAGCTAAAGCCGCCTAAAAGGCCTGCAGCTCAGTCTGAGAAAACAGAGAAAGTGCATCCATACTCAAGTTGACATAAGTAGAACCGGATAGCTAAATAATGCTGAGAGGATACTCTAACAGCCCCCCTCAAACTAATCATTTATTGAACAAATGGTTAGTTTGTCACGTAACAACTGAAACTGAGTAGGAGACAAAGGTTTCGTTAAAATGTCAGCAGTTTGATCAAGGGAGTGAAGATGTTGAACTGCAATGGCGCCTTGAAGAATGTGGTGACTAATAAAATGATAGTCAATTTCAATATGCTTCGTACGAGCATGAAAAACCGGGTTATGAGCCAAGGCGATTGCAGAGGCGCTGTCACAGTAGATGGTAGTAGCACCGGTTTGAGGAATATCGAATTCAGCAAGAAGCCGGCGAAGCCATAGGATGTCGGAAGTTGCGGAGGAGAGCGCCCGATACTCAGCTTCTGTGGATGATTTGGCTACAGTAGTCTGCTTTTTAACGCTCCAGGAAACCAGTGTGGAGCCAAGAAAGGAGCAAAAACCAGAGACAGATTTCCAATCAAACGAATCGGCTGCCCAGTCTGCATCTACATAAGTAGTAAGTTGTAAATTTCCGGGTATAAGCGGCAGGCCGAAATTTAAAGTTCCTTGAATATAGCGAAGTATCCGTTTTAGATCAAGGAAATCAGCTGTAGATGGATTATGCATATGTTGACACACGGCATTCACAGCAAATGCAATATCAGGTCGAGTAATAGTGAGATAATTAAGCGAACCAACCAGACGACGATAAAGTTACGGATCCGAGAAGGCTGGAGCAGCAGGAAGATGTTTGGTAGACTTAACTACACTTGGCGTGGGAACCGGTTTTGAATTTGTAAAACCTGGAGCTGAGAGAATGTCGGCAGCATACTTGGATTGATGAAGAGTGACTGTCGAACCGGAGCGGTGCACTTGAATGCCGAGAAAAGTTTCTACCGAGCCCAGCTGTTTTAAGGAAAACTGAGACCTTAGCATAAGCAATAAGCTGTCAATGGTGGTGGCGTCATTACCCGTGAGCAACAAGTCATCAACATATATAAGAAGGTATAGTTGAATGTGAGACTTGGTAAAAATAAGGAGCGACGGATCCGCTTTACTAAAGGTGAAACCAAATTGCAATAAGGATTGAGTTAGTTTATTAAACCATTGACGAGGAGCTTGACGGAGACCATAGAGGGATTTGTGCAACTTGCAAACATAATCCGGATGTTGAGAGTCAACAAAACCAGGAGGTTGTCTCATAAAAACTTCTTCCGAAAGATCTCCATGAAGGAAGGCATTGGAGATGTCAAACTGGAGAGTTGCCCAATTGCGATGAAGAGCAAGTAAAAGAAGAATCCGGATTGTAGGGAGCTTGGCAACTGGACTGAAGGTCTCATTAAAGTTGACGCCAAATTCTTGTTTGAAACCATGAGCAACTAAACGAGCCTTGTAGCGATCTATTTGACCATTGGGTTTAGTTTTCAATTTGAAAATCCACTTGCTGCCGAGCACAATCTTATTGGGAGGAGGTGGAATGAGACTCCAGGTACCTTGTTGCTGAAGGGCCATAAATTCGGCTGACATGGCCGCACGCCAAGATGGGTGTTGTAAGGCTTGAGTATATGAGGTGGGAATGTGAACTGACTGAGGAACCGTAAGCAAATCAAGAATAACTTTTGGTTTTTGAATGCCCATTTTCAGCCGAGTTTGCATTGGATGAATGGAGGGAATTTGAGGTGGAAGAGTAGGTGACGGAATGACAGCAGGAGCTGAAGATGACTGAGGAGAAGGAGAACCGCGAGTTTGCTCGGTGTAAGAAACAGGTGCAGGGGAAATTGACACAGTGGATTGCTGGGATGCAGGTAAAATGTGTTGATAGTTTGGTGGAGGAGATATGGTGGAACCCGTTAAGGTGGTAGGTGTTAGGAGGAAGGGATTGGGAGGAGGAGATTCGGCACTTGGAGTAGCTGGAGCAGGAGGTTTAAAAGGAAAAATATGTTCATAAAAGACCACATGCCGAGAGATATAGATTCGATTTGTATGAGGATTTAGGCAACGGTAGCCTTTGTGAGAAGAGGAGTATCCCAAGAAAATGCATTCTTGAGAGCGAGGTGACAGTTTATTAGCAGAAAGAGGTTGAAGCCAGGGAAAACAGAGACAGCCAAACGTCCGTAGATGTTCATAGGAAGGTAATTTGTGATGAAGAAGTTGATAGGGAATTTGAGACCGGCAAGCAGCGGTTGGCAAGATGTTGATTAAATAATTTGAAGTTAATAGTGCTTCAGCCCAATAACTATTGGGAAGATGAGCAGTGTGCAGAAGAGCACGAGTAGTCTCGATAAGATGACGATGCTTGCGTTCAGCGAGACCGTTCTGCTCAGGAGTATAAGGACAACTAAGTTGATGAGCAATGCCATTTTGACTTAAATAAGTTTGAAAGGAATTGCTTATGTATTCACCACCCCCATCGGTTCTTAATGTTTGAATAGATTTATTAAAGGAATTTTTAATAAGCTGATAGAAATGTTTAAACTTAGAGGCAGATTCATCCTTAGAACGCAAAAGATAAATCCAAGTGTAGCGAGTAGAGTCATCTATAAAGACAATATAATAGCGAAAACCATTAAAGGAAGAGACAGGTGCTGGTCCCCAAACATCAGAATGTATTAATTGAAAGGGGTTAAGTACATGACTAGATGAAGAAGAAAAAGATAACTTGTGACTCTTGGTCACATTACACGAAGTACATATGAAATTAGAAGGAGGAGTACATATAGATGGAATTAAAGTAGAAAGATAATGTAAAGTCCTAATGTTTGGATGACCCAGCCGACTGTGCCAAGGTGGAGAATGGTTGACCGAGGATTGTAGAGCTGAAGAGGAAGCCGTGGAAGCAGTGGACACTGTATAGAGACCATCCCGAGAGCTACCATGGAGAAGGATACTATTGTCCGAGAGATCCTTAATGATAAAACCATGAGAGTCAAATAAAACGGAACAATTGTTATCGGAGGTTAATTTATGAATAGAAAGAAGATTATGAGAGAGATGAGGAACATGTAAGAGATTCTTGAGATGAAGCTTACGGTTCTGATCAGGCAGAGGTAAGATGCCTTGACCTGTATTCTGGATCGGAAGAGTATTGCCACTGGCAACCGAAATTGCATCTGCTCCAAAATACGGCTGACTCTGTTGGAGCTGAGTGGCATCAGATGTCAAATGGGATGTAGCACCGGAATCAAGAACCCACTCGGAAAAAGGAGACGACACGGTGTTGCTTGAATTGGTAAGATAGGCACGTTGATTGCTATTGGAAGTAGTCGGAGCATATTGCATATTACAACGATGCCAACAATTCAATGCCACATGACCGGTTTTTCCACAAATTTGACATATCGGTCGGTTTGATGCTGAAGCAGTTGGACGGGCAGCAGGGAGATTTTGTATAGTAGAGTTGTTCGTGCCGGATGGAATTGTTCTGAAGGGAGCACCTTTTCCACGTCCCCGGAATGAAGATCTTCCACGGGATGCATTTGAGCGAGACGTCCAAAGAGCCGTTTGATCAGAAGGATTAGACGAATCCTTTTGTTGTTCATTTTGTAAATTGATTTCTTCGCTGCACAATAAGGAATACAGCGCATCCAAAGTAATCGACTGCTGTATTATCCGAATTCTAGATTTGAATGGATTATAAATCGACGGCAATCCATTTAGTGTATGCAAAATAACATCCTCAACATCAATGTGTCCGCCGGACGAGGAGATGTTTTCAACTAAAGTTTTAACTTGAGCTAGATATTGAGTCATGGTAAGATCCTTCATCTGTATATGATGTAATTCATTTTTAAGTTGAATTACTCGAGAACGGTTTGTGGGCTGCAACCGTTTCTCTAAAACAGTCCAAATCTCATGTGCAGTGGACAAGGAAATGATATAAGGAAGGACAGAAGAGGAGATAGTCGACAGCAATGCAGAAACAAGGTTTTGATCAACCTGTTTCCAAAGACGCAGTTCATCTGCATTTGAAGTTGTAGAGGAGACAACCGGTGCTGTGATGCTTCCGGTCAAAAAACCTTCAAAGCCATTCGCCGAGAACAGCTTGAACACCTGAAGACGCCAAATGGGATAGTTATCATGTGTGAGAGAGGTCGACACAATGTGCCTCAGATTGCTCATTAGAAATTTCAAGGACGACGGAACCGCGAACTCCGTCATCGCTGCGGACAGTGATGAAACTTCCGCAGGAGCAGACGCCGCTGAACCAGACGACGCCATGGATGATGAGAACCTAGTGCTCTGATACCATGTGAACTTTCATCTTCTTCACCTGCAAGAGGAAAACAGGAAGAAGCAAGCCGAGAGCAAGGTTCACAGAGAATTAGCCATTGATCTCATGTATTGCTTTGGGGAATAATGGCCGGTATAAAAGGCCCAATACAGGAGACAAAAGCTGAGCTAAAGCCGCCTAAAAGGCCTGCAGCTCAGTCTGAGAAAACAAAGAAAGTGCATCCATACTCAAGTTGACATAAGTAGAACCGGATAGCTAAATAATGCTGAGAGGATACTCTAACAATGATAAGGATGAGTAAATGACATTGAATGCAATTTCCAAATGCAAAGAAATAAATAAATGAAATTTTACTACCCTATTTACAATAGTCTAAGAGACTAGAGACTGACTTAAGTACCTTTGTGGTGATGCGTTATTTGACACCACCTCTCACCGAGCTTCCCTTATAAATTACTAGTTTAGCACTACAAAGGGTTGCTTATGATCATTAATGATTCGAGAACCATTAAGTGTTCGAGGTGGATTTTGACCCAATAGTGCTAGCTCATTCCCATGGCTTAGGCATTGCCATGCAAGGAGGTGATCAATTATCGCCTTGACCAAAGAATCCTGCAGCCATCCCACCTACACTACAGAAAAACACGCTATTACCGTCGGATTTTCCAGGAAAATGCGACGGTAGAACCAGCAGAATATACGCCGGTATATTTTCGGTGTACTTTCCGGTGGAATTTCCACCGTACGAATATTGGCGTAGATTTTGCCGGCTTCTCGCCGGAAAATATTTTCCGGCAAAAATTCTGCTGGTTTTCACTAGCCGAATTACCGACGAAAATTGAACCGGCTTACTTAAACTCGACAAATTTGTACTGACGCATTTTCTGCTAGTAATCTTACTGACGAACAATCCACCGAAAAATGCGACGGAAAGGGCCTTATTTCGATCCCTCCACCGTCTTTCTTCTCATTCTTCTCATTTCAAGAGAGAGGTCAATCTCTTAGGTCAATAGAAATACGGGTCAATCTCCTGGGTCAATGTTGATGGTGGTGATCATATCAAGACTCGAGGTTGTGAAAAGGATGGTGCACCTTCAATGATATGTCAGGAGGGGTGACTTCGAGGGAAAATTATTACATGTGGCATCTAGAAGGCGAATCCGGATGCCACACGTCACCCGGGTCAAGTGCATCCGGGTGATGTGGCGCGTCCAGATTCACCTCCAGATAGTCCGATCACCGCACGTAATAATCTCTCGACTTCAAGGGAGGTCGTTGAACTGAGGAAAGTGATCGACAATAAGGAATTAGCACAACGTCATGAGGGGGCTAGTTTCTCATTGCGAGCTGAGGTGATGGCCTGTGTAAAGAATGTGAAAAAGACTGGCTTTGCGGAGGGTAATAAGCATTTCTCAGATTACTTAGAAAGGGTAGAGGGTTACACCGACAATGGCAGATTCTACGGGTGTTATGATTTATGAATGAGATTGCCAAAGCAAGTGACGATAGAACACTTCATATTGGGCCGGGTTTCAGCTTTAGCTTTGACTTAAAAAGAAAGTTTGAAGTAATAATTTAACGATGTGTAAATTTTTTTTTTTTTCTGAAACACTAAAAAAAAAAAAGATAAAAAAACAAATCATTCAGTTTTTTTTTAATATTTCGATTTATTAAATTAAATAGCAAAATCGATGAGGAGTTATAGGTAGAATTCTTGTAAAAGGAAAGTAAATATATGTGGCATTTTCTCTTTACTATTTAATTTATATAATATTTATAACTAGAAGTCATATTATTGTATAATATTTATTAGAATAGGGCTTTTTCTAATTAAAATGAACAAAAAGTCTGACTTTTTTTTTCTTTAATTTGCTTGTTGCCGTCGCCATCACCATCACTATCACTTGCTGTTGCCACCGCTGCCTAGCCTTACTCTCTCTAATTCCTCACAAGCACCCTCATCCATAATTCAACAACTTTGAAATGTATCACAAAACATATAGCAAAATAAATTTTGATATATATTTATGTTTTGTTTCAGATAATTTTTTTACTGCTTTACTTTGCAGATCGTAATTATATTTTTTATTTGGCTATTGAATTTTCACTATTTCCAAAAAAATTATGTACTATGAAGCTATTTTTCTTAATAGCTTTCTCAAAAATTACTTTCCTCATAGTACTTTATAACAACTTTTATAAAAAGTTAACAGCTGTCTTAACAAGCCATTAATTTACATAAAAAAACTAGTATATATATACAAGGGCGGATCCAGCTTCTTTTTTCAGGGTGGGCAAAAAAAAATTTTTGGGTGGGGGATGGGCAAAAATGCTTAGGATTGATAAAATGAGGGCAAAAAATTTTTTTTGAGAGGGGGCAAAATACCTAAAATATCCAAAATATTTCAAACTATACCCTTTAAAATTAAAAAAAAAAATTTTTGAGGGGGGGCATTTGCCCCCCCTCAAGTGAATGGGGATCCGCCCATGTATATATATATATATATATATATATATATATATATATATATATATATATAGTGAGAGAGAGAGAGAGAGAGATAGTAGATTTGGGAGACGAGCTAAATAAAGTTTGTTAATTCATGGGAAAATACTATTTATCACAAAATGGGCAAGGCCTTGTTTTTTTGGAAATTCAAGAAAAATTTATGAAGATATTTTACTTAGAACAATAGGGTAAAATACAACATAGGGATCGTAGGATTAATAAAAAAGACTCATGCATGATATAGTTGATAATTATCAATCATTATTAATTGTTATAGAATTGAATGATATGGTCATGTTATTAGTTTAAATTTAATTAGATATGCTATTATTTTATTTAACAAATAGTAATATAGAAAATATATTATCTTGAATCAAGGTTTTGTGAATACAACACAAACACAAACTTCGAACTTAAAACTTCATAGTTGGTAGCCAAAGCACCAAACCAATAAACCAATGTGAGTTACGTAACTTCTATTCTTGACAATGAATTCTCTAGTTAGGTCACCCACTTCTTCTTGTCAATTCACTGACTTCTTATAATCAAGTCAATGAAGTCTTCCGATTAGGTCGTTGGGTTCCTCCAATGCAATCAACACAAATATTTTTTATAACTCTGCATAAAATTTATTTTATCACATTTCAAAAAAAAAATATTATCTAAATTTATTTTTTAATACTATTATTTATAAATATAAATTTTATATGATGGTATAATCATAAAATGCTTGCAATGGGAGCATATGATAGAATGAAGCAATTGTATCCTGGCTATTAATCACTAAAACTTATGTCAATTAATAGAATGGATTGTAGCATGCTAATTGCCACATAATTTGATCTGTTGTCCATTCAAATGGAATTACATAGTTAGAAGTTGGTAGTTTATTGTGCATTACCCAATTGTATTGTACTAGATATAGGTGTGTAGGTACAAGATAGAAATGGTTGAGTCTACTCTATTCTATCTTTGATCAGCTTAACTAACTAGAATGGTTGCATTAGGGACTTTGTTTTAGTGATCTTACTTCTCACCAAATATTTTCCCTTAATAGAAGGGAGAAGGAATACCAAAAAACATCTCATCATAAAATCTTTAGGCCTATTATTGATCATTTTCAGAAGCTATTTAACACTTCTAATAATATCTCTCACAATCATTCTAATATTTATGTTGGCAATTATGTTCATATATATCTTAGAGATACTTTAATTGCTCCTATATCTAATGAGGATATTAAAAATGTTGTGTTTTCTGGCCTCCCTCCTTTAGGAAATTAATGGGGGTCATCTTTGCTCTATTGTGAGAATTTTCTTTCCTCATAGCTACACGCCCATATGTGTCAAATTACAATTACCCTTATCCCTAAATCTTCTCATTGAAATATTAGAGATTACAGACCGATATACCCATATATATTTGGAATATTTCTACAAATTATTCCCAAAATCTTGCCTCTAAAATGAAACTTATTATGCTTCACATTATTAATTATAGTCAAGCTGATTTTAATCAGGGCAAAATTTCTATTGACAATAGTTTCCTGGTTGTTGAATTACTGGGAGATTTTAACATAAATTCTTACAAAAACTTTTTATGTACAAAAATTAATATTTTTAGGCTTTTAATACTATTTTTAGAGAGTTTTTACTTAGCTTTCTTCCCCAATAAGGGTTCTCTTACTCATCTCCCATTCCCAAGGTGAGTTGTGAATTTGGGCCAATATACCAAGGTTAGTTGCGTAACTTATTTTATTCTAGTCAAGGGCTTCTCTAGTCAGGTCACCCAGTTCTTTTAGTCAAGTCATTGTCTTCTTATAATCAAGTCAATCAGTTCTTCCGATTACGTCAGTGTGGGATCCTCCAATGCAATCATCACAAGTATTTTTTATAACTCTGCATAAAATTTATTTTATCACATTTCAAAAAAATATATTAACTAAATTTATCTTTTAATAATATTATTTCTAAAGATAAATTTTATATCAAGTTATAATCATAAAATTCTTGCAATGGGAGCATATGACTGAACAAAGCAATTGTATCCTGGCTATTAATCACTAAAACTTAAGTCAATTAATAGAATGGATTGTAGCATGCTAGTTACCATTTTTTTTTTGTTAAAACCCGCTGTGGGGCCTACACGTTAATATCCCAAAAAATAGTTACAGAGTCCTTAGAAGGTTCATCCAGCTCTCTACTACTCCAAAGAGCTACAATTAAAAAAGAAAACAAAAAACCTATGAGCCGGTGGATCCTTTTTCTACGAATACAAAAAGAACTTAAGTAATAGCTCGGGCTGTGAGAAAATAGCACCTAAAAAAGGAAGAGCAGAATAATCCCTTTCAGCATATTCTTCCTGCAAAAATACTGAAGATAACAGAAAAAGAAATACGAAATTGAAAATGAGAATACCTTGCGGTCATTGAAGCTCGTAACTCGTAAGTTATTTTGGTGCCTGCAAGGAATTCTCCAAAAAAAGGTAAGAGAAATAAAGTAGATAATAGAGGCTAGGCTCCCAATGGTATCCCTATTAGGCCAACAGTTAATAAAAGCATAAGAAAGCCTAAGAAAGCCCTGCAAAAAACAGAGAGCACCACTGAAATTCCAAACCGACCTACCATTGTGAATAGCAATCTTCCTGAAACAAAACAACACACCTAAATTCTTCCACCTAAAGCAGCCCACCCAGTACATACTCAAAACATAACAAAACACATAATTCCCACCCAGATTACTACAACCAACATAGTTAATATAACAGAAGTACCAGCGCACAGACCTGCATAAATGCTTAGTCTGGACATTAAGCTCAAAAATCAAAAGACTATTCCCAATACTCTGACAAAAACCAAAATAGAAACAAACCCAAAAATTGTCACAGGAGCAGCACACAAACAGAATATCAAGCCCATACAAATAACCAAAGAAAACCTGCATATAAAACTTAGACTTGAACAAGAGGAAACAGTGAATATAACAGCTCATTACAATAGAAAAATACCTCCCAGAAAATTCAAACACAGACGAAACAGGAAATAAAATCTAGGGAGAAAGAAAAAACATCACTTGCAAGCAGACCACAGGAACCATAGAAAACCACCAGACCAAGTCACCCATGAAGAATGTAAGGGAGGCCCATTTTATCTAGTGAAATCATGCCTTTAAAAGGAGAAGGAAGATTAATAGTAGGCAATTCTTGATAGTAATCATTACTAGAGCCAAAATTTGCCAACCAATCGGCACAAGTGTTACCTTCCCAGTAGATATGGGATATGATAAAATTAAAGCTAGAAAGCAACATTATAATTTTCTGTATAATGTAAAAATCTTTAGGATAAACATCATTAGTAGTAGAGATGGCTTGAATAGCAAGTTTGGAATCAACTTCAATATGCACATGCTGATATCCAAATTCAAACAGATAGTTAAGCCTTGGGATATACCCAATAATTCAGTAGTTAACACATAGTTCATAGAAATAGGACCAGCAAAAATGGCAATGGGGTTACCTTCAGCATTGCGAATAAGACCACCCATGCTAGCAGTAACATTCCCAACCGAACCATCCGTGTTAATCTTAACGTGAGGAGGAGCAGGTTTAAGCCATTTAACAATACGATCCACCTTAGTCACATTAACACCATTATTATCAATCCCAAGGTAACTAGCCAAACGATTGCAGTTCTTGAAATTCTTTTGAGAAATAAGATTGACAGCAATAAGACGCAAAACCTTGTTCCTAACATTGCTAATGATCTGATTGGCCCAAATTCTAATATTATTGTGTTTAGAATCATTTCTAGCTTTCCAAATGTACCAAATAACCAGAACAGGAATTAAGCAGTAAATATGGCCTTTACCTTTAGAAAACAAGATTTCAAGGATATCCGGCAACAAGTAGTGATTATTGAAATTATCCAAGTCAGCTAGGTTAAAAAAAATAGCACCAAACCTTACAAGCAATAATACTACTAACAAAAACATGTTGAGTACTTTCAATATTAAAACAACATTGACATTTAGAAGCAAAATAAAAACCTTTCTTATACAGATTGGTATCGATGGGCAAGAAGCCTTTAAAGCATTTCCAGGTAAGCAAAGAGTAGGATAGAGGAATCGTATTATGCCAAAGAGAGCCAAAGATATGAGAGACATCACCTTTAATATGAATATCCTCCCAAACTTTTTTAATACAAAACTTACCAGAAGCAGAAAGAGTAAACATGATATTATCTTTGTTTTGGAGATTTAAAGGAATACAAACAATTTTTTCAAAAATAAAATTAGGAACCTCTTCACGAAGTTTAGCATGATTCCAATCACCATTAATGAAGAACTCACTGACTCTGTTCTTAGCAAAGGTCTGGGTATTGAGATGAGTATCAATCGAAGAGCACCCCATCCAATTATCTTGCCAAAAAGAAACATCACCATTCCCAATCCCCCTTTGAATAAATTTCTCGACTTCCCACTTGATTTTACAGAGTCTTTTCCAAATCGAGGAGTCAGTATTTTTAAAGTGACAAACAAGAAGGTTTAGGTCCTTACAATACTTCACCTTCAAGAATTGAGCCCATAAAATTTTATTAGCTCTAAACTCAAACCAAAGCTTATGAGAAAAAACATGCGTAGTATCAGAAATGGACTTACAACCAAGGGAACCTTCTTTAAAAACCCTACAAGCTTTTTTTCCAAGAAGCCCAATTAATGCAAGATTTATTATTGGTGGCTCCTCAAAAAAATGTAATTTGATTTGTTGTTCATTCTAATCATAAAAAGGCTTCCCTTACACATCTTGTGAACCTCAAAATTTTCTTACAAGAATTTTTTATCTTAAGAATTTTTTATTTAGAACATTCAATAGTTATTTTTGGAATCATAATAAGTCCAAATCATAAACCGTTATCTCCAAAATATTTATAATATTGTGTTTTAGCTTTCCTAGTTTTTTCATAATTTTTTAGCACTGTCAAAAATTTTTAAGAAATTAGTACATGTTGGTACAAGTGGGGTTTGAGGACCATCAAGTATTTGTTTTACAAATCAATTTCATCAAAATTTTATAAATAAAATGAGTTAATTTATGAATATTTTTGTGTAATTTTTAGAATCCATAAAAAAAATTCTATGAATTTTCTATTAAAAATTATTTATAATATTATTATTATATATTATTTAATAAAAAATGAAAATATTTAATCCCACTTATTAGTGTATCAAATCTCATTTAGTTCATTTGCCAAAACATTAACAGAGAATAGGCTAAGGAAATAGGAGAGAAAAAGAGAGGAGAGTGAAAACAAAGTCCGGTTTTAGGCGACTTCGAGCCATTTTCGTCCGTCGGCTCAGTTGAGAAACTTGTTTATCCCAAGTAAGACGCATAATGTCCATCAACATTTTTAAGAATATGCATGCTTTAGCGAATATTTCGATTAAAATTTGGTATCCATTAGCGAAAAATGGGGATAACTTTTCACAGGTAAAACTTTCTTAGCGTAACTTTTTATATGTTATAGACATTATATTATGCACATTTTGAATATTTTCTGAAAATTTTATTCTGGTGGTTTTTAAATTTGCAGGGTTTAGTTAATAGAAAATTATATGGATATTAAAAAATAATTGTGTAGTACCATAAAAATCTTAAAACATCATTTTACACAATTCCTGATAATTTGATAATTTTATGAAAATATGTATTTTTACATAGTTGAATTTTCTGTTGTCTACCGTTATATAATACTGTGAAATTTTGATACATGCTCAATTACTCTTTAATTATTATAATTTGATTATATATGTACATATGTGAGTAAATTATATTTGTTCGGAGTCATATGGGGCCAGAATCATTTGAGATTTTATTTGTGTTAGGGAATTGCTGGGAGTTATAAGGTGCTAAAGCTATAAGCACAAACAAAAAAGAAGTTATAAAGGGTAAGAATCCTTTGAGGCTCTGTCTGGGTCTGAAAAATGTGATCTGAACTACTATGTAATATGAATTTTAATTTATTTATTTATTACATACTGTTATTTAAATCAGAGAATAACTGTTATGCATTTATTTAATTTCTCAGTTTAGTGATTTATTTAATTTAACTGCTTTTAAATATTCAGTAAAATATTTGATAAAATAATATTTAAAAATTTGGATTAGTTTATTTGGCTTGTTGAGCTCTTGTAACTCACTATGATTTTATTCTGGTTTTAAGAATTTGGGAAGGGAAAAAAGGTTGTGGAATAACAGTTCAGGATCAGATCTAAGGTCATAGGTATTTTGCTATTTTGATTTTTTTTCTGCAGTCATTGCTAGTTAAATTTTCAATTATATATCACTTGCATGTAGCTATGTATTATATTGTAGATATTTATTATGATGAAATAAAAGAAATTTGGTGGATGAGTTTATTTTTAATATTTTGATATTTCAGTAGCTCTGTAGTATGTAGCTTATTTTAATGAATTTTGACAGAAAAATTTAAAATAATTTCTAAACTAGATATTGGGATTTGTCTGTCACAACTCAACTTGATATGACATATTCTTATTAGGTTGGGTTGTGACGCATTCCCCCCTCCACCACACACACACACACAAACACATTCATATCTTAGATAAGAGGGTGTATTGCCATTCATATTTTAGATAAGAGGTGTATTGCTAATGTTATTATTATTATTTTTTTATTAATGGTGCTCTTAAAGACTTTTTTAGCACTTCTTCTAATTTAAAACAAGGGCATCCCTTATCTCCTTATTTATTTTGTATTGTGATGAATACTATATCTAGTATGTTGGATAATTATTCTCCTAGCAATGCTTTTGAAGGTTTCAAATATGAGAACAAAACTATTAACCACCTGTTTTATGCTGATGATCTCTTGGTTTTAGGAAGGCTACTATTATGAATGTTTTAAAACTTCAAAAAATTCTAATAAGTTTGCTAAGATTTTTGGTCTTAAAGTTAATATCATTAAAGTTCTATTTTATTCTCTAATGGCACTTCTCATTTCACTAATATTTGTGGCATCCTTAATATTATCTACTCTAGTACTCAACTTAACTATTTGAATTTACTCATCTTTACTAAAAGATTATTTTTGCAAATTTTCAACCACTTTTACAGAAAAATGATTTTTAGATAGTTGAAAAGCTAAATCTTTATCTTTTGTTAGTCAATACTCATTTCCTTAAGATTACTATCAGCAATAATGTTAACATATTGGATTAGGGGTGTCATTATACCCTAAAGACTATTGTAAGTTTTTTGTAAGGTTTGCACTAGATTTCTTTTTCATGGGGATATTAATACCAAGAAAATTCATACTATTTATTGGAGTTCTAACTGTTGTCCTAAGAGTAAGGTTGACCTGGGCATTCTTGCTATTCTACCCTTGTATTATGGCTTCTCCTTCTCTCTAACTTGAAGATTTTTATAGTGGAGACAATCCCCAGTTTGCTAACTAACTGGTATAACTACAAATATATTTCAATTTGGAGGTCGGGCAAAATTTCAGTGTCACTTCGTGGTCAGGCAGTATTCCAGCTTCACTTGGACAGAATTCCGGCGGCGGTGGTCGAGGACGAGTTTCTTCCCTCCTATCTTTCTTCTCTTCTCTTCTCTTGCTCCTCCTTGCTTTTCCTTTCTTGCCCCCCCCCCCCCCCCCACCTCGAGAAATGAGGGGCTATTTCTAATTTTTTGAGGATAGCATGACCCGTAAATAGGAGGATGATCAAGGGCAAAGGTGGAGTGGTTCGGATGGACGGCCGATATTGAATCTTTTGATCGTGGACCGTTCGTCAAACATTTGAAGGTCTTAATGATGTCAGAATTCGGCGATCTTGTGCTCGTTGGAATTAATTGTCTCATCGAGCCGTTCGATTCGACTATAAGCATGTCATATTTGGAAACCGTTTGGTAATCCAAATTGTGGTTCTAACTTTCCAACATCGCTTTGGGTCCTTGATTTGGACTCATTTAAGCTCGGGTTGTGTCGAATTTGGTGTCGTTGGGTTCGAATTTCCGAGACGTTCAATTTGACTATAAGTTTGCTGAAATCGGAGATGAGACTATCTCCGAATTAATTTTTAAAGTTTCCAGCATGGTTATTACCTCGAGATTCTTGCTCGATCAATATAATTTTTTCGAGGATATATCAACTACAAATATATTTCAATTTGGAAACCTCACACTACTAAAGATTATAAGTATTGGAATTTCATCTGCCTTATTGCCTCCAAAATCAGAATTAATATTACCTTAAACATTCATCCTAATAGTTCTCTTTCCTTCTTCTAGGATCCTTGGTATAGCAATAAAGCTTTATATAAGGTTTTTGACTTATCAGAGTTAAGAAATTTTCATAATATGTATTTTAATAGTTTTTTTCTAATGCTGGACCTTCTGATCTTTGTTTCCTTCTAACCTTTTTCATACCCTTGTGAATTTTAATTTTGCTCTGCCACCTCTCCTATATATGATCTACTGGTTTGGTTCTGAAAAAAATATTTTTAAAATGTTTTATACTCATTTCTCTAATAATAATTTTAATTCTCCTAGTTGCATTCTTTGTCACAAGTATCTCTTTTTTAATCTGATTACTCCTTTCTTTTTTAGACCCACTAAATTGGAGATGTTTGATCACATTTTTTATATGCATTCTATATCTTCTTTAATCAAAAAGTTTTTTGTATCTTTTATTTATAGTTTTACTTATTTCATGTGTCGTGAGAGGAATGATAGAAGGTTTCAAAATAATATTTTTAGTACCTCTACTATCTGGCTTAAAACTTGAAAAGCTGTAAGACTTAGAATTGCTTCTTGGAAGAAGGGAGGAGATATTATTCATCTTGTTTATTAACTACGTTGGTTTGTTGCTTGTTTGTTCATCGTCTGGGAAGCCCTATCAGTTTTTGAAGAACTGAGAGTTCTTGGAATACACGGGTTCTTGAATGAACCGGACAAGAAGAAGAAAGCAGGGAAAGAAACCAAAGCAAAGTAAATTCTATTATGTTGTCCAGCAGATACAGAGATGGTCTATTATATAGACGTACTAGTGCGCAAATATAAGTACGGGAAATATTACATTTATGCCATAGACTAATATATCACCTATTCAGCTTTTGTCTTCTAACATCCCCCGTCAAACTAATGGGTCTGGAATGACGCTTAGTTTGTGTCGAAGGAGCTGAAACCTTGGAGTGGAGAGTGGCTTGGTTAGTATATCAGCTATTTGGTCCATAGTGCTGATGGGTAACAGTCGAATGTTTTGACTGGTTATCTGGTCACGAACGAACCGTTGGTCGATCTCAATATGCTTGGTTCGTGCGTGAAAGAGTGGGTTGTTGGTGAGAGAAATCGCCGATGTGTTGTCACAAAACATATCAGTGGATTGATCAGACGGAATGCCGAAGTCCGCTAGGATCCGTTTCAGCCAGATTATGTCAGCTATGAGCGCGGCCAGCGATCGGTACTCTGATTCAGTCGAGGAGCACGCCATAGTGTGTTGTTTCTTGATTGTCCATGAGATGAGAGTTGAGCCGAGGAATGAACAATAGCCTAATGTAGATTTTCGGGAGATCGGATCACCCGCCCAGTCCGCATCTGAAAAAGATTGAAGAACAAGATTATTACGACTAATTGGTAAACCATAAGCTAATGTACCTTTTAGATATCGAAGCAGCCTCTTGAGGAGATATGTGTGAGGTGGACTAGGAACGTGCATGTGTTGCGAGAGTAAGTTGACACTGAAGGCGATGTCGGAACAAGTTAGAGTTAAGTATTGTAGTGCCCCGGTAAGTTTTCTGTAAGTTGCTGGATCAGAGTTGACATTGTTTGGTGAGAATTCCAAGGGACCGGTGGGTTGGCTAAGGATTTGCAGTTGAGCATATCAACCTGTTGGAGTATAGAGGACGCATATTGTTCTTGTGGCAGAAAATACTGAGAGTTTTGCTTCGTTATGCGAATGCCTAGGAATGTATTTACCTCTCCGAGATGCTTCATACTGAATTGGCAATTTAATTGATCAAGGAGTCTTTGAATGGCTGTCGGATTGTCCCCCGTAATTAAGATGTCATCTACATAGACTAGAAGATAGATTGTGACAGATTTTTCTTTGAATAGAAGTAACGACGGATCTGATTTGCTGTGTGCAAAGCTGAGTGACAGCAGGTACGTTGTGGATGTAGTATACCATTGTCTTGGAGCTTGGCGAAGTCCGTATATAGCTTTGTTCAGCCGGCATACATGTTGAGGATTTGTGGCATCCTCGAATCCTTTCGGTTGCATCATGTAGACGGTTTCTTGCAGTGAGCCGTGCAAGAATGCATTTGCTACGTCAAGCTGTTGGACCGACCAGTTGTGATGTAGCACCATGGTTAGGAGAATACGAATGGTGGGTAACTTTGCAACAGGACTAAACGTCTCGTTTGTTGGAACTCGTTCAATATGAATTAGGATGTTAAGCCTAATTAATTGTCCCAAGGCTAACCAAGAGGGGGGGTGAATTGGTAATTTAAAAATTATACTTCTACTCTTGGATTTTTAGAAAACCTTTTTAATTATTAATGCAAGTTAAATTTAAAGTTTAAAAAATAAACTTTTCAACCAGAGTAAACAACTTGCAATGAAATTAAATGCGGAAGAAAAATAAGAAAGAACACACCAGATTTATAGTGGTTCGGTCAAACCTTGACCTACGTCCACTCCCCGGAGGCACCCTCCGAGTATTGCACTAATACCACAAAGTGACTCTCCTTTTGCCCCCACAGCAAGGCGGAGAAGCCTGTACAAAATCACTTTCACCTTCCCCGGTGCGGCGGAGTAGCCGGGTTCTTTGACACCAAAGAGATATTCTTCTCGCCAAAACTTCCCTCAAGACGACCCTTGAATCCGATGGTACTGAAGTGCAAGTTTGCCAGAGCAACCGTGTGAATATTCCCTCCACACTCCCTTGAAATCCCCTCCAAGGATCTTCTCCCTCTCAAACTCCACCCTTTCCTCTCTCCCTTTCAAGTTCTCTCTTCAAGTTTTCTCCCAAAGAACGAAGACACAATGGCCGTCAAAGATACACTTTGTCGTCCTTTTACACTCTCCAAGTGTCGGCAGAGAACCGGACCGATGTTGTTGAACTTCACTTGAGAGCCTTCAAAGGAGATGGGAAGAAACAAAGAGATCTTCTTCTTCAAGTAACCTTTTGAATCCCTCACAAACCCCTCACTTGATCTCTCACTCTTCACTCTTACAATCTCTCCCAAACTCTCAATCTCAATGATCCCTCTCAAGAGAAAACAACTCCAAAGGCACTTGTAATAGTTTCTAGGACTCCTTATATAGAAAGGACATGAAAAACCGCCCAAAAAACTGCTAAAAACATGTTTTTCTGCGCACTGGATCGTCCCGTACGAAATTGAGTTAGTACGGATGAACTGTGTAAAAAACTGTCCCGTACGAACCATTTGTGCATCTGTACGAACCAATTTCGTCCTGGACGAAATAGGTTCGTCCCGTACGAACCAATTTCGTCCGGTACGAACGGTTATATCAAAAGTTGGTTCCGAAAACTGCAGAACATTGTTAGAAACTGCCATAGTCGGTTCCCATCGTCCTGGACGAACAGGACTTCGTCTGGACGAAATTTTTATAGAGAGAAACTCGTCCGGGGACGAAAATGATTTCGTCTGGACGATCATGACTTAAAAAAATTTTCCCGTTCAGTTCTTGTCTGTTCCATTGCTCTTACAAGGAGATAACTGATCTGATCATCCCGTACGAACAATGTTCGTCCCGTACGATCAGCACAAAAACTTTTTCAAGATCTCCTTTAGTGTGAGTGTTTTAATTCACTCAATTTACAATCACTCCCTTTCAAATTTAATTCAAATAAAAAGTACAAGCTTCAAATTCACAAAGTATCTCATGCTGAATTTGATTTGAAGTCTTCGTAGTCTGGAGTTCAATTTTCCTGAAATATTAGTACACACAAGAGCAAAAACAAATCTTCCAAAAAATGTTAGGAGATAACAACACATAGAACAATAATATTTGGAATAATCAAAACTATACAAGTTGCAAGAATGTAAAACATGCAAATAGCAACTTTCCTAACATCGTTGTAGTCTACCCCATGTTCTTGATGATTGCCGAGTGCCACAAGACGTGCCTTTTAGCGAGCGATGGAGCCATCGGAATGGTATTTTGTTCGAAATGTCCACTTACATCCCAAAGGAAGCGTATCATTTGAAGGCTCGACAAGAGACCACGTTCCCTGTTTTTGTAGTGTGAAGAATTCCGCTGCCATGGATTTCCTCCATTCTAGATGTTTGGATGTTTCTGTATAGTTTGTAGGGTCCTTGTGTTGGTGAGACGGAGAGGTAAGATGAAGTAGATTGAGTCGCACTGTTGGTTTGAGCGACCCTGTCTGTCGTCTGGTGATCATAGGGTGACTAGCGGCTTTGGTCATATGTTTGGGAGACGCTGCCGCAGACTGGATAATTGGAAGAATGTCCGAGTGATTTTGCTGAGTATCATTGAATTCCTGTTGGACAACTTGCTGAACAGAGGGACCAATCGTGGAGGTATTGGGAACTGGAGTACTAGAGGAATAGTTGGAAATTGGTGTAAGCAAAAATGGATTTGGTGTTGCAGCAGAAATTGAATTGAGCTGCGGGGATGTGGTAGTGGAGAAGGGAAAATTATGTTCTTCAAAAATAGTGTGCCTAGACATAAATATTTTATTAGTCGATATGTCAAGGCATTTGTATCCCTTGTAGTTTTCGGAGTAGCCTAGGAACACACATGAGTGTGCTTTCGGTTGTTGTTTGTTCCGAAGGGCACTTGGGATAAGTGGATAACATGCGCATCCGAAGATACGGAGATGACTGTAGTCCGGTTGACGGTTGTATAGTAGTTCGAAAGGAGACTTATTGTTTGTTATGAGTGATGGCATGCGGTTGATTAGGTAGGCGGATGTAAGAGTGGCGTCAGGCCAGTATTTGTAGGGAACCTTGGCGGTGAAGAGCAGAGATCATGTTGTTTCTATGATGTGCCTATGCTTTCATTCAGCTAGGCCATTTTGTTCAGGTGTGTACGGACAAGAGAGTTGATGGAGAATGCCATTTTTGTTGAGAAACTGAGTTAACTGATGGTTCATGTACTCCATGCCTCCGTCCGAGCGGAGGCATTTGATCTGATGAGATGTAAGTTTCTCTACATAATTCTTGAAATTAATGAAAATATGCGGTACTTTAGATTTGTGTTTCATTAGAAAAAGCCAAACAAATCTTGTAAAATCATCTACAAACAAAACATAAAATTTGTAACCCTAACTTGACTCAACCGGGGCGGGGCCCCAAACGTCCGAGTGAACGAGCTGAAGCGGAATGCGTCGTCTATTTGATGAATTTTCAAAAGGCAATTTATGGCCTTTTGCAAGATTACAAGAATGACAAACATCAAAATTAGAATCTATATGAAGATTATTATTACATTTCTTGATAAGATCAAGAATTCGAGAATGTGGGTGGCCCAAACGGTTGTGCCATGAGATGGCGCACTTTGTGGTCGCCTTGAGAGCATCTGTGGTGGATGAAGAGAGTTGCGTCCGAAGCGGGTATAGGCCATCAAGACACGGTCCTCGGAGTAAAATTTTTTGCGTCTGAAGATCCTTAAATACAAATTCATTAGGCTCAAAAGTAATTGATATGTTATTGTCTTTAGTCAACTTGGACATAGATAATAAGTTATACTTGAGCTCAGGAATATGTATGTAACAAACCTGAACCGGAGTGGGCTATTTGGATTGAGCACCCGTCTCCGATCGTGACATTGTTCGTTCCTTGATATGAATTGGTAACGGATAGGTTGTCCAGTGAGTTGGTAAGATGGGATGACGCCCCTGAATCAAGAAACCAGTTGGTTGTAGACTGATCTTGCGCGACTGCCAGAGCTCTGTTGTTGGACATAGGAACGTATTGCTCATTTAGGCGATGCCAACAGTTCGCCGTCGAGTGTCCTTTCTTGTAGCAGATCTAGAAAATGGTGACCGTGTCTGCTGAAGAACGAGTAGACAACTGAGTGTTGCGGTAAGATCTTCCTCTTTGTCGTCGGCCACGCCCTCGTTGCGAATATAAAGCAAGATTCGGATCAGCTGATGGAATGCCTTTTGCAGCGTCGGTAGCAATATTGACTTCCTCGCTGAGCAGAAGAGGGTAGAGATTATCCAAGCTTATGGGAGTGAGCATAGTGCGAATTGAGGTTTTAAATGCTTGGTATGATCCCGGTAATCCATTCAAGATATAAAGAATTATATCTTCAGTATCAATGACGGAACCGACAGCCGCTATTTGATCAACAAGCGACTTGATTTCCATTAGATATTGGGTCATTGTGGAGGTTTTCATGGAGATGTTATGGAGTTCGTTTTTTAGTTGGATTACTTTGGATCGATTGGTGGATTGGAAGCGTGTTTCAAGAGCAGTCCATATGTTGGATGTGGATTCTAGATGAATGATGTATGGTAAGATGGACTGTGAGATGGTAGAACACACGACTGCAGCAAGATTTTGATCAGTGAGAATCCATTGTGTGTATTTAGGATTCAGAGCGAAAGATGCGTCGGATTTTTTGATTTGTTTATCAGGAGGAGAAGAGAAGGGATCAAGAAATTTTTCAAACCCATTTGCGCGGAGGAGTTTGACGATCTGAGAGCGCCATAGTGAATAGTTTTCCGTTGAGAGTTGCGTTCGCACTATGTTCTTCAGATTTGCCATGACGAACTTCAAGGATGATGGAATGATCGTTTCTCCGGCATTCTCTGTGTCCGAGTGTTCTTCCATTTGAGATGTTATTGAGTTTTCCATCTTGCTAGGCTTCCTTCCGCTTCCGCTCTGATACCATGAAGAACTGAGAGTTCTTGGAATACACGGGTTCTTGAATGAACCGGACAAGAAGAAGAAAGCAGGGAAAGAAACCAAAGCAAAGTAAATTCTATTATGTTGTCCAGCAGATACAGAGATGGTCTATTATATAGACGTACTAGTGCGCAGATATAAGTACAGGAAATATGACATTTATGCCATAGACTAATATATCACCTACTCAGCTTTTGCCTTCTAACAGTTTTGTTGGCTGCTATTTTTCCCTAATTTATTATGGCAGGTTCTCGAGATATGCGTTTTGGATGGGATTCTACTTCATTTAAGGGAGATTTTTGAAGTGCGAATTATTATTTTTGGTCACCGGACGTCTGGACATTCAATCCAGACGCGCTATGTCACCCAAATATACTGAAATCTGATGTATTTTGGTGATGTGACGTGTATGGATTGATGTCCGGACTAATCCAGACACCGGATATAATAATTTGCCTTTTTGAAGATGATGATGATCCAGGCAGCCCATGTTGATGGTCTTTGTGTCAACCAACTAGCGTCTTGAATGACCTAAGTGACAATCAGGGAAATTTATTCAATTTTCTATCATGTATTTTTAGTGTTTTTTTGTTTTTTTGGGGCATTCTAAGTCTTACTTTTTATAGTTTAGCTGTCCTTTTCGGCTTATTTGAATTTTTTGTTCTTGTTTTTAGTGTTTGATCAATCATGCCCTTTCTTTCTATCTTGATTTATTATTCTGTGCCAAGTTTCGACGGCGTCCGTAGACCAAAACAATGCGGCACGTCTTCCCAAAAATGTACCGCACTAGGTTCCGAGCTTGATACCCGCCCTCAGTATCGCTCGATACCGAGCGCTTAACCGGACGGAAGAACCGTCCGGTGTCGGCACAGAATAATAGCTACATTCTCTTGTCCTCTCCTCCTATGGACTCGTAGTTTGTTTTTTTATTTTTGTCCTCTCCTCTTATGAAGTTGCAGTTTGTTTTTTTGTTTTTTTGGGTTGTAATTTTTTTATTTTGCGAATGTAACGGAGCTGGCTTTGGCTTTATTTTTCCCACACAAAAAAACATCTGAAAACATGGCTGGACAAATGAAGTTGCAGTTTTTTTTTATTTAAATAATTTTTATGTTGAAAAGTTGCTTTGAAGAAAAGTAAGAAAAATGTCCTAAATGAAGTTTTAGCTTTGTTTGGGACAATTATTCTTACTGTTTTCTAAAGCAGCTTTCTAGTCTAAAACTTTCTGGTTCAAAATATTTTGTACTAAAAAATTGCTTTAAAAAACAATAAGAAAATGATCTCAAATAAAACTTTTATATGTGCCCAAGTATTTTTTTCAAGGGCCCATGCACTGGTCAAATTTGATGCAGCTCTGATTTAATGAGAAGAAAATCTTCAAGTGAGCTCTATATTTGAGATCACAGGTTGTATTGATAATATTCCTCTTATTATTTCAACTCAAGTAAAATAAAAACCCTATCCTTAAAAACTTTAGTAGATCTGATTCAAATTTGAATATAAGAAGTTAAATAAATCAATTTTGTTATATATTTAAAATTTTCTATGATAGAGTATGTGTTTAATATCTTAACTTTAGATATATAGAGATAGAATTTGTAAGAGACTAAATTTTTAATTTGAAAGATGAAAAAGGAGAAAAATTATAGGGCCTAACTTACCTGTAATAATCTATTATATAATTATACATGCAAAAATTTACTCTTCTTCAAAGCTGAAGTTGGTAGGATCACACAATTGAAAATATTTTGTTTCTTTCTATTATAGGGGTTACAAAAAATTATAGAGATCAAAGGTTACGCCAATAAAATGTCGCCACGTGCTCTTACTCTTTACCGTGCAGCCCGATGACCCGATCCGGACCGGAACCCAATATTGCTATGTATTAGCTGATTTGTACAGACTTGAGTATTGCTAGGTTTTGCTCGGTATTGCTCGGTAACGAGAAATACCATTCTGTCAAGACCAATACCTAGCAATATCGAGCAATACCTAGCAATACCTAACATACCGAGCAATACCCCGGTTTTGCTAGGTATTGCTCGGTATTGGTCTGGACAGAGCGGTATTTCTTGTTATTGTCAAGCAATACCTAGCAATACCGAGCAATACCTAGCAATACACAAACATAACAATATCGGGTTTCCGTTCCGGGTCGAGCCGTCGGGCCGCGCGGTAAAGAGTAAGAGCACGTGGCGACATTTTATTGCCATCCGGATGTAGAGCTACGTCAGGTGTCTGGACCTAATAAAAATTACTCCGTAGCTTTTAGATAGGGGCCTTTTGATCAATTTGGCAAGAATCTAAAACACTCCATTGAATTATCTATGTTGATATTTAGGGTTTATCGATTATTTATTCAGCATTGAGTGTCTTAATGATGTTAGCAAATGATCTTATATGCATTTGATTTTTCTCATTTGAGTAGTTCGATTGACTGTACACTTACAAGATTAGGAGGCTATCCAAAGTACCCTAATATTTTCAAGCACTTGATTTAGATTAATTTAAACAGATAGAATCACATTTGGTGTCGATCTGTTCATCTTTTTGAGTTTTTCTGTTTGATTATAAGTTGGTTGAAATTAAAATTTTGATTATATATATTAACCCAAGATAAAAATTCATTCAAGAACAAAATGGGGGTTACAAAAACAAAATAAAGGACGAAAATAATAAAACTACAGAAAGATCGAAACTAGGGGGGTTAACAACCCAAAGGCTCAGTATTTGGCAGAGGCTTCCAACTGCTCCAAAACAAGGCTTGGGCCATCCAGTTTGGAGTGAAAGCAGAATTGCGCGCACCAACCAAGCAAAAATCACACCACCAAAGGTTGCACCAAGCCATAGCTTCAGAACAGTGAGCCCTAGTCCCATCATTGCCATAAACCACCAATTGCATCCTCGAAATATAACCAAGCTTCAACCAAACTTCAACAAAGCAGTCATCGCCACAATTAAAAGATAAGGCATAATGGCTACCAGCAAAAAAATAGCAACCCAAATGAGAGAACCAATGAAAATCAACTCCTAGGCCTACCACGTCTACCTCTCCCACGAGAGGGAAATGGTACAACAGGTCGGTCAGGCCGCATAGCAAATTAATCCACAGGTCCTTCATCTTCCCTAGTCTCCGAAGAGGAATCAGAGGAACAATTAATCCAATCAATTTGCAATCTAACATTCTCCCCCAAATTGGCATCCGCTTTAGCAACCAAAACATCTGGTGAAATTAAATTAACAGGGACATCAACAAAAGGTCCAGACGCAAGAGCAGTAGGTGTCAAAAAAGGAGAAACGGAAGCCCCAGAAATTTTGAACTCCCCACTAGGAGAAGCAACCTCAACAAAAATACACTAAGCAGACACAGTACCCACACCAGACAAAGGAGTATTAGAGCTAACACCACCCACATCACTAGCACATTTACGAGAAGACAAGCCAACTCCAGAATCCGACACAGGAGGCATAACCGCAAGAGAACCAACACCCACCACCCATCAGACTTCAAAAATTTCCCAAAACGAGCAGGGGAAAGAATAGAAATAGGACCGCCCACATCATCAACACAAGAAATGGTGGGATCAACACCACCAACGTCCAAACCGATCAAAATAGGGGAAACAATATGTCACGACCCGACCCGAGACGAGACGGATCCCGCCCGCGCCGGATCGCGACGGGGAAAAGCTAACCAGGATCTGGCTTTGGATTAGGTTACTGAACTGATCTTCCAAATTCTTAACTCAACAGAAGCACACAGAACAACAGAGCTACTAAAAACATCAAATGCAGCGGAACAAAACATCTATCTTTTCATTTCCTCAAAATAATCATCTACAGAACAGTACAAGGCTTTCAACAGAAAGAAAGACAGAACAGGAAAGCCATGACTGTACAAAAATCTTAAGTACAAAAGTACCTAATCTGATCAGACTCTGAAATCTAATCCTGGACCTCCTTGCCCTTCCCAGAACCTGAAAACCACCAGAAAGCAAGGGTGAGCTCAACAGCTCAGCAAAGCAACAAACCACCAATCTAAATCCTCAGAAAACAAAACCAAACTTATCAGACAGAAATCAGATCAGAAGTCGGAACAGAATCGGAAATCAAAACTTACGGACAGATATCAAATCACATCAGAGTCGTACAGATCGTATCAGAACAGAACAAATCAACAGAGTCAGAATCAGAAATCAGAATCGTACGGATCATATCATGTCATAATCACAATTTCGTACAGAACAGAACAGATACAGAAAATAGTACAGATACATATAGCTAAATGCCCTGACACTGACGGAATCTCTACGGATTCCGGCCCCTTATGCCTCCCTTCCCAGACACTGACTGAATCTCATAGGATCCAGGCCCCTTATGTCTCCCTTTGTGCTCACGGCACCAAAACAGATGTGCTTATAGCACCAAAACAGAATTCATCGGATCCGGAACAGAACAGATATCAGATTTCAGATTGAGCTCATTTCAGATTTCCCGTTTCACTAACTGAATCTCATAGGATCCAGACCCCTTATAGCTCCCTTTTTATAGCTTATACACATAGCATTTCAATTCAGAAGAAATCCGGACAATTCAGAAATTACCCAAAAATCGGGCAGCACAACGGCAGTGTACAGAATTTACACAAAAATTCCTGCAAAGAAAATTTACCGAATTCGCACAGAATACAGATATCAACATTTCAGAACCTTTATTCTACTGCACAGATAAATTCCAATTTCACAGAAAAATCCGGTCGACTAAAAACACAGTCGAATCAAAAATACCCGGACGAAAATCTTCAGAAAATAACCAAAATGTGCACACTCGGCACGTCAACAATATACAAAAAGTTACGCGGTAAAAACTGAACCGTTCAAAAGATACGGACGAAAATCGCTAACGAAAACAAAATCCGGACAGAAAATACCGCCAAACACGACGGTTCTGAAAATTTAGAAAGTCGGATTGTGCCTTACCTCGTGCACAGCAATTTCCTCAACAGTCTCCTCGGACGAAAACAGCTCGGCGTCGCCCGAAAATCCGCTTTTCCACTTTTGCCTTCGTTTTTCTCTCTCCTCAGCTTTTTCTCTCTCTTCAAAATATCTCAATTCTATATATATCCAGACTGATCGTCCCGGACGATCGAGCTTCGTACCGGACGATCCATGAAGAGAGGAATTCCGTCCAGACGAAAAATGACATATCGTCTCTGGCGAAGGGTTCACGGGAGAATTTTCGTCCAGACGATCCAATTTTCGTCCCGACGAATCATACAACCAAAACTGATTTTCTGCACAACCTGTACCGATCGTCCCGGACGATCCAACTTCGTCCCGGACGAACCTGGAGCAAAAACTGCTATTACAATCTCCCCAACTTAAAAAAAATGTCGTCCTCGACATTATCCAGTCCAAACTCAGTCAAAACAAGTACGGGTACGACCGTCTCATATCAGACTCCTTCTCCCAAGTTGCTACAGTCCGGTGCTTCCACTGGACTTTAACCATCGGAATCTCTTTATTTCTTAACTTTCGGACGTCGTACGCCAAAATAAGCTCTGGCTCTTCCTTGTACGCCAGATTCTCCTGAATCTCAACCTCATCAGCTGACAACTTCTTCCCAGAGTCTGAAACCCACTTCCTCAGAGTGGATACGTGAAACACATTATGCACATCCGGCATAGAATCAGAAAGCAATAGGCGATAAGCAGATTTTCCAATTCTTTCCAAAATCTCAAATGGTCCAACATACCTTGGACTAAGCTTGCTTACCTGACCAAATCTGCTCACACCTTTCATCGGGCTGACTTTGACATACACAAAGTCACCGACCTGAAACTCAACAAATCTGTGCTTCTGATTGTAATACTTCTGCTGACGATCTTGAGCGGCTTTCAATCTTTCTCTTATCAAATTGATCTTCTGAGCAGTTTCATCAGCAAAAGTGGCCCCCAAAGCCTGTCTATCTCCGAAGGAGGTCGGAGTCAAAGGAGTACGACACTTCCTGCCATACAGAGCCTCGTACGGTGCCATACCGATACTGGACTGAAAACTGTTGTTATAGGCAAACTCAATCAGCGGAATATGATCCTCCCAACTTCCGCTAAAGTCCAGAACACAAAGCCTCAACAGATCTTCCAGTACCTGAATCGTCCTCTCAGACTGTCCGTCGGTCTGAGGATGAAAGGCTGTACTGAAATGCAGTTTCGTACCCAAGCCTTGCTGAATGCCTTTCCAAAGTCTGGAAGTAAAGCGTCCATCTCGATCAGATACGATCACACGAGGCACACCGTGCAATCTGACTATTTCCTTCACATAAATCTGTGCCAAGCGATCAACTGAATCCGTCTGTCTGATCGGAAGAAAATGGGCTGACTTGGTCAATCGATCTACAACCACCCAAATGGCATCATGTCCTTGTCTAGATCGAGGAAAACCCATCGCAAAATCCATCGTTACCTCCTCCCATTTCCACTCAGGGATAGGCAACGACTGCAACAGTCCACCTGGTCGCTGATGCTCTGCCTTCACCAACTGACAGGCTTCGCATCTCGACACAAATTCTGCTACATCTTTCTTCATCCCAGGCCACCAAAACAAAAGTTTCATGTCAGCATACATCTTACCACTGCCTGGATGAACAGTGTAGCCAGAATGATGGGATTCGTACAGAATCTCCTGCCTCAAGTCTCCAAACACAGGTACCCACAACCTATTCTTACAGAAAATAACACTAGAATCAGAAATTCGAAGTTCAGGAGTCTTACCAGATCCAATCTGTGCAATCAACTTCGAATAATCAGAATCTGACTTCTGGGCTTCTTGAATCCGTGCTTCCAAAGAAGACTGAATACTCATCTGAGCCAACTCCAAATCATTGGAGGAAACCACCTCCAACTGCAATCTCTCCAAATCACGAATCAGAAAGTCATCACAGGTAAGCTGAATACCTGAGAATCCAGAAGACTTCCTGCTCAGAGCGTCCGCTACCACATTCGCCTTCCCAGGCTGATACTGAATAGTCAAATCGTAGTCCTTGATCAACTCGAGCCACCTCCTCTGTCTCAGATTCAGATCCTTCTGAGTAAAAATGTACTTCAGGCTCTTATGATCAGTAAAGATCTCACATCTGACGCCATACAGGTAATGACGCCAAATCTTCAAAGCAAAAACAACTGCAGCTAACTCCAGATCATGCGTCGGGTAATTCTTCTCATGTGGTTTTAACTGTCTCGAAGCATAAGCAATTACCTGACCATGCTGCATCAGAACACAACCCAATCCTTTCAGTGAAGCATCACTGAACACCTGGAAACCCTCCGTACCTGACGGAAGTGCCAACACTGGAGCTGAAGTCAGACAATCCTTCAATCTCTGAAAACTAGCTTCACACTCCGGTGTCCAAACAAAAGGAACTGACTTCTGAGTCAGTCTCGTCAGAGAAGTCGAAATCTGTGAAAAACCCTTCACAAATTTCCTATAATACCCGGCCATGCCCAAGAAACTACGTACCTCAAATACCGTAGTCGGCCCTGGCCAATCAGCAACAGCCTGAATCTTCTGGGGATCTACAGAAATGCCTTCTCCGCTAATCACATGCCCCAGAAAAGAAATGCTCTTCAGCCAGAATTCACACTTAGAGAACTTGGCATACAGCTGATGCCTCCTCAAAGTCTCCAACACAATCCTCAAATGCCTGGCATGCTCATCCTCAGATGCAGAATATACCAGAATATCGTCAATGAAGACGATCACAAACTGATCCAAATACTCCCTGAATACTCGGTTCATCAGATCCATAAAAATCGCAGGCGCATTGGTTACCCCAAAAGGCATAACCAAAAACTCGTAGTGCCCGTACCGAGTACTGAAAGCAGTCTTCACCACATCAGTTTCCTTCACCTTCACCTGATAGTATCCGGATCTCAAATCAATCTTCGAAAACACCGAAGATCCGGAAAGTTGATCAAACAAGTCGTCAATCCGAGGCAAAGGGTACTTGTTCTTGATCGTGACCTTGTTCAAATCTCTGTAATCAATACACATACGGAGTGTACCGTCCTTCTTCTTCACAAACAGAACAGGTGCTCCCCAGGGCGAAACACTAGGACGTACAAAACCTCTGTCAACCAACTCCTGAAGCTGAACTTTCAACTCAGAAAGTTCTTTCGGTGCCATCCTGTACGGAGCTTTCGATATCGGAGCGGTACCCGAAAAAACATCGATAGAGAACTCCACATCTCTATCCGGAGGTAAACCAACCAACTCCTCAGGAAAAACATCGGCAAACTCCCGTACCACAGGGATCTCAGAAACAGAACCAACCTCCAGGTTCAGATCCCGCACCGAAGCCAAAAATACTGGGCATCCTTTCTTCCACATTCTGCTCACCTCCAACGCAGAAACCAGACTGGAGAGAACACCTCGTAATCCCTGAAATACAACTCTCTCTCCAGCCACAAGCAAACTCACTTGCTTCTTCAGACAGTCTATCTGGGCCTCATACTGACTCAGCCAATCCATGCCCAGAATCACATCATACGAAGAAATCGGCAATCGAATCAAACTCGATTTCCACTTCTTGCCAGAAATCTCGATCTCACACAAACAAAACTGTCGAGCAATCAATGGATTCCCAGCCGGTAAAATCACAGACAAAGAAACCGGTAAAACCATCGAATCCAAATGTAAAATCTCAAAACAATGCTCGGACAGAAAAGAATGACTCGCTCCAGAGTCAAATAAAACACGACAGGGCTGATCAGAAATGTAAACCGTACCTGTCACAACATCCGGAGCATCACGAGCCTCCTGCTGACTCAGACTGTAAACTCGTGGCTGAACTGGAACAGGAGCTGAAGCAACAGAACTACTCTGCTCCCTCTGAATCGTAGGTGGTCTCCGTGGTGCAGAACTAGAACCACCACCTCTACCAGCAAATCCCTCAGGGCGTGGAGGAACAGTCCTCGGTCTTCCTGCTGCTGAACCAACAGGTCTGACAAAGCCCTCAGATCGCTGCTCATATCCCATCTGTGGACATTCTGCAATCCTATGTCCCGGCTGACCACATCTGAAACAAAGACCAGCTATCCTGTAGCACTGGCCATGGTGTCGTCGTCCACAGTTCTGGCACACAGGTGCCGAACTGACAGATCCAGAACTAGTCGTACTGGTAGCAGTACCAGACGATCCTCCGCTCTTCCTGGAATCTCCAGATCCAGATCCAGGAACAAATCTCCTCTTCCCAGAGGAACCACTGCCAGATGTCTCTCCTCCAAACCTCTTCCTACTCGCAGTCCACCGCTGCTGAGTAGCTGTCATGTCATTCTCAATCAGACGAGCTCGCTCCACAAGCTCAGAGAAATCAGTAATCCGGAACGGTATCAGAGGCTGCCTCAAAGTGTCTCGTAAGCCTCTCAGAAATCTGTAGCACCTCTCAGCAGACGTGCTAACCAGCTGCGGAGCGTACCTGGCTAATGCAGTAAACTCAGCCTCGTACTGCATCACCGTCTTGCTCCCCTGAACAAGTCTCAGAAAACTCTCCTGCATCTGCTGTCGTGCAGAAGGGGGAACAAACCAGTCCCGAAATACTTCAGTGAACTCCTCCCAAGTGATCAAGGAGTTCAATCTGCCCTGAAATCTGGCTGCTTGCTGGCCATCCCACCAGTGCTCAGCCTCTCCGTCCAACAGAAAAACAGCTAACGGAACTTTCCTGTCTGCAGGACACTGCATCCCGTCAAAAGTCTTCTCCAATCTCCTCAGCCACTCCTCGGCTGCTCTGGGCTCAACAGCGCCCTCAAACCTCGGAGGCTTCAACCTCAAAAATAACTGCAGGTGTCGATCAATGTCCTCAGATCTAACAGTCGAAGCTCTGCTCTGAGTCTCGCTCATCATCTGAGCAACAAGTGAAGCAAACTGTGAAAGCGTATCAGCACCGACCACTGGGGCTGTACTCCCCACTGGTGCTGCCTGATCGTCACTCTGACCGTCTGTCATGTCTGGGTCTGGCTGATCCATACAGAAAAATCCAGAAAATCCGGAAAACTATCACAAAACAACACAAAATAACACAATAAAAAGCCAAACGACCCAAAACTACCTCCCAGACAGACTCACTGATCACTTCCTAGAGCTCTGTTTTACAATCCAACCTGTTTCCAAAACCAGTGCTCTGATACCAAAAAAAAGCTTGTCACGACCCGACCCGAGACGAGACGGATCCCGCCCGCGCCGGATCGCGACGGGGAATAGCTAACCAGGATCTGGCTTTGGATTAGGTTACTGAACTGATCTTCCAAATTCTTAACTCAACAGAAGCACACAGAACAACAGAGCTACTAAAAACATCAAATGCAGCGGAACAAAACATCTATCTTTTCATTTCCTCAAAATAATCATCTACAGAACAGTACAAGGCTTTCAACAGAAAGAAAGACAGAACAGGAAAGCCATGACTGTACAAAAATCTTAAGTACAAAAGTACCTAATCTGATCAGACTCTGAAATCTAATCCTGGACCTCCTTGCCCTTCCCAGAACCTGAAAACCACCAGAAAGCAAGGGTGAGCTCAACAGCTCAGCAAAGCAACAAACCACCAATCTAAATCCTCAGAAAACAAAACCAAACTTATCAGACAGAAATCAGATCAGAAGTCGGAACAGAATCGGAAATCAAAACTTACGGACAGATATCAAATCACATCAGAGTCGTACAGATCGTATCAGAACAGAACAAATCAACAGAGTCAGAATCAGAAATCAGAATCGTACGGATCATATCATGTCATAATCACAATTTCGTACAGAACAGAACAGATACAGAAAATAGTACAGATACATATAGCTAAATGCCCTGACACTGACGGAATCTCTACGGATTCCGGCCCCTTATGCCTCCCTTCCCAGACACTGACTGAATCTCATAGGATCCAGGCCCCTTATGTCTCCCTTTGTGCTCACGGCACCAAAACAGATGTGCTTATAGCACCAAAACAGAATTCATCGGATCCGGAACAGAACAGATATCAGATTTCAGATTGAGCTCATTTCAGATTTCCCGTTTCACTAACTGAATCTCATAGGATCCAGACCCCTTATAGCTCCCTTTTTATAGCTTATACACATAGCATTTCAATTCAGAAGAAATCCGGACAATTCAGAAATTACCCAAAAATCGGGCAGCACAACGGCAGTGTACAGAATTTACACAAAAATTCCTGCAAAGAAAATTTACCGAATTCGCACAGAATACAGATATCAACATTTCAGAACCTTTATTCTACTGCACAGATAAATTCCAATTTCACAGAAAAATCCGGTCGACTAAAAACACAGTCGAATCAAAAATACCCGGACGAAAATCTTCAGAAAATAACCAAAATGTGCACACTCGGCACGTCAACAATATACAAAAAGTTACGCGGTAAAAACTGAACCGTTCAAAAGATACGGACGAAAATCGCTAACGAAAACAAAATCCGGACAGAAAATACCGCCAAACACGACGGTTCTGAAAATTTAGAAAGTCGGATTGTGCCTTACCTCGTGCACAGCAATTTCCTCAACAGTCTCCTCGGACGAAAACAGCTCGGCGTCGCCCGAAAATCCGCTTTTCCACTTTTGCCTTCGTTTTTCTCTCTCCTCAGCTTTTTCTCTCTCTTCAAAATATCTCAATTCTATATATATCCAGACTGATCGTCCCGGACGATCGAGCTTCGTACCGGACGATCCATGAAGAGAGGAATTCCGTCCAGACGAAAAATGACATATCGTCTCTGGCGAAGGGTTCACGGGAGAATTTTCGTCCAGACGATCCAATTTTCGTCCCGACGAATCATACAACCAAAACTGATTTTCTGCACAACCTGTACCGATCGTCCCGGACGATCCAACTTCGTCCCGGACGAACCTGGAGCAAAAACTGCTATTACACAATAGACCTATTTAAAGAGTGCACCATAGGCACAGAAGAAATTAATTCATCCTGAATAAGCACAGGCGTACCAGAAGCACAAGCTTCACGAGCTAAACCAACAATAACATTATTCACAGCTACTTCACCATTATCATTAATCAACGCCGCAGGAGCCGCAGGAGCCGCAGGAGCCGCAGGGGGCAAGGACGCACGTAAATCGCAAACAATATTAACTGGAGCCACCTCAGCGACAGGAGGAATAACCACATGATTAGCCAGAGGATGAAGGATAGGGCATTCAAGTTTTGAGTGACCCAGAGATTTACAGTGAGAGCAATAGGTATGAAAGGGGTCCATAACAACCGATTGTATAAAACCTAAGCTCTCGGATCTAATCCAAATCTTATCAGGATACACCTTGGTGGCATCTAGTTCCACCAGCACTCGAGAACCGATGGCCGCCTTCCAAAGGAAGTGGCCTGATCAATTTTAAGAGGTTTACCAAACATGGAACCGAGCCCCTATATATATATATATATATATATATATATATATATATATATATATATAATTATATATATATATATATATATATTTATATTATATATATATATATATATATATTGCTTTTTGAAAATAACTAAATAGATTTTTTTTAAAAAAAATATTCTTAGAAAATATATTTTTTCCCAATTTCTAAGGGGAATAAAAAAGAAATATAGAGATTAATATCAGACAGGCTTTTGATTTATTCTTTCAAAATGAATAACGGTCAATGAGGATAGTGCGTGTAGCGGTGTAGGATTAAAATAAGAAAGTAGGTATTCAATTAGTTTAGTTGAAAAAAAATTTAAAATTTATTCTCAATTTTAAAAAAAATTACTAAAATAAAATTCAAATCTTTGAAACTCAATTTCCGAAGTAAAAAAATTTAATTATATGACCTGAAATTAAATTCAAAATTTTAATTTTTAATCATTTTCATCATTGTATCCCTTATTTGTTGATAATTCATAAGTCCTATAGATTTAATACTTGAATAAGTTAGTATAGTTTGGCTTTCGATTTAATAAATTAAATAAAAATAAAGATTAAGATAATAACCTAAAAAAGTCAATCATAACCAACATATAATTTGTTTTTAATACCCAAATTAAGAGTTCGTTTGGGACAATTTTATTATTATTTTTAAAATAATTTTTTAGTACAAAAAATTTAAGTTCAAAAATTTCAATACTATAAATCTGCTTTAAAAAACAGTAAGAAAGTTATTCCAAATGAAACATTAATCAACAAGACAAAGCTTTCGCATTTGATTCATAAAAGTGTGAAGCGAGGGAAAGATTTGCTTAACTTTGCTAAGGCTTCATTTGGGACGGCTTTCTTACTGCTTCTAAAAGCAATTTTTTAGTACAAAACAAATTAATTTTTGTACTAAAATGCTGCTTTAAGAAGCAGTAAGAAAGTCGTACAAAATAAAGCCTAAATTAGCTTAAATAGTGCTGTTAGATCTTCATGGTAAGATCATCACATGGGCTAGAAGGAGGGCGAGATCCCCAAATAATAATTAATATTTGTAGCTATTTTTGTTAAAGTTGCTTTCAAAATTTTGTTAAAATTTGTCATTCCTAAATTTTTCCATATAAATTATGGGTGTTATCTTCTATTTGAATCATTGAACTAAATTTGAGTTGCATTTTCATCACAATCAAATTGTTATGAAATCTAAAGAATTTATCGGATCGGATTTGGGTCTGAATTTTTAACCCGTTTGCAAAACTGGATCGAGTTCGGAATAGCTGAGTTGGACCCAAATCAATTCTTGGTTCAACCCAAACTCGACCCGAATACCTATTTTGAATTTAAGTGAGGCTTCAAATTTATTTAGGTTTCGTTTGAGACAACTTTCTTACTGCTTTTTTAAGAATTTTTTTATATAATTTTTTTTTTAAGAAAATATTTTTGTGCTAAAAATATGTTTTTGAAAGTCGTAAGAAAGCTGGCCCCAAATGAAGCCTTATTCATATATAACAATTGAAAAATATGCTTGCATGAGAATTAAAAAAATATATACAATAGCTGTATCTGACACAAATGTCATTAATAAAGGGAAATTATGATGTTAAAAATAATAGATTTGTAAGGAAATTAAAGAAAATTAAATGAATATATTTTTTTTAACTAAAAATGCCTAAATGTTTATTTTTCATAGAAGAATAAAATTTATGATTGTAGGACATAGTACGTTTTTATTTTATTTTATTTATGAAATTAACATTCCATGCTTATATGCATACATACATACATATACACATGTATATAACATAAATATATACATCTAGCCCAACTTTGAGCTCCTTTGATTTAGGCTTCATTTGGAACATCTTTTTTATTACTTTTTAAAGCAATTTTATAGTACAAAAAAATTTTTTTGAACTAAAAAAATTTGTACTAAAAAACTAATTTAGAAAACAATAAGATTGTTGTCCTAAACGTGGTCATAGGCTTCAATTGAGACAGCTTTCTTATGGTTTCTTAAAACAGTTTTTTAATACAAAAAATAAAAATTTTGTACTAAAAAGCTGCTTTAAGATCAGTTAAAAAGCCGTCCCAAATGAAGCCTTATTCTCCCTAATAAGTGGTATCATAAATGAAGATTCATGTGATTTATGATTATCATGATAGTTAGCCTTTTAACGAGACTTAAGAGTAGGTTACAACTATAATGATATAGCAGTTGAATGAGCACTTTTTTTTTTTTTTTTTTTTTTTAAAGGGAAAACCACAAAGGGGCCTACGCGTTGATATAAAATCAGATTACAAGTCCAAAAAGGGAATTTTCAGCCAACTAAAGCTCAAAGAGCTACAAACATTCAAAAAGTAAAACAAAACTAAAGGCCGAAAAAAACCCATCAAAGCAAAATACATTCAAACCTAGGCAACATTCTAAGGCGATCAGAGAACGCCCAAAAAATAAGAAAGATCAACAGATAAGCAGTATCACCCGACTTTCTGGCAAAAACTTCCTCAAGGTGGAAGCAACCTGCAAAAAAAGAAGCAGAAAAACAAAACAAGGAGAAGACAAAGAGCAGTAAAAATAAAGCAAAAACCGAGATGAAAACACCCATCTCGAACAAAACCTCCAGCAAATCCACCTGAACTGACAGTGAGAAACACTTCCAGCGACAAAATTCAGCACCAGGCAACAAAATAATCAATAGTAATATGAACAAAAAGGCACAAAAAGATTAATCCGGACAAATGACTAAAAGGAACGAATATAAGGCATACCCAATTTGTCCAATCTAACTAAACCTTTCAGCTGTTGAGGGAGATTCCTGCAAGAAAATTCTTCCATACCATTAATGAGGCAGCCTTTCTTGGCTAAAAAATCAGCACACGCATTACCTTCCCGAAAAATATGAACTAAAGTGCAGTTTATACCTTCCATCAACATTTTGATTTTCCTCAAAATATAAATAAATTCAGGAGAACTCATAAAATTTTTTCCCAACAGCTGAATCAGGCTCAAAGCATCCACTTCAATGACAATATTAGTAACCTTGAGTTTATAGCATAATTCCAAACCATAGAGTAAACCCCTCATCTCTGCATAAATAACTTTACAGTAATTTAAAGAAGAGGCATAGGCAGAAATAACATCACCGTTAGAATCACGAAGAATGCCTCCCATACCAGCAGTAATAGATCCCACAGAACCATCCGTGTTCAATTTGGAAAAAGGCAAGCACGGTTTCAGCCATCTAACAATTTTCTCCCTATTTCTAAACTCAACAGAATTAAGATAAATACCGAAATAATGAGCCAAAAAACTGCAGTTTTTAAAGTTTTTACTAGTAATAACATTAGCAGCATATAGTTGATAGACTTTATAATTTATATTATCAATGATTTTCAAAGCATCCATACGAATACCCTCATGTTTAGCTTCATTTCTAGCCTTCCACAAAAACCAAATAATAAGGATGGGAATGAGATTGTAAATATGACCTTTCGTTTTAGTCAACCACAACTCCAGCATTTTATTGATATCCTCCTGCATACAACAGTTATCTTTATGAGCAATGCCCATGAAATGCATCCAAACTTTTGTAGCAATCCAACCCGTGATAAAAACATGCTCCAAGGTTTCCCTGTTAGAGCAACACTGGCATTTGGACGGAATATTCAAGCCTTTTTTCATCAGTTGAATGAGCACTTAGTGCATGAGATTTGATGTAACTTCTATGTGAGAGAAAATGATTGTTGACAAATACAAAAATATTATATGAGAGGGTTATTATGAAGTTATATGAAATTCTAAGTTTTATCACACATAAATGGTTGAAAAATGATGTTGAATAAAAATAATTATTAATTGATTTACTCTAGTTTACATATACGATTAAATTTTTATGTAGAAATAGATTTAACCATTCAGCAAAACTTATAAATTGAAATGAGCATGATTTCGTTTGGGACAGTTTTCTTACTGTTTTGTTTTTCATATCACAAACATAATTTTTTTTTAATACTTTTGGTGTTGATTTCAAAAAAAAAAAAATTTGTACTAATCGACTTTAAAAAGTTAAAATTTTTCTATAAAAAAGCTACTTCAAGAAGAAATGCGAAAGCCATCCCAAACGAAGTCTTACTTTCTCTATAGTCGCTTTACAAAACATTAAAAAAATCGTCCCAACCGAAGTCTAAAAAAATGGTATAAAATATCTTGACATATTTTGCATCAGTATAAGCTTTAAAGCACTTAGATTTGCTGTAAGGCTTCGTTTGGAATAACTTTTGGTCATTATTTTTTTGCTGATTATCAAAAAGATTTGTATTAAAAAGTTATTTTTGAAAATATTAATAAAATTATCCTAAAAAAAGCATATAATTAGTACATTTTTAAGTATCATTTGCAATATTAATCTTATCATAAATATAAGACTTTTAGTATCACTTTGCCAGCTTATTAGCTTATTGATGACCAACCCTTCTCCATAAATACTTTCTTTTATGTGAATTCAGCGCATGACATTTGGAGGACCCCACAGAATATTGACCTCTAAATTTAACTTAAAGCTATTTTGTTAAATAATCCGAATAATTAAAAATAAAAGTCAATTTCAGAGGTCATTTTATGTGGCAGTTTATATTCCTTTCCTTTCTTATTCAATGGATGCTCTTCAACCAAAGATTCAAATGAGACAAAACAAATAGTTCATCTGGGACAGCTTTCTTACTGCTTCTTAAAATAGTTTTCGAAGAAATTGTTTTAAGAAGTTATAAGAAAGTCATATCAAACAAAGGCTTCATTTGGGACGACTTTCTTACTGCTTCTTAAAATAACTTTTTAGAACACAAATTAATAATTTTATACTAAAATTTTGTTTTAAGAAAAAGTTAGGGCATATATGATGATCTTATCAAAGTGCTCAACAAAGAGATGATATTTGGTTGAAAAATTATATTTGAAAATCTGCAAAGAGATTCTTTATAAGAAGTCTTTAAGAGGCTTTTTGATTCTCTGAAAAAAGAATACATAATAAAAGAATATAATATGAAAGATATATAATATATTTGAAATATTTGAAGTTGTTTGGATGAATGTAAAATGAATGCAAGTTTTATTTATTTTTTTGGCTTGAAGTAAGATGATGGTGGTGGTCGGTGAGGATAGTGGCTAGGTTCTATGCTGGTGGCTGGTGTTGGGAGTAGCGGTGGTAGTTGATTAAGTCAGGGGTAGAGGTGGCTTCAATAGACAGCGTGTGGCGGATCGTAGCTATGGATGCTGACAGTGGGAAATGGAGGGAGCTGACAATGCAATAAAATTGCCCTGAAAAGGGTCTTCAGCTATAAATTAGTGAATTTATAATATATAAAAAATGAACTTGGGAGGGAAAAAATTCACCAAAATTTTACAACATATTCTTTTTTCATCAAACCAAATACCCAAATTTTGAAAACCCCTGCAGTTGGAATACTTTTCTTTCCTTTTTTTTGGCAAACTAAAAGCCTAAAAAAAATTATTTCTCATGCATGTATGATTTCTTATATTGATGATTCAATATAAGAAACTATTCATCTTGCAACTATTAGATAATTATTCATTTGTCTTTTACTCAAACAAAAATAAATCTCATAGATCAAATGCATATCAATGATGAAAACAAATCTTGATACGGTATTTTGTCTCAAATTTGATTATTTCTAATTTGAACATTCTTGAATTTACTTTTAGATGAGCATTATATGAGTTTGTATTGATTAGTAGTGATATATTGTACTCATCTCGACTAATTCAATAATTTTGAGATTAATTTTAATCATAATTGGATTAGAATATTGAGATAAAAAAACTTTATTGCAAAAGCAAATTTAAGGATTCAAAAGTCCCATCCAAACAAAACTTCGTAAGAATATCCTCAATTGTAGCAAGATGGGGTTATAATTGTGACACTTTCTTCTTCTTCTTTTTCTTCTTGTCATTTTGGTGGGAGATTGTCACTTTCCTTTTTTTAATAAATATTAATCCAAACTTATTTAAATGTATGTCAGCTTAATGGTTATTACTTATATCGTAAAGATCTTTAAATGTTTTGGATTTGAGGGGCATCTCTCAACTTTTTTTCTCAAGATTGTCCATTGTTTATTTTATGCATTAGTGTGTGGATAAATTTTATTTGCTCACTACAGGAAAAACGCGTGTTACTGGCAGACAAAATCAGTCGGAAAATACCCAAAATCCGTCGGAAATAAGAATTTCTGGCGGAAAATTATTAGACGGTGAGGCGCGCGTCGAAAATATGTTACCGTTGCAAAATTACCTGCCAGAATGATTTCCGGCGAAATTCTGGCGAAAAAACCGTCGAAAATATTAACGGCGGATATAAACTCCGCCGGAAAAATTAAAAAAAAAATTTAAAAAAAAAATGAAAGAAACGGCTACCCCTTGAAGCCCTTGGAGGCCCCGTCCAGCTCAGCTGGGCTCACCCACCCACGGTTCTGCCAGCCACCCTCTACCGCAAGCCCGCCAGCAACCCGCCACACCTGCCTCAGGCGAGATTCGAACCCCCGCCCCCTTTGGGATCGCTGCTGCCCGCCGAACCATCTTGCTACCTATGCAAAATAGTATAAAGTGATGACTTGTTTTATATTTATATTATAAAAGACAGAATATGTTATTACTTTATTTTAAAATCAAAATAATTAATATATTTAATATAATTCATTTAAAATATTTAATTTATATTTTTATAATTCATTTAAATGCCGAGTTTATAAAATATAAACTTCATTAAAATAAAAATAATTAAATTAATTTATAAATGTTGAGTTTAATTTAATTTATATTTTATTTAAAATAATTACTATAATTAAAAATAGAGTTTTTTTTTTTAAAGATGAAAATAATTATTATATTTAATTTAACAATAAATTATTAAACTTTTAAATTTATTTTATTTTAGGAATATTTAATTTACTTTAATAAAATGAATAATTTTAAATATTTCTAATTGTCATTTTCCAGAAAATTTGAAATTCTGTCGAAAATCCGCCTGAAATTCCATCGGAAAAGCCTGCGAAAAATCTATCGGAAATACCTCCAAAATATTCGTCAGAAATTCACCGAAAAATTCGCTGGAAATATTGCACCGAAAATTCGTCAGAAAATCGGTTTTTATTTCTAACGAATTTAATTTCGTCGGAAATTCCGCCGGAAATCAGCGTTTTTCCTGTAGTGGCTTCATTTATTAATCCTATGTCTGATCCCATTTAAGCTTTATTAATCTTGATTAACTGTTGGTTGGTGGCTTCATCAAGGGGTTTTCTTACCGGAGGAATCATGGAATGCTTGCTATTTATATGGAAGTAATAAATTCCATTTAGTTGGTTATTAAATGAGCTTGCTCTCTCTTTACCACAAATAAATGCAAATGGGTCATGTTGACCCATTTTGTCATATAAACTACTCTAATGGGTCATATGAACTGGTCCAACAATTAGGGTTAGCTTCTTCCTTTTCTAATCTACACTCATAGTGAATGATTTTAATTAATTTTGTCATTTGAGTGGGTTAAATGGAATGGGAAAGTGTATGTTTCCTTAATGGCTCAACTTGACACATTGGGCCAAGTGATGTCAAACCTCTACACAAATGTAGTTGAAAAAGTTGGGTCATGTCAAGCACATATTAGAGGTGCTCAATCTCAATTAATTAGATCATTGTACTGTTCAAGGTAAATTTGGCTCAATTGACCTATTTTTTTAATTGGGTCAAATTTGATCACATGAGCTTAATTTGTTCAACTATAGGCTCAATTGGCCAACTATGGGCATATCCCATATATGAATATTTTGTAGTAAACATAGGGTCCATTGATATTGGCCAATTAAGTGCCTACATGGGCTTGGTTTAAACCTTTATGGCTTCAAATTAGGTCAAGTTGACTTTCTTGAGGAGATAGTTAACCAAGGTTAAATAAAAGTGTTCTAAGGGTCGATTCATTAATGGTTTAAGTAGGCACATCCTATGAAAGGTTCAATATGAATTCCTAAGAATAAATGTGTCTTACTTGTCCAATGGGCTCAAGCTGATTTCATTCTCTTAAGGAAATGTGTCATCTTAGTAGCTAGACCTAATTGGAGATTTTGGTTTATTCTAATGATAAATTAGTATTAACACGGATTTGATTAATTATTCAAAGGTGACTTATTCCATCAATTATGACTTAGTATAAAGAATTACAAACGCATAAACAAAGAAATGAGTAATTAAATAGTTATTCTTTTATTTTATTCTAAAATTTTGTTACATGTATATTGTAGGTTAAAAAAATAAAATAAAACTATAAGGTGAGGTAACCTCAATCCTTGGTCACACTCATTGAGTTACTCTCCTCTGAAGAGTCCAATAGTATATTAAAGAAGATGTATTTATCTTTAAATTTATAGTTCAAGCCCATAGATGTGATCAACTTCTCCAAGTAATACTTGATACCTTAGCCAAATTTCTTGCTAAGGATATCATGATACTCTAGAGAGTCAAAAATGGATGCCAACTTATCTTGCTTCTCCTTAAATTTGACTTCTTATTAAATGAGATCTTCAGCATGATCATTCCTCATTAACTCCTTAGATTTCTTCAGGGAGAATCCTTCTTTGCAAATTTTCATGGTAGGTTGCATCCCTCATTGCTATCTCAACTTTCAATGACTTGACATCTATCTATAATGACTACATGGTGATGAACTCATCATATAAGATGAACTTTAACTTTACAGTGTCTTTCATAAGTTACCAGTGCCCTCATTGCATGCATATAATTGTAAGCTAGGGCATAACTAGTGTTTTAGTTTGATAGTGCATACATTCAGCACAAGGATGGTGAGCTTGTCTTCAGAGATCACCCTAAATTATTCTCTTTGGAAACCTATAAGGTAGTATTTCCCCTATCAAAGACTTTCCTCGTGGAGTGAATTGACTCTCCCTCTCTTTCAGAGATGTTTGTTGCACAAACTTCCTCCCTTTAACACTTCTCTCATCTTCACTTGACTCTAACTCACTCTTATAGGTTGAGGCAACATCTTTGCCTTTACCCTCCATAGGGTTGGAGAAGGGATTTAACATTTACTAAGCCCATCTTAAAGTTGATTCCTCATTAATGATGATTCCTTTACTCACGACGTGAGGAATAACTATAATAGCAGAGGAGGCCAAGATGACTTTAGGCCACTTAGTAATAGCTAGCTCACTCAGAGCCTTTAGAGACTTAGTTGAAGAAGCAATGGAGTACATGGGTAGGGCCTCCATTGGTGGATGAATTACCTCCATCATCTTCTTCAAAAAAGGATTTCCCTTAGAACTTGCCATCAATTTATTTGTCATTTCTAATTAGGGTGAATTGGAGTCACCTCCTTCTTCTTTTTAGGTTGCCCCTCTTTTAGACTAGCAAGTGGATCTTACACCACTTTCCTCATCTTCTCCTCTCCAACATTGGTAGAGGGCTCATCATTGATGAACTCTAATATAGCAGAGCCATGAGGGTATTAATAGTTCAGTACCCCACCTATATGAATATCTAAAGTTAGCTTAAAGGAAAAAATAACTCTTAATTAAAATTTAAATAAGTAAAATAAGAACAAGTTGCTTGTGTTGTAGATATCATGTAGGTTCACATGATAATAGACTAATAATGACCTCTTCCTTAAGTAGTCAAATGCCTAGGAATTATCTTCATTCATCTCCACAATCATGTTGTCCTTCATGTAGGGTATAGGGAGAGGGGTTTTCACCACCCATCCTACAAAGGACTTGATGAAGATAAACTTCATATTCAAGTCCCTAACCTTGTGCACTAAGCTATGCATTCTTTTGTAAAGGGAATATAACTTGATGCTATCATCCTTAAAGGAATTTATAACAAATACATGGAAAAATCGGGACAAACACTATTTGGTCCTCTATCACAATAAATGCAAGATAAAGGTGACCATGCTTGCTAATAAGTTCAGCATTAATACACTAACACAAACCTATAAAAGTTGTATATTCAATGAGCTACAGGTAAAATAGGTGTCACGAGATGAGCTTGAAGTGATCACAAGGGAAATATAGCTTGTACTCAAATTGCTTTGTTGACATCCTTATAGTAGCACCCCAAAAAAAACATATCTATAAACTTCTTATCTACCACAAGACCTAGTAGCACTCAAACTCGATGAAGCCCTTATGGAGCCTCCTCATGGCAGCTATTTAAAGAGGAAAAGCTTATGTTATCAAAGAATAGAATGATGAGAGAAGAAGTGCCAAACAAAGAATAAATAAATAGTGCCCCACGAAACATAGCATGGGGGTATCTATAAGAGGGTTGGTGACCATGTCTTCATCATAATGGAACTAACTCATGTCTCATCATAATGAAAATGTTCGCTATCCTTCCTTTCACTCACTCTTTTTAGAGCTCTCCTCATGAAAAGAACAAGTGGTCACACTCACTTGGAAAATCTAGAATTTGTTCTTAACTAACGAAGCATAGAGTGACATCAACTAGATCTACAAAAATTAACTTCAACTCACTTTAACTAGCCTAAAACAAGTCTATCAAAGCAAACTATCAAAGAGTCACTCCTAAACTAGGGACATATGCTAGTCTTCAATAACAATAATAGATTGGATGCAAAAAATTTAATGTATAAAGAAAATTGCATAGCCACTTCAAGAAGGTACACAATAAAAGAAAGTCGGGTAAAGATAATATATAACTCGTCGAAATGTAAATGTTCAAAAAATATTATTGAATAGAATATTTTTACATTTATCAATTACATAATGTAAAATATATGTACAGGTGATCTAATAATGACTTAGAAGTAGCACTCCCCTCTCCACTAAGAGCTATAGGATAAAGTGATTGCAAACTAGGAACTAACTTGATCATGCTGACTCAAGAAGATTAAAAGCCACATCACCTTTGCTTTGATCTGAAGCACACCCTTGAGTGAGATGGTGGCTCATTTATTGTTGGGCTTTCCTCTCCAAGGATCTACTTCTGCTTTTAAACTCAATTTGGATGGGATCAAGTTCCTTATCTAAGTTGAAGACTTGCTCGACAAACACATCAAGAGAAGAAGGTCCCATATTTGGAGGAGAAGGTTCAAAATTTGTTGGAGTCATCAAAGTCAAAGCAGTGGAAAGTTCCTAGGCTATGGAAAATACACCAAATCTTGAGCATGCTCCCCACCAAAACCTTGACATTTTTCATCATTAAGTCGGCTTTTATGAAGTTGGCATGGGCACATGCTAACCCACTATGTGCAACACCAATGGACTTTGCTCATGAGGTATAAAGGAAATGATCAAAAATTAAGAAGTAATTTTTAATCTAAGAGGCTGAATAGAATCTCTTATAATGTCACATAAATGTTCTTGGTCCTCATATATAAGTTACAATCCCATTAGTCAGTGCAAACACTTCAAACTCATTTGGCAAGTTACCTAAGAAATCATTTGAGGTTAGGTGACTCTTGGCTCACTTGAGGATAGTGATACTTGGTCGCTAAACATAACCCTTTCAAAAACTAGGAATGAACTCTTCTTACTATTTGTAGTAGCCCACAACAGCCTGATCACCTCCAGCATGGAGTCATGGAAACCTTTAGGGTCCACTAAAGATGAAGTTGGTGCTACTTTTGAGGTAAGAGTGGCCACCTCATGAGTAGTGCTCACCACCATCGAAACCTGGTGAGCTCCTTGAATGCTACTACTCACCTAGCATGCCATTCAATAAGAGCATGAACCACTACTAGCTCATTTTCCTTGCTCGATTAGCTTTATTTACCTTTTTCAATATGGTCAACATTAGCTTGCTCAAGTTTATGTAGACGGATAACTTTTGCTTAATGAAGACCACTTTCTTCTCACTCATAAGCAAGCTAGACTTTTTCTCCTCGCCTTCCACTTGCTAACACTTGAGAGGGAGTAACTTGCTCAATTTCTTATTACTAGTATCAAAAAAATTCATGGTACTTAGATTGACTTCCAATAGAAATGAGCATATTCTAATAAGAATAAGATCCCCCTTTGACTTTTTTCCTATTTATCTTAAATTTACCATTTGACAGAAACTTCGATTCACAAACTCAAGAAAAAGTTTTTTTCTTCATCAACAAATCAAACCATAAGAAATTTTCCAATTTCCCTTGATTTAATTAGCCACTCAAAATTTAATTATGTATATTAGAAATGAAGGGGGAGAGAGAGAGAGAGAGAGAGAGAGAGAGAGAGAGAGAGAGTAATAATAACAGGAACACAAAATACTTTATGGGTGAAGTACCACTTGCTTGTATTCTTTGCAAAGAAATCACAAAAATTAGCAAAAACCTAACTATTATATTATCCTCTCCATTGATCGAGGCAACAAGCTCTCAATCCCTATACATACTTTTCTGCTAAATCAGTATATTAATCGCCACCATCACTTGGACCAGAAGGTGGCACTTGCCCCCTGAACAAAGTTTTCAACACCTCCAACTCTCCACTATGGCGATGATATAGCTCAAGAGCTTCTTGTCCATTAAAAGATCCTTGTTTTGGTTCAGGGCGACTATGGCAGATTTTGCAACAAAAAAACATGGAAATGAGGAAGAAGAGAGCCATGACAAGAAAACTTCGACATGGCCGCCGCCGTCGATTTCTGCTTTGATATTGTCGATGCATGCTATGGAAGAAGGCCAAAGCAGAGAGTGTGAGATAAGAAATATGGGAGCTCTTAAACAACTAAAACTCACATTCATCTGCTTATATAGAATTAATCAATATTAAACTATAGGTTTGACTAAATATAATTTGGTTTAAATAATACAATTTGTGGTATATTTAAGCTTTAAAAACATGGAAGAAATGAATGCTCAGCACAGGCATCCATTGATCACCATGTGTCAGTCCTTTGCACAATTGAGAGATCACATAAATATACTAAAGAAATGTGAAGGATACTTCATATTTTTTAAAGATTTTTTTTCTCTTGCAAGATGCCCTAAGAGAGATACCAAAATTTTATCCAAACAATCGAGAAAGGCGTTCGATCCATCTCAGAATATACTAGCATGTTATATATGTTCGGCATGTCTATACTGAGGCTTTGTTTGGGACAGCTTTTAACAACTTTATTTTTTAGATCGCAATCATAATTTTTTGTGCTACAAAGCTACTTTCTACAACAGTTTTAAGAAAAAACCGCTTCTCTACTGCAGCTTTATAATCAACTTTATAAACTAATACAACCATCACAAACAAATGGCATATTCAATGAAGAGAAAACTTAATTAGCAAAGCACCAAATAGCCAAAAGCTCAAAATAACTGATGGCTTTGTGTACAAATGTGATCTAAGGGGTTTGGAGTTTACAGAGATATGTCCAAAGGATCAGCTGCTATGGATTGCGAACCTTTCAAATGGCTGTTCGGTATCTGAGATTTTGGTATCATTCCGATTGCCGGCTTTGGATCGTTGACTACAGCTGTCGGGAAAGACTTCGTTTGATGGCATATGCAAATTTAAACTAATTTCAAAGGTATTAAATTACTCTGTGATAGAAACGTCAGCCACCCCATTATCTTATTATTTTTGTTTTTATTCTTAAGAGAATAGTAAAAAAATGAAAGTCAGCTTCTTGATAGATAGGCGTAGAATATACTATTATTATCTTAGGGTTTATGGGTTTGTTAATTATTATTGAAAAAAAAGTACACCGGCATGTGCTGTTGGACATATATATATATATATATATTAGGGGTGTCAATATTTGATACGACACGAAAATCCGGGTTGGACCCGACCCGATTTCAAAACGGGTCGGGTTCGGGTTGACCCGAAGGGTTGGTGGGTCAACCCGGAAACCAGCTTAGAAAGAGCTGCCCGAGGCTGCCCCGGCTACCCGCGCCCTGCCCGATGCTGCTCGCCGCAAGTCACGCTAGAGCTGCCCGCTCGCGAGTCGTGCCAGCTCGCGAGTCGCACCCGCGACCCCGCCCTGCCCGCACGCGTGCGCCAGCCCTCGCGCTCGCCGCCCCCACACCCGCCGCACGCCCTCACCGGCCGCTCACCCGCCCTGCCTGTGTCCACCGTGCACCCACCCGCCGCGCGCCCGAGTCCTCCGCGCGCACGAGTCTGCCGTGCGCCCCGCGTCCGCCCGCCTGTGCCTTGTGTCGGGTCGGGTCAACCCGACGGGTCTTGTCCTGGTCCATGTTTTCGACCCATTTGCCACCCAGGTCAGGTTAGGTCGACCCGATTGAGCCCAGGTCAGTTCCGGGTCTGATCCGAACTCGACCCATGACCCGAAATTGACACCCGGAATATATATATATATAATATATATATATATATATATATATATATATATATATATATATATATATAGGCTAACCTTGGCCTGAACACCCCCAAATTTGTCCAACCCAACATCGTTAGGGCTTCGAAGACAATTCAGTGTAAGTGAGCTAAACCGTTTGCAAATTGACTCGTTAACAAGTGCATGAGTCAAATTTTTTGAAATGGGTCACGTCGTGCATTTTCCTGTGCGCCCGTGTCACGACTCTCTAGTTTTAGATCTTGATGCCATTTCCAATGAGCTTTATAAGTACATTTTGTTGGTCTCGTCGATGCCTTTTTCTGTGTGCTCGTGTCACAGCTCTCTACTTTTAGATCTTGATGTCATTCCAATGAGCTTTATAAGTACCTTTTGTCGTCAATGCTTTCCCTAGTGAACCTCAAGCATGATTTCACCTTCAGTAGCATGTTGTTCTTATGACTTCTTTGCATCTTTAACATCGAGTGTTTCAAGAATTTAAGGAGGAACAAGATCTAACAAGACAAGCTTGATCCTTCCGTAGATACAATGAACTAAGCTTGAGCTTAATATATATGAGCTCCATTTTAAGTATGAGCCTGCGGTGAGATAGATGAGCTGAGCTTGAGTTAACTTTGACTTGAGCTTTACTTGACTCACTTACACTCTTAGAGCCAGCAAACAGAATATAAGAATTAATTGGTTCTTATTCTCTATTGTAAATGCCATATGTTTTGAATGATGATAGGGGATTTTTTAAAATAAATGATGATATCAAAATAGTTATGAAACTATGATATTATGAAATGATTAGTAGTCTGGTGGCTAAAGAAGAAGATTGTTTTCTCAAGATCACTAGTTCAAGTCACATAATTTTTTATTTATCTCTCTAAGGTGGAGCTCCCAAAAATTACTATTAAAACAAAAGGCCTAAGAGAGACAAAATTTTCTTATCATAAATAAGATGAAAGGAGAACTAAGCCCTAATCATCTAGCATTGCAACTACATTAAAGATTTATGGAAATATTAGTAAGAAATTACTTGGCTAAAAAAAATAAAAAGATTTATGGAAATAACATTTGAAAAACTATCTAACAAAATTTTTAGAAAGGGTGTTGCACTCTAGAAGTTGATTCGATATAGTGATTAAGAGAGATTCCAATCAGTTTAACTTTGAATTATATCCATGCAAACAAAAAAAGAAAAGTACTACGAGCAAGAAAAAAAAGAGTTTTATATGAAAAGCTCGACCAAAAAATAAAGTAATGTGATCCTGCTCAATTTAATCAAAAAACAACCTTCCTTCCCTAAACTCGGAGAATACAAAGCTTCATGCAAAATTTTAGGCTATAGTTAAGGAGTCCATTTGATTGTGATAAAGGGGCCTTTAATTAAAAACTTGATTGGAATACCTAATCTTGGTTTGTTTTATCCTTTTGTTTGAACTTATGATGTATTATGATGCTAACTATGCAAGGTGAACATTTGATCTTAAAAAAAGCACCATATGTCAGTTCTTAGGACCCTCTGTCATTTTTTGGTCTAGTAAGAAAAAGAATTCTAGTACTTTATCCACCATAGAGTAAAATAATATCATTGTAGGTATTTTTGTTACACAACTCTATCAATTATGAAACAACTTGAGGACTATAGATTTAGAAAAGATCACAACCTTATTATATGTAATAATACTAGTTAGATAAACTTACAAAAAAAATCCTTCCAACACTCTAGAATTAAGCATGTAGAAATTCTTCACCATTCATTCAAGTTCACATAGCACGAGATATGATGTAGCTATAAAGTTTGTTAGCATTGACTATCAACTCATTGATATTTGCACGAAACCTTAACTAAGGATCAATTCTATACAGTTTGGAGTCGCTTAATAATGCTAATCCATTTTGACTAGTTTTGAAAATGTATGGTATCCTTGCAACACATTAAAAAAAAATAATTATAAAATTTGTTTTATGTTGTAGTTCTCTTTCTTTATTAATTTTTGTCATGCGTCTTTGGTTTGCTTAAAGTATGACTTTTTCATATTTGTTAGTGTTATCTTGTGGTGCTTTAATTTGCCTTGCAATTGTATTGGTCACCCCATTTTGTTTTGGCAAAGGATAAAAAAAAAACTGGTAAGGAACATTAGTGCAAGATAGTTCTTTTAAGTATGGGGGGCTTGTAAGAAAATTTTGAAAGAAAAGGAAATGTCACATAGTGTACCCCCACATTCACATCAATGAAATCATGATTTTTCCTAAATACATTTATCAATTTCTTACATATAACTTGTACTGTATATTTTATAAATTTTATCTACTTGTAATCACAAGTTTTCGATAGGGTTTTTGCTGGAAATGCTGAAATTTCTTGTTGTAGCATATAAATTTTATTGTAAGGGGGAGAGTTTACTACCCAAACTCTCATTTTAAAAATAGTTTATTATTATATATCTTTCATACTAGAGATTAATTTACTTTAGCGAATCTTCTTAAATTGAAATAAAAAATAGAGGAGATTTTTTATCTCATGAGCCACAAAGCTCTTAATTAGATTTCAATAGTCACAAATAACACTAAGAAATGGGACTAATGATTTCAATCTAGGGTATGCTAAAGATAGGTGTGTCATGATGATTGAAGACCTAAAATGCTAGGAAAATAAGTTTGGGTCATTATTGTATAAGAGAAACCTTGAAGACAAGCAATAAAAGTAAGCTAGTAAGGTCAACATAATTTTAAATGACTAAATTAATATGTCATCTAGTAAGATCCTTAAACAACCTTTATTGTAAGTCTAATAATTCTTTGAATAATATTTAAGACTTCACCTTAACTAAACTCAATCGAGTTTTTGGCACAAAAGTTTTAAATATGCTTAAGAAAAAAATTAGTAAATGATATATTTTTAAGATTAATAGGGCCTCTACTAATATTTGTGGGTCTCCGTAAAATCTTTATGGGTCCTCAAAAAGGTTTGTAGAAGTCCTTAAAGATACAAATATTTTGGATTTCAAAAAACTAGTTATTACTGCTTTCAACAAAGATTTTTAAGCATTCGTAAAATTTTATGGATATCTCCTAATGTCAATTTCAGGAAAGTTTTTATAATGAACTCAAATAATTTTAATTCAAATTAATGTCTAGTCACAGCTGGTTTATGAACGTTAGCTATTGGTAATTACAAATAAATGAATCTAATAAGAATTTTAATGGTTTTTGTGAATCACTTAGAGCAAATTTGAAGTAGTAACACTTCCTATGCAAAAAGGTTTTTCTCATTCACTCTAACCCAAGCTTCTTTGATAAAACTAAATACAAAGTCCTCCTTGAAATATTTTTAAAGTGAGTTTCTTCTAGGACCCATATAAAGAGATTAAGAAACACATTTTCCTTGGTATCATTCTTCAAAGTTTAATGTATGATTTGCATGATTTCTTCACTCCATTGAATATATATTTAAGAACTCATTATCATTTGTTAGCAATTGATTTTATTTTATTTCTCTTGCATTTTCTTTGAGTGTTCTTGATGGGATTGCATGTGGGGGGTTATCCTACTGAATGGGGAGGTGTCCTAAAAAGATGGTTGGAGTAAAGGCTTCTCCACATACTGAAGGAGTGATGGTTTTTGTTTTAGTACATGTTATGTATGAAACCCTAAGTGTGGTGAATACCTTGGCATGGAAGTAGGCTATGGACAAACCACGTTAAATCTATTATGTGATTATATGTGGTTTTTATGTTTTACACTTTTGTTTGTTTACTTATGTTGATCATTTTATTTTATTTTAAGTATCAAGTTATTGGTAATATTAATATTTGAAGATTCATTGAGCATGTGTAAACTAATAAGGCAAAAGTGAAGAGCATGATGAATGTTATCTTCGGTGTTGGTAAAATAAGCATGGTTTTTAGGAAGACCTTTGAATTGATGAGGATTATAAAGGAATTGCATGGAAAACTAAAAGCAGTCGAGGTCAAGCTATCATCGAACATTCTTTAGGAGCCTGATTGCTTTATTCAAATGAGGGCAAGGCTTTTCAAATTGGGAATCTTCATGGAAAGATAGAAACACCATAATGCTCTTGATGGGAAATTTCAACCTGAGATGTAATCTTTTAGATTTAACTATTTCACCTCAATTAATTAGTGATTTAATGTGAGTTATAAACCAGTGGGAAGCTTGGTGCATACCTACTGGTGATGCTTTCAAACTCAATTTTAACTCTTTCAAATCCCAATAGAATCTCAAGAAGCAATTTTGGATAGTTTAAGGTTAATTTTTCTAACAACTTTCTTTTGGAATGATGTAATAACTAAGCATGTCAATGTTCAAACAACTATGCCTCTGAATTTAAAAAAAAAAACTTCTATAATCAACCTTGAGATAATTTAAATTCCATTTTTAGTATGTTTATATTTGAAATGGGCATCTCAATAGGAGGAATCAATGATATCAAGAACATCTTGATCTAAGTCCTAATGAACTTAAATTAATCATAAGTATAATTAGAAATTTTATGAGAACATTTGAGTTAACTTTCAATGTTTGTGCTTGTATGATTAAGATGAACTTTCATTGGGATAAATATGACGTCCCCGAGAATGCTTAATTCTAGGACCTTAAGTCACCGTGTTATTAAAAAGAATACAAATTATCAAAATGGATCCCTACGGATTATGGATGGATTACTAAGGATTAAAACTAAAATGGTCATAATACCCCTTCCAAAACATTTATGTATATGTCATATTTCTATACATTCCTAAGGGATCCCTAAAAGATTTTTAAAGGATATTATTCTTGTACTAAGAGAAATCCATAGCTACATCAACTAATAGTAGTATTTAGCTATGACTATCACTAATGCCAACTGTTGACTATCACCACCACATAACACTAAGTATTGTTCTCATTGCTCGATGGCCATAATTAAAGCATATTATTGACATTAGATGACTAATCTAGTCATAACAATATATGCACACCGTTGATACAGCCAACTTTGATCATATATACTACCAACTTCCCTCGTTAAGACCACTAATGTCGTTTCTTGACATTAAAATTTACTGTCATGACTTAAATTGGAGAGTCCAAAATAATGTGAAGAAATCTTATTTTAAGAATATAAATCCCTAATTTTCATGTCTCACACCAATTGAAGGTTATCATAGCTATTGTGCAACTTTTATCAAGCACATTTGAAGGTGATATTGCTAAAGAAATTTAATCATTCTAGATAATAAAAGTATAATTCATGTTGACTAGGCAACCACCTACATTATTAGTAGCAATCTATATAGAGGGAAATAGAAAATCATAGAAACCACTCCTGACCCTATTGGCTAGTGAATATTGTTGTGTTTAGTGATATATATATATATATATATATTATATAATATATATATATATATATATATATATATATATATTTATATATATATATATATATATATATCCTTCAACAAAAAATTAACACAATAAAAAATCAATCATCGTTATCATATCTCAGTACTCTCTCCTACATATAGGGATGATAGATTATGGTGTTGAAATCGTATTAGGGAAACAAACAAATTGAGCTAAGTTGAATAAGTAGTTGTTCATGTTTGAGCTTATTTGTTAAAGAATGAAAGAAAATATATATACAATAGTCAGGATACTAGTATAATTACTACTCAAGCTTTTGACTATAAGAGAATGAAAATATATATATATATATATATATAATATATATATATATATATATATATATATATATATATATAACATAATCTTAAAAAAAAAAGATTTGAGAATCTCTAGCAATCTCAGTCTATTTGAACCTGACCCATTCCCTCACCTGAAATCATTAAAATCTATATTATGAGCTAAAAAGCCCAGTAGTAACTCAAACTCACCAAAGGTTTCAACAGAAAGCTAGAAGAATTAATATGCATACTCAGTCCAGTCAATAAAATTAATATCATCAATGATTAGTTATCATTTTTAAAGCTCAAAATGATCTATAATAAAAGTAGAAAAATCATTATAATAAATCTAGGAATCAATAATAGGCATGAGAATTACTAAATTAGTAAAACAATAATATTATAATCATTCAAGTGTAAGTAAAAGAATCGCAGATACACATTTGTCAATATTAGCATTCTTATCTTCTTACATTTATCCTATCAATTATATATAATCAGTATGTGTATCCATTCATATGTTATATATATACACATATTATTATTCTATCTATCAATGCTATCAGTATATGCATGCATCAGTATATGGTTCAACAAGCCAGGTCATCCAACTTTAATATGGTATTTTCATCCTTTCAAAAATTATTAAGAGTCGTCACTCTTTGTCGTTAGCATAATTAAATCATCTATTATAGGTTACAATCGGGATAATACCATAAATCATCTTTAAAGGAAAGTTTATTGACCCACCTCTTGCACAGAGTATTAAATTATAACAGCTAGCCTGAAAGAATTAATTGGATTATTATCAAAATTATAGGAAATTGATTGTGAGTCATATAGTAAGTAGATTGATGTGAATTGGTTTGCATCCATAATTAGTTGCATAGGTGAATGATATATGATTGAATGAACTATATGATTGCATGATAGGAATTGATTGAGTTTGACAAGTTGTGATTCATGATTTATTTCAATTTGATTTGATTTTTTTATCTTACAAAAAATTTTATTGATTTTTGTGCCCAAATCCTTAAAGAAAATCTTGAGGATGACATCTTTTTAAGGTGAATAGATTGTAATTACTAGAATTTTTTAAATAAAAATTTTGAATTTCATTATCATGCCTTGCCGAATAAAGAAGATAGAAAGAGGAGAGAGAATGATATTCAGAGATTTTTCATTTGTTGATTTGTATAAAGATTTCTTTTATTCATTGTATGTAACTTAAATCTTATTTTAATTTTCTATGATTTTATGTTTGACAGATTTCATCTCTCCTAAACCAATAAAATGTATTTTCTCCTGGTTTATCAAGTTTTTATCGTATAATTCTTTGTATATAATAGATATAAATAGTGTGGATATTTTGATAGTAACATCACTGAATTTCACTAGGTAGAATTAAAGTTACTTATTTTTTTAAGTTATAGATATTATAGCAAACCAGCCTAAAAAATCTCATTCAACAAATTAGTTATTTTTTTTTCAATCACCACTTTCTTGAATTCCATCCAATATGTGGATTATATTCTTGCAGAGGAAAAAGAATAATGATTTAACAAGAAAATATAGTTTGTGGGATTTTAGCATGTTAGTATCATAGTTTAAAATATAAGCTAACTGATACTAAGGAATAGAATTTTTCTTTTCAAAAGTTGAGTTGTACTGATGCTCTAAGCATAAGATCAAGATATTCTATTGCACATAATGAAAAGAGAATTAAGTTTAGATTGCATGATAGTTTCAGGTTTTGTTTGGGACTGTTGTCTTATTGCTTCTTAAAGCAATTTTCTTGTACAAAGAAAGCTATCTCAAATGAAACCTCAATGTTTTACCTGAACCACGTTCTCATGCCAAATAATATGTTATTAACTAAATTAGAAGTTCTAGTAAATTGTGAGTGCCTTAAACTGCTTACCATTAAAGCCTTTGTGAATGAACAATGTGCAATGCGAGGGAGAATGGACTTTATTGCTTCAAGTGGAAAGGATGATGATGCAATATACTATTTTTGATTGATTAAAGAACATGCTATGAAGTACCAAGTTACTATAATAACACAAATGAGAGCATCTCTTTCATGAAATTCCTTATAACCAAGTGAACATCATTCCAATGAACAGCACAAGCATAAAAAATGTACAAATAAATAGCCAAAAATAAACCAAAAGTAGCACTAAAATAATGATTTTCCACATATTCTTTAAACCAGCGAGATCTTCATTGTTTCCTTTTTGCGTTGTGAAGCATAACACGCAAAATAAGTAATAGACCCATAAGATGCAAAACTTTGAAGTGCTTATAAAAGCAAAGCTTACTTTAGTTTTTTCCCTTTATCACATAAAAATTGTGATACCAATCACTTCTACAAATTAAATGTTGCACTGTATCTATCCCTAGAGAAGATATATACTGATTAATCAATCTTCCACCGGCGCTAAATATGTCTTCAATTGTAATCAGAATGGGAATAATATGACAACTCATCCTCGACAGAATATGATATTTTAGATAATTTTCCTTCCATCATTCCAAACAATTAAACTGTACTACTATATTCTCATCCTCAATGAAAACATCATTCAATTATACATCTAGCTCAAATTTAACTATGTTGACAGTATAATTTGTTCTAATATAAGTTTTATATTTATATTGGCTTTCTTTTAGTAACAGAAGAAATAAGGGGATTACTACTTAACTCTTCTTTAGATGAGACATTTTTTCAGTGTTAGTACTTTTGTAGTTTTCTACATATTCATTATAAAACTCATGCAAACTCTAACGCGCATCATTAATATGCATCTGTGCTACATCTTCAAAATACATTGAATTGAAAGTGAAGTTTATCATCTTCATTTTTATTTTTGGGATCCATTATTTCACCAAGTGAGATTAATAGATTGCAATCATCCAATATTTGTTAAACTTCTCTTTATTTTTCATAGTCATTCCTCTAATTTGTGCATGTCCATTTAGACAATTGTCATATAACATCTCTTTTATTCCATTGAGCTCATACATAAACAGGTTTGACATAGGGTACTCAAAACATACACGATCAAAAAAAAGTTAATATCTTGTTAAAGAATCTACAAGTAAGAGGATTAGAGATCTAACGATTTCGATTTCATACTAAAGAGTAGTTCAGTTGCTTGGTTAAACGCCTCATGAAATGAACATGCATTCTCCAACTTCCTCCTTTCATCCTAACAATTTATGTAGCAAGAATACCTATCTTGAAATCTAGGGAATACCTCTCTAAACTCTAATGCAACTGATAACATCGCATATGTGGCATTCCATCGGGTAACACAATCAACAATCAACTTCTTTTTTGGAAGGTGCAACTGTTGGGCTATTTCACTAAAATTATTATGCATTATTGAGAAGTTGTTAAATATTTCACACTATCTCAAACCATGTCAATAATACCTTTTATATCATGAATCCCATCTTGAACTAAAAAATTTAAAATATATGCACAACACCACACATGAAATATTCTGCTGTCAAGAGAGTGCTTATTGTGAAACTCAAGACTAGTCCTCAACATGTTGACTGCTGACATATTATATGTTGCATTGTCTACTATAATGGTAGCAACTTTATTATCAATATCTCAATCCTTCAAACAATTGTATGATATAACATGTATATTAGTAACCTTATGAGGTGGAGGAACTTCAACAAAGTTAAGCACTCTTTTACGAAGTTTTCAATCAGCTTCAATAAAATGGCATGTAAGAACTGTATAATGAATGACTTGACCAAACATCCAAAAGTCAGTTGTTACACTAAATTAGTTAAGTGTATCTAATAAAGATTTCAACCTTTTCTTTCAAATCTGATAGCTACTTACACAGCCACCCTCATCATTGTTCTCGATTTTTTCTCATAATGTGGGCTAACAGCTTTCATCACGATATTAAACATCTCATATTCAATAAAATTAAATGATAATTTATGTACCATTTTCAAGTGATATTAACTTCCTCATCTTTGTTTGATCATATTTCTGGTTAACAATTGCACTACTACTCCCATGGTCAAATTTGTTTGATGGAAAAGGTAGATGGACAAAAACATTTATTTTCCCTTTAGAATATGTAACTCTACGTTCACAATGAAGTGATGTTGATATTGTGTAGTTGCATCTCCTTTGTTTTGAATGAGCTTCATTTTACAATAATTACACTATACTTTCTCAATGTCATCATTTAGTTTTAATAGTATAAACTATTTCCATACTGAGGATATATTCTACCTTTTTTTTTCAAAAGGATTCTTATTTTGATCATCTATAGCTGTAATAGTTGGCCTTGAAGATGACTAAACACTGAATTAACTGTCACACATTGGTAATCGCAGAACATCGAGTATTGCATCTGTGAAATTAAGTTGTTGTAACGAATTTTGTGACATACCTTTCAAGAAATTATAGTTAAAGATGAACACAAATGGTTAGGGAAGGATGAGGGGTTCAAGCAAACTAAGTAGGGTAAGAGTCATAGAGAATGTTAAAGAAGTTATTAAAGTTAGCTTTGCTTAATAGTAGCGGAAACTTTGTAACTAAATTAAACCATAGGCATAATGATGTTAATTTCACCTTTGTAGCTAAATTAAGATAGTTAATAGGATCTGAATTAGTGCATATTTTAATAAGATTTGAATAGTGCAAATCAGATCCTACCGGATCTAGTTGCAAATGCACATTAATAAATTAACATAGTTTATATTGCACATTTTATTAAATTAACTTAAATTAATACATGCATAGGTGTCACGTCTTTCTATTAAATTGTTCAACTATTTTCTAGAGAGACTTAGGGTTCGTTTGGAGAAAAATTATTGCGTCCTACCACCTGACATAGAGATACGTCCTCCCACCACTAAAATCGCGCTAAAAAATGAGAAATACCGAGCAAATACCAAGCAATACCAAACAATAACGAGGAATATCATCATGTGAAGACCAATACCGAGTTATACTGAGCTATACCGAGCAATACAAAAAAATACCTAGTTTCTCCTAGAAAAAACTCGGTATTGCTCGGTATAGCTCGGTATTGCTCGCACTACAGGAAAAACGTCATTTTCCGGCAGACATTTTCGCCGGAAAATTGGCCAAAATCCGTCGAAAAGTAGCATTTCCGGCGGATTTCCGGCGGAAATATTTCCGCCGGTTTAACGCGCGTCGTTAAAGATCTTCCAACGTAAAATAATACGCCGGAAACATTTCCGGCGCATTTTCGAAGGATTTTTCGTTGGAAAAATTTGACGGCGGATTTTTTCCCGCCGGAAAGTAAAGAAAATTCAAAAAAAAAATCCAAAGCTAATCCCGCCGGATTTTTTCCCGCCTAGCTAGCCCTGTCCGCTACACCCAATTCCCGCTCCGGTCCGTAGCCCGTCCGCCAGCAATGAGCCCGCGCGCGTGAGATCTCGCCGTCTCGCGCCCCCGCGTGAATGACTTCGGCGGGGTTCGAACCCCGCCCACTCCGAAGAAAAGCTTCCGCGCGCGCCATCTGCCATCTATTCCTTAAACGAAAGTCTGTTTAAACTTGGACTTTTTTTTTATTTACCTTATAACTCATAAAGTATTATTTTTTAATTAGTTAATTAAATTAGTAAATTTAATTTAACAAAATCTGTTTAATTAAATTAGTTAGTTAATCTTTATTTCAATTAAAAAATTTAATTTTACAATGAATTATTAAATTAGTTAATTTAATTTAACAATAAATTATTAAATCATTTAACTTAATTTAACAAAATAAATAACTATAAAAAATAAGTATTAAAATATAACTTAATTTTTTTAAAATCCGTCGGAAATCCGTTGGAAAGTCCGCCGGAAATGTTGTTGGAAAAAATCCGCTGGAAAACCAGTCGAAAAATGTGTCGGAAATTTGACAAAAAAATTCCGTCGGAAATCCTCCGGAATTTGTGACGAATTTATTTCCGCCGAAAATTACGCCGAAAATGAGCTGTTTTCCTGTAGTGTCGGTATAGCTCGGTATAACTTGGTATTGGTCTTCACATGATGATATTCTTCGTTATTACCAAATAATAGCTAGCAATACCGAGCAAAAACCGAGTTTTTTAGCGGTGGGAGGACGTATCTCTACGTCAGGTGGGAGGACGCAATAATTTTCCTCGTTTGGGACAGCTTTTTTCCTGCTTCTTGAAGCAGTTTTTTAGTATAAAAATTAAATTTTTGAACTAGAAAGCAGCTTCAAGAAGCAATAAAAAAGCCGTCCCAAATGAAGCCTTAGACTTCGTTTGGGGTGGCTCTTCTTAAAGCAGGTTTTTAATATAAAAAATTTTATTTGTTGTACTAGAAATTGCTTTAAGAAATAGTAAAAAAGCCGGCTTTTTTACTACTTAATAAGCTTTCTAGTACATAATTTTTTTATTTTTGTACAAGAAAACTGTTTTTAGAAGCAGGGAAAAAGCTGTCCCGAATGAAGCCTTAATATTTCTTTATATTAAACATTAATCGTGCAATTGGTTTAAGCTCTAGGGTTTTGTGGCGATCTTTCGGCGCTCTAGGGTTTCCTCCTTCCGTGTGTGGTGCTGGCCCTCCTGGCTGGTTGTGCTTGCTGGCTTCGGTTTGGTTTTCTTCCTGGTTGTTCTCTCTTTGCCTGTGTTTTGTTTTTCTCTTTTCGGGTTTCATTGCGGTGGGTAGATGACGACCCCTTCGTCATCTATCCCTATTTCTTCAACTTTAGATGCTAAATCTCGATCTTTTCGCGATGTTCTTGCTGGATCATCTTCTTCTAGTCCTAAGCTTTCTTTTACTCATTCATCTTTTAAGGGGTGCCCTGCCCTAATTTTTGAAGATTCTGTGGTTGATTTATTAGCTGCGCCTTATGCTCTTACTTTGGTTGGTAAGTTTGTTTTAAGAAGACCAAATCTGGATGTTATCAGAAAATTTTTTGTTAATCTCAAACTGTCTGGTTCCTTTCATGTGGGATTACTTGACCATAGACATATTGCTATTCAGTTAGCTAATGATCTTGATTACAGTCGCATCTTTGCGAGACGCTATTACTATATACAAGCTTGTCACATGCGGCTTTTGAAATGGACCCCGGATTTTGATGTTCGTGAAGAATCTCCTATAGCACCGGTTTGGATTAATTTTCCTAATTTAAGATTGCATTTCTTTAATCATCAAATTTTGTTTGGTTTAGCGTCTATTTTCGGTCGGCCCTTACAAACCGACCAAGCCACTGTGTCTGTCTCTTGTCCTTCTATGGCTAGGGTTCTCGTTGAACTAGATGTGTCGAAGAAACACCCTACAGATATTTGGATTGGTCGATGATGTTCTCATTAGGATTTGTACTCTTTCTTTGATATTGTGAAAGAGAATTGGTTGGCCCCTCTCTCGCTTGATAACTCTTTTGTTGGCATGAAAAGGTTATGGTTTAAACTTAAGAGACTCAAGTTTGTGATCAATTGGTGGAATCGTCATATTTTTAAAAATATTTTCTCTAATATTTTGCAAGCAGAACATGTTGTTACTCTTAATGAGCTTGCTTATCAAATTGATCCCTCGGATGCGAATATGTCTTTACTTAATCAATCTAAATTTGATTTTTCTAATTTTCAAGCTCAGGAAGAAGCTTTTTAGAAGCAAAAAGCTGCGGCCAAGCATTTGGTGGACGGTGATTGTAATACTAGATATTTTCATGCTTTAACTCAGAGGAAAAGGGCTAAGAATTACATTTCTAATATTCAAAGATCTGATGGTTCCTTCTCTACTGACGAGGTGGAAATTGCCAATCTTGCTGTGAACTATTTCACTAACCTTTTTAATAAAGGTGTTAGCACTAGTCTTCCTGCTGATCACTCTTTTATTCCTAATTGTATTTCTCTTGAGGAGAACACTGTTCTATCTTCATTTCCTTCTTTTGATGAGGTTAAAGATACGGCTTTGGGTTTGAATAGTGATTCTGTTGCCGGCCCGGATGGTTACACTACCCTGTTCTTTCAAAAATGTTGGCATATTCTGGGTGATGATATCTTTAAGGCTGTTATTGATTTCTTTGAGGGTAATCCGATTCCAAAAATTTTTAAATGCACTTCTCTTGTGCTTATTCCTAAATGTCATTCCACTCATTCTTGGAATGACTTTAGGCCTATAAGTCTTTGCACTTTCTTCAATAAATTGATTTCTAAAATTCTTACCAATAGGTTATCTAATATTTTGCCTAAAATTATCTCCCCGTATCAAATGGGTTTTGTTAAAGGTAGGGCCATTACCGATAACATTCTATTGGCTCAAGAACTTACTCATGATTTAGATGTTAAAATTAGAGGTGGGAATATGATTTTGAAGCTTGATATTGCTAAGGCTTATGACAACATTTGTTGGAATTTCATCTACTTTATGCTTGACCTTTTTGGTTTTAACTCGTCTTTCATTTCTCTTATTAAGAGTTGTATTGAGGATGTGTACTTCTCTATTATTCTGAATGGCTCTAACCATGGTTTTTTCAAGTCTTCTCAGGGGATTAGGCAAGGGGATCCTATTTCTCCTGCTTTATTTATCATTTCGGCTGAATTTCTCTCGAGAGGTATTTCTAATTTATTTTACCTTAACCCTCATCTATAATTTAGAACTTTGGGTGGTTTTCATTTATCCCATCTTTGCTTTGCTGATGACTTTATTGTTTTCTCTAATGCTTCTATTAAGGGTGTTAAGCAAATTATGTCTTTCTTCACTATATTTGAATCTATTAGTGGTCTCTCTTTTAGTAAAAACAAATGCAGTTTTGTCACTTCTAGAAACATTCCCAATGATCGTATTCGCAATATTAAACATATCACTGTCTATACTCATACGAACTTACCTATCAAGTATCTTGGTGTTCCTTTATTCAAAGGTAGAAAACATACGTTTTTATTTGATAACTTGATTGACTCGATGCATAACAAACTGGTTTCTTGGAATTCCAACTTCTTAAGTTTTGGGGGCCGCATTGCCTTAATTAAAAGTGTGCTATGTGCTTTACCTATTTATATTTTCCAAACTTTATTTCCTTCCCAAGCTATCTGCAATAGAATTCAAAAAATCTTTAACAAATTTTTGTGGAAAGGCACTACCTCTTCTTCTAAAATTTTGTGGTCGTCTTGGAATAAAGGCTGTTATGTGGTGGAGGAAGGAGGTTTGGGGTGTAAGTCTTTGGCTGATATGGCTAAGGCCTTCTATTTTAAACTTTGGTTTAAAATTCGGTCTAAAGAGGGTCTTTGGTCTCAATTTATGAATGCTAAGTACTATGGGGATCGGCACCCCACAGTTATCCCTATTAAACCTGGCAACTCTAAAGTTTGGAGACGGTTGTGTAAGCTTAAATGGGGTATTGAAGCCAATATTTTATGGGGGCTTGGCTATGGGAATATATTTTTTTGGCAGGATCATTGGATTGGTAAGGACTCTATTGATTCACTGTTGCATACGTCCTCGTTGGAGTCTGTTAAAGTTAATTTTTTTTTAAAGACAATGCTTGGGATGTGGACAAGTTTTCTAACCTTGTTCCTCAATGTGTTATTAATAAAATTCTTAATATTTCTTTTAATTCTCAGTCTAAAGATATGATTTTGTGTGATGGTTCTAAAGATGGGGCTTTCCATATCAAACATGTGCGGCTGTCTTTTAGAGATAAAAGGCCTGTTGATAAATCCTTTGCCAATATCTGGCACAAAAGCATCCCTAAAACGATTTCTATTTTTATGTGGCGCATGCTTCATAACCTGCTCCCTACTGATGATAACCTTATCAAAAAAGGTTTCTCTTTTGCCTCTAAATGCCAATGTTGCTTTCATTCAGAAACTATGCATCATATCTTTATTTCTGGTTCGGTGGCTATTAAAACGTGGGTTTTCTTTGATGATCTGTTCCATTTAAATATTTTTAATGTGCATTTGTCTCTAAAGGCTCTGTTGATGAATTGGATGATCGAATGCAAAGGTAACATCCGTAATTCTATCCCCCTGTTTATATTGTGGTTCATCTGGTTGGAGAGAAATAATTCTGTCTTTAATGGTTGCAAGATGGATCATTCTAATATTATTCGTAGAGTTCAAGATAAAGTGATTGCTCTTGTGACTGTTAACTTAATTTCTATGAAAAACTTCTTTAATTACTATCATCTTGCTTCTTTTTTCGGTTTGATTCCTTCTGGGAATTCTGTGGGTTCTTATGCTATCTCATGGAATAAACCTATGAACAACTATTTCAAATTGAATATCCGTGGGTGTAAGGGTGCGGATGCTATTGGTTGTGGTGGCTTAATTAGAGATTGGAATGGGCATTTAGTGCTTGCCTTTGATGGCCCTAATTTTAATTGTTCTGTGGAGTATGCGTGGTGTATGGCCATTCTCTATGGTCTTCAGTTATGCATTCCTCTTAATATTATTAACTTGGTTATTGAGGTTAGTGCTAGTATTAATATTTCCTATTTATATTTGCTGGAGGAGAGGTGTTGTAACCCGAGCATATTTTACATTGTTAGAGATATTAGGAAGCTGCTGTATTTCATGAATCCTGTTTTTTCTGTGTCTGCTAAGGCTGCGAATGCTGCAGCTATTTGGCTTGCTGAGTTTGGTTGTACCTTGGAGAAATTTACTGATTTTGGGTGTGCTACTCTGCCTGGTCATCTTACGGGCTTAATTCACCTTGATCAGCTGGGAACCCCGTATGTTTCCAGGTAGTCTCGTGATGCTGTCTTCTCTTTTGCTTTGGGTGTGGTTTCCTGGTCGGCCGCATCTGCTTGTTTTGTTTGTTTCATCCTTGGATGGTGTTGTTGGTTTGGCTCCCCTTGGGTTTCTGCCGGACCGGTGGTGACTGGGTTGCTGTGCCCCTTCTGGGTGGCTTTTGTTTTTTCTCATTTTACTTTGGTCTTCATCGAGTCTTATTGCTTATTGGTTTGCTCTTCAGGTTCTGCTGCTCATCATTGACCCTGTGGGATTCCATTGCGTTCTCTGTTCTGTCCCCTGTGTCGTTTTCACTTACCTTCTTTTATTTTGTCTCCTTACTATATTTATGCTCTTAATTTTTTTCTTATGGATTTTCTCTTTATTAACTTCTGTATTCCTAACTTTATTTCTTCTTGTAGCTTCTTCTTTCTCTGTTTATTTTTTGCAGAGGATCCTATTCTTCTTTTTTGCCAGAAAGACTGTGCCTCCTGAGTATTTTTTTGGTCTTTCTTTTTTGGATGCTTGTTTTAAGCATCATTAGAATGTTACTAGGGTTCTTGTACCAATTTTTGTTAGTGGAGACTATTGGCTCGTAGGTTTTCTTTGCACTTTTCTTGTAGCTCGTAAGAGCATTAGTGAGCTATCGGTTTCCCTAAGGTCTCTGTAACCCGTGTTCTAAATTATCGCGTAGGCCTCTCCGTGGGTTTCCCCAAAAAAAATATATATATATTAAACATTAATCGAGTTATTTAAAGAGTTTGCTCACGAGCTCCATAGTGAACATGAAATGAGCTTTTTGACAAGCTTTAAATCGAGCATGCTCATGAGTTTACATGATATTATTCATAAATATAAACGAATCAAACACATGGTTGTTCAGTCTTACTATTTTCATCATCATAGGGTATCTAAAAAAAATGTTAAAGCTTTTTTTATCACTTAATCAAACTATTACGAACGAGCATTAATCGGATCGAAACCTGATTAATTGGTGGAACGTTGAGCTCTTCATTAATACTGTTTAAAGGGTTTTTTTTTTTTTTTTTTTTTTTTTTTTTTTTTTTTTGACTGTTTAAAGATTTAAAAGTCTCGACTCTTGAATTCGTCATCTTTACAGAAATTTTGAAGCCCGAGGCCGATGAATTCTGCCATCTTTACCCGACTGAATAGCCTGAGAGCCTTCGCTCGTCTCCGACTATCGCTGGCACTCCTTCCTCCGGCAACAAAGCTTCTCTCCACGAAAACAAGACCACCCCCTCGCCGGACTCTTTCCTCTGCCATCTATCCGTTGGGCCACCCCAGCTTCGACCTCTCGCTGGAACTCGACCGCTGGATCTTGAGCGGCAATGCCATCCGCCTCGTAGAGCTCCAGAATCTAATCCGCGACCTTCGTAGTCGCCGCAGACACAAGCAAGCCCTCGAGGTTGTATTTCTTCCTGTCCCTTCAATCGTGCCCACCAACTGTTTGTTAATTTTCCTGTTAGACTACTTGCTCATCTTCATTGGAAACAGGTTTCTGAATGGATGAAAGTGAAATGGATGAAAGAGAAAGGCGGCATGTCGTTCATGGCAAGCGACCACGCCGTTCATCTGGATCTCATTGGAGAAGTTCTTGGACTCTCTGCCGCGAAAAAGTACTTTGAGAGCTTGAAAGAGAAGGACAAGAATGAGAAAACTTATGGTGCTCTCTTGAACTGCTATGTCAGAGAGCGTCTGATAGATGAATCTTTATCTCACTTGCAGAAGATGAAAGATATGGGAATGGCTTCTTCCTCTCTCCCTTACAACAATATGATGTGTCTTTACGCAAATACAGGCCAGCATGAAAAGGTTCCTTTGGTGCTGGAAGAGATGAAGAACAATATGGTTTTGCCTGACAACTTTAGCTATAGGATTTGCATCAATTCTTTTGGTACAAAATCTGACATTGAAGGAATGGAAAAGATTTTGGATGAAATGGAACTTCAGCCACAAATTGTCATGGACTGGAACACATATTCAGTCGTTGCAAACAACTATATCAAATCTGGGCTCAATTTGAAGGCAGTTTCTGCCCTGAAGAAAGCTGAACAGAAGTTAGAAAAGAAGAATGGCCTCTGCTACAATCACTTAATCTCACTCTATGGCGTTTTGGGAAACAAACAAGAGATGTGGAGGTTGTGGGAGCTTCAGAAGGTGAACTGCAAGAAAATCATCAATAGGGATTACACTACCATGCTTGGAGCATTAGTGAAGCTCGGGGAGCTGGAAGAAGTCGAGCAATTGCTAAAGGAATGGGAATCAAGTTGCGGAACTTTCGATTTTCGAGTTCCGAATGTACTTCTCGTTGCGTATCGACAGAGAGGTTTAATGGAAAAGGCTGAGGAGATGATCGATGACTTTCTGAAGAAAAAGAAGACTCCACCATCAAATAGCTGGGGGATTGTTGCCACTGGCTATGCAGAGAAAGGTGAGTTAGGGAAAGCTTGTGAGTTCATGACCAATGCTCTTTGTGTGTACAGTCCAAGTTGTGGTTGGTTACCAAACCCAAATGTGATCAGAAGTATATTGCAGTACCTCGGTGAAGAAGGAGAAATCAAAACGGTGGAAAATTTTATAGGGTTGTTGAAGAATGCAGTTCCTGTGAATAGGGATGTGTATCACACATTACTTAAGTGTTATATTAGATCAGGTAGAGGAGTAGAGAAGGTTTTGGAGAGTATGAAAGCTGAGAGTATAGAACAGAATGAAGAGACCCAGCTAATAATTACAAGTTTCAAATCTCAGAACTTTGCCTCAAGCTGATAAATGTTATCTTGTCTAGCTTTTTAGCTGTCTTTACTAATGAAACTCGATGCGTAGCTGTTGTGATGCACTTCTTCTCTTTGAATTCCTTTGTCTTTAGCTAACTATTTAAACATAGCAAGCTCGTTCAAGAATTTCTTGACATGTCAAGGTTTAGTTTTGAATTTTAATGCAGGTTCATTTCAGCTTTGCAAAAGTTTGGTTTGGGATTAGAATGTTTACATGAGCATCATTAGAGTCTAGCACAAATATGTATTCCGTGCTCTAAACTATTTGGGATCCTTAGTGGCGTAGAATCGAAAAGCAGAAGAGAAGAGTGTACTATAAGTTAGGCTTCATTTGAGACAACTTTTTAAAATAGATTTTTAGTACAAAAATTTCTTGAAACCGATGAAAAAATTATGACAAAAATTGTCACAAATGCAGCCTGAAGCATAAATGTCGGAGGATTTGAATGTAGAGGAAATGCCTTAATCCAACAACAGTTTGATAATGTAGGTGTTGTCACTGATTCATTTTGTTATAGCAAATAGTTTAAGCTTTCATGATTTTAACTTTGGAGTTAGTACCGGTTGGGAACTTTTCTTTGTAGAGGTGGATCATAACTAAATCCTAGCAATGAAGATCTTGCAGCACCGGCAGGGTTTGGAATGTTTTTTGTATTGCATAGCAAAATTTTACAAATTGGCTTTGAACATGTCTAGCTCCCAAGGAAAGTATGAGTTAATTTGATCTTGCTTTCTGAAACTACCCCTTCCACGTTCGAGCCCGCGTCACAATTTTGCCTTCCACAGTTCCGCGGTTCTGATTCAACGTTCGAGCTCAAGATGGGGTAATCTAGCTGAGCATTCTAAGGATTAAAATCGAGCTCAATAATCCAACGAGCTCGAAATTCTTCTCGAGCTCAAAACTCGATAAATCGACTCACAAGCTCTTTAACGAGTCGAGCTTGAGCCGGCTCGCAAGTCGACTTGACTCGGTTGCACCCCTAACCACCAGTATGCAAATCTTTTATTATACATTTATGAGTTAAGGTGTTTGGGATACATAATTACTTTCCTTGAATAAGTAGTTCTTATGCATAGCGAAATCTCCAAATGGTTTGTTATTGAGACAAAAGTAGTCATGCTTAAGCAGCAAAGTCTTCTTCAACTAAGTATAAACCTTTGAATGTTTCAAAGCAAATGATCACCGAACAATATAAATTATTGATGTGGCAAATGGTGTTCCCATTATTTGAGAGAGCTTTAACGATAACATATAGTTCTTGAATATATCAAGATGACTACTTTCTACTCTTATTATTTTGTTATACTTCAATATATGCCCTTTAAAAAAATAAAAATTTTGTTATTTCCTTTTTTATTTTAATCTTTGAATAAAATTAATCAAATTAATCCCCATCATAACTTTTTCTTATGTTCTTAAAATACCTATAATATAAATGTAATTCTTCATATTGTTTCCACCATATTCTTTTTTTTTTTTTTTTTCATTGTTGTAAGAATATCTTCAACAACCAACAAAAATTTTACATAAGTACAAATTTAATGCTCCTCAAGAAGATTTAATAGAAATTGGTTTTACCAAATAAATACCCAAATTATCAAATATTTATTTGATTGGCCTAAAGACGAACTCCACTTATAATGTGTAGAGGTTAAGTACAGTAGAACTATTATAAGTTCAGTGGCAAGTTTTTGTGATTAAATAAAATTAATATGGCGTTTGATTCACTGACAATACATATGTAATGTTATTTCATTGACCAGAAATTATTATTATTTTTTTAATTTCATTTACTTCTGCAATGAGGTCATTTAAAAAAGCGTAAAGGACCCACCGATGTTTAGTTTGGTTGGTAGGCGAGTACGGTTGGGAAAGCCTCAACCCGTGTTTGATTCCCCTCGACCTGCAACGCCTCTTAAGTGGGGCCCAATCAAGTATGGGCTAAGAAGATTCTGGGGTGGGTAACTTTTTTAGGTCAGCCAAGGATTAATCACGCCGCCAAGAATCCTTTCAGGGGATGGCAGCAGGTGGATACCCCGTTCCCAAAAATAAAAAAAGCGTAAGGCACGAAGCAATCAGCCATTGAAATATAAGGTTGGCATAAAGCCATCAGCTTTCAAAGTCAAACTAACACGGAAATTTCATGTACAAGTGGACCTAAGCATATATACTTCACTCTCAGCTAAAGAGACACATACTTCCAACTTTTAAGGAATCAATCATAGCGTCAAACACACCCACATCAAGTCAACTTTCTACAGAAATCACCCTACTGAAAGAAATTTACAAGAACTTACTAGAAATCTGCTATATCAATAACCAGCCACGCTCTTGCATTGCACGGTAGCCCCAGAATCTATTTACAAGCTCGGTAGAAGAGCAACAACTTCGCCGGGCTCACCTTTCCCTGTTGCAGCAAGAAAAAAGCCAGTCAATAATAGCAAAAATCCTTTGTTAAACAACGGAAGAAAAACAAAAAGACAATTAGCTGAACCTGCAACTTCTCAGTTGATTCAGAAGGAAAACAAAGACCAGTAGAACAGTTCTGGAGATTTTCTGGACTTTTCATCCATTCTTTTTGAGCTTTAATAGCCTTTAGTTTGTAAAGGAATGTCTGAAAAGACAAATTGTACAAAATAAACGGAAAAAAAAAAAAAAATCTTCTCCATAGAAATGATCAATACACAACAAAAGGAAGAGGGAATACCTCGGATAGCGAAAGACTGGGCTGCTCTAATGCATCGCCTTCGATACGAATACCACTACCATGACATTCTGGACAAAATATAGAAGAGATAAGGTTGTTATTAATAACTGATTTCCCTCTGCGCCCTCGGGTATTTTTCGGATTCGTTGACTGATTGGTCCATAATTCAAACTCAGAAAGCAATACCCAGTGTATAAGGCAAGAGACATGGAACACATGAAATGCCTGTATGTTGCAGAAAGATTTTAACAACAAATACCTCAGGTCAGAATAGATTTGTGTAAAATAACTGGAAAAAAGAAAGCATAAAGGCTTACTCCATTGATATTTCTGCTGCTGCAAGCAAATCTACCAGTTTTTAAATTCAACAAGGTAGCAACATCCTTCCCTAGAAGCATTGGCTGCTGACATATATCACATTTCCTTTGAGCAGTTAAAATGTTTTGTTCCCTCAATTCTTTCCTGAGATCCCTGCTTTGCGTTCGTCGACAATGTCTAGAATGTGAATTGCCAAGGCTTCCTACAAAATGAGACTGCTCACAAGAGGAAGCACAATGGTCAGCAAAAGATTCAGAACTATCCTCTGGATCTGAGAATGATTTCTTCCTCTTTTTTGTTCGTCTGCCCGATTGATCAATCTCAAAGAAAGAAGCAGGTGAGGGAGGTCTGACCTCATCCTGCATGTCACACCTTTTTCCAAGATCATAGGTGTAAGAGATGCTCACTATAGCAAAATCACACTTTGGGGATGCTAATAACTCATCACAACCATCAGAATTCCCATCACCCAGCCAAGCACACCAAATTCTGCTGAACATGCAGTTTTTCTCACTGTCTTCATGGAGTTTAGCACCAATATGTCCATAACCAATGATTTCCAACTCCAATTTTGAAGTTTTCTCGTTAGGAAGGACATAAGAAATGCTAAAATGCTCCTGCACACCCTTGCACTTTTTAATTTTCTCATGACCAATAACAGGTTTGCCTGCATTCCGAGCATTACTGATATGATCTGATGTTAGGTTAGTAAGATCTTGATCAGAGGTACCTCTAAACTTCGATCTTAATTCATCTACTTTAGCAGCGGCTCCACTCCTTCCATCATTAACCCCCAAAGCAACACCCCTTTGAGACTCCAAAACAAACTTGATGCTGAGATCCTTTGCCAGGGAGGTATCAAAGAAAAGAACGCCATCATTAAACGGCCAAGGATTGGGAAGGAAAAGAGTAATTTTAGCAGAACTATATCTCTTAGAGTGGAAATTTCCTCGGAGATGATCATAAAGCACGGCTTCACTGAAACACTGTGTAAGACAAAGTGTGCAGAAGAAGATGCTGCGTTTAGTAATTCTTCTCAGCTCGATATACACATGTCCCTGTTGCCACACGGTACGCAGAGTCGCCTTTGCCGCTTCTTCTCTTAAGTTCAGTTTGCCAATCTTCTTCACTGACAATTCTATTCTCCCCATTACCTCAAACTACTTAGAATCCTCTAATATCTCCAAACTCAACCCTATCTCTAACATTAAACCTCGGTTCCTTCTCCAATTGCCCTCAATTCAATTACAGAAAAGCGCACACGTCTAAACAATTTATCCACCTCGAGAAGAAAGACAAGCTAAAGATACCCCACCACAGGAAACTCAAAAACCAAGACGAACTATAATCTTTTGAACGGAACGGAACAAATACCTAAGTTCACCAACCTTTCTTTAAAGAAAACCCTAGAAATCAGAACCCTAGCAAAGAGATCAGGCGACGGAACAATAGAATCCCTTCTGACCAACTGCAGACAGCAAACAAGAAGCAAAGTAACCCTAATTACTAGGTATTTGAGGCACTTGTTGACGTACCACGTAAAACCATCGTATCGGCCGTTTCTTACTGGACTTGACTCCCTCTGCACAAAAAACAGCGAAGCGGGCAGCGAGATCCTCCATCTCCCGGGCCATCTCCGACAGATCAGCTATATTCTCCGGCCGGCGAGAGAGAGAGAGAATGGGAAGGAGACCTGAAATGCTGAAAGAAAGAAAGAGAACGAAACGGTTGCGGAGCTTCGGTTAGGCTAAAATCACGGAAACAGAATGAGCGAAGAAAAATGAAGCGGATGATCTCGTGCCTATGGGCGTCATTTATCCATATTTATACCATTAAATTTTTATCCTAATATGTGGGCCTATTAAGGCTTAATTTTTTTTTTTTGGGAAATTTTGGGGCATCAGCCCATCTATTAAAAGTCAAAATTACAAGTAAAGGAGATTACAAGTAAGGAAATCCAATCATAAGCAAGAGCAAAAACTTATGAAGGAAAAAGGAAACCCCAACTATACCACCCAAAGAAGGAAAAATTACAATATTGTAAACTCAAACAGCAAGCTATAAAACCCCAAATGAGACGGCTGAAGCAACAAAAACTGACTGCCGTGCTCCCAAATAACATGAATTACAGGAACCGATCGCCAAACATAAGCAGACAATCAGCACAAAACTGCAACAGCATAGGTCCAAACTCCAAGGAACGAGCTCCAAAATGAATTAACCAGGACTCAGATTGATATAAAAGGCAAAAACCCCTGGTTGCCCGGAGGCCATCCAAGGGGTTATGAGATCTCGAGTGATAATTTGGAGCTTCATCATTGTCCTGGATAATATCGAATCCCTCCAGCAGCAAAACAGGGTCCTCGGTACAATAATCAGCAAGAAAAAACAGTTCCAGCCAGTCCATTTCCAAAATAAGCTTCACCAACCAACAGAAGGAATTTTCCAGAATAACGAAAACATCAAAGGCCAGCCAATACCCCATCATAGTCCAGAATTTCCAAAAAGTTGCCCTTAAGCAGATCTCTATCCTTCCAGTTAAATGTTTTGATTCTGATAGCATAAATAATGTCTTGTTTTAAAGCCTGAGGACTCTTCCAATTGTTAGCAAACCTCCTATTATTTCTTTCTCTCCATAAGAAATAAACTAGGCAAGCTATGGAAAGAAAACAAAAATTCTTATCCCATTTGGTGAAATGCCGAGTGTTACCCACAAAATCAAAAATTTGAAGAATATTGGGCCTCAGGTAGAAATTAGACAACATAGGAAATAAGTCAATCAGAATCGAGAAAGAGAAGTCGCATTCAAAAAACATGTGAGAATGAGTTTCAGCATTTTCATGACAGAAGGAGCAGTGGGGAGCCGCAGGAATGCCCCGTTTGATAAGATTATCCGCAGTTTTGAGCTTAAGATTCACAGCCATCCAGGTGTAACAGGCATGGCGCAGAGAGGAATTCTTGTGCCAAATACATCTAGCCCAGGTCTTATTCTCCAAATGTGAATGAAAAAGTGCAGTAAAGTGAGAGTTCTTAGGCATACAATCTCCTTTCCAAGACAGCACAGGCATATTCTCCACAATATCTATCCCTTTAATCAATAAGTTAACCTGAGGAGGTAGAGAATTGGGAAGAGTCCAGCATCCATTAACAATAAAATCCTTAACCCAGGTATTAGCAACGTCATCAAAATTACCAAAGTCATTAACTCTTTTCTTATTACACCATGGATCCCATAAAAATGAAAGGTTACTATTCTTAAGAACAGCCAGATTAATGTGAGGCAGCAAAGAAACAGCCACCTTGCAGATCATCTTCCAGAAATTTGAAGCAGCATGAGGAGAAGGCTTCCAAGGAGAGGAGAATTTTTCTTTAAACCAAGAGCCAACCAGAGAGTTATGATTGAACATTCGAACAATGAAAGAGCAAGCAGTGTTAAAATACATAGAGTCAAAAGAAGGTAGACCAAGACCTCCTTTACATTTAGGAAGGGCAACAGAGTTCCAAGATATAAGATGAAGCTTCTTGTCATGAATATTTCCAAAGAACAAAAATCTGGAACAAACTCTAGAAATGGCTTTGCGAGAAGCTTTAGGTATGATAGCACCTCTGATCCAGTAAGCAATCGTGTTAGCGATAGTAAATTTTAGGTATTGGACTCTACCTGCAAAAGAAAGGAATTTGACTTTCCAACCCTCAAGTAGAGCAGTAATCCTGCTCAGTAGGGGTTGGAAGTGAGTTGAAATCAGTCTTTTAGGAGAGATGGGAAGCCCCAAGTAAGTGAGAAAATCCTCAATCTTAACAATGCCAAGCTGCTCCGCAATCACATCCCCATTGAGAACTTTACCCGAGAAAAGCAGGGAACTTTTCAAAGGATTCATAAAAAGTCCAGAAGCATCAGAGAAATCTTTGAGGCTATTCTTCAAAATGGTCACATTCAACAAATTAGCTTCACCAAAAATCAGAAGGTCATCAGCATAAAGGAGGTGATTGAGCTTAAAGTTTTTGTGTTGGAGACCAAGAAAATGATTAAGATTTAAACCATGAGAAAGGCCATCCATGACAATGCAAAACAAAAGGGGTGAAAGAGGGCAACCTTGACGCAGACCCGAGGAAGATTTGAAGAAACCCTCCAAAGAACCATTTAAACAGATAGAAAAGTGAACTTCAGAGATGCAGCCCTCAATCCAAGAGATAAACCTTTCAGGGAACCCCTTTTGCCTAAGCCTATTAAGCAAAAAGATGCGGGAAACAGAGTCAAAAGCTTTCCTAATATCCAGCTTGGCACAAAAAAGCTTCTGGTTGCCCTTAAATTCCTTAAGCATTTCAGAGGCAAGAATAATGTTATCAGTCGAACATCTTTTAGAAATAAAACCAGACTGACTATCATGAATAATAAGAGGAAGAACATGTTTCATCCTGTTTGCAATAATCTTAGCCACAATCTTGTAAAATACATTACATAATGAGATCGGTCTGAAGTCAGCAATGGTATTGGAGTGAGAGTTCTTAGGAATAAGAGTAATTGCAGTGGCTTTCACCCCTTTAGGTAATTTCCCAGTAGTGAAGAAATGTTGAATGGCCTTACAAAGTAGATAACCAGTGATATGCCAAGTTTTTTGATAGAAACCAAAAGAAAACCCGTCAGGTCCAGGGGCAGAAGCGGCCTTGCCTTCAAAAACAACATTTTTAATCTCTTCATTAGTGACCTGAGCAATCATACCATCCAACAAATGACTGGGAATCACACTTCCAGTGGGTAAAGAAAAGTTATTTTCTTTAGGAGGGGAAGGGCCATTAAAAGTTACATCAAAATGCTGAATCATAGCCTTAGCCAAATCACTGTGAGAGGAAACAGTCCCAAGAGGAGTGTCAAGTTCCCTAATGCTATTATGATTCCTTCTGGTGCGAATTTTAGCATACAAAAAACCCAAATCATCTTCACCCTGAGTTAACCAATGAGCCTTGGCTCTTTGAGTAACCCAGGACAGCCAAGAAGCTTGCAGACCAACCAAGTTATCATTAGCTCTCTTAAGAGCAGAGTTAAGGTGAGGATTCAAAGGATCCTGCTGGATATCAGAAAGACAATGTGCTTGAATAGACTTAGCTTCAAGAATGGCATTGGCAATAAAATTAGAAGAGCTCCAATTCTTATCTCTAATAAAATCTTTAAGCATTCTTAAACAATTGTAAAAAGAAGCTATAGGGCTAGCAGTAAAAGGTGAATGAAAAGCCCAAAGGGTTCCTTCCCAAAAACTATCAAAATTTGTCCAATAATCTTTGAACATAAATCTAGAGAAAGACTTCTGAGTTTGAGAAGTCTGAAGCACCAATGGAGAGTGATCCGAACCAGATGGAGATTCAATCTTGTAGTAAGCAGAAGGGAAATTATCCAGAAATTCAGTATTCACCAAGAGCCTATCAAGTTTAATATGGATGGGATTATCTTGTCTTTGATTGAACCAAGTGTAGAAAAGCCCAACAGATTTAAGATCTTGTAAGCCCGCATCAAAAATGAAATTGTTTAACTCCCCAAGTCTACTCGTAGAAGAAGTTCCACCAGCTTTTTCACAATCAAATCTATAGCAATTAAAATCTCCAAGTATAACCCAAGGGTGCTTCATATCAGAAGAGAGCTCAAACAGCTTAGCCCATAAATTTTTTCTGTCCTCAGAAAGATTAGCAGCATAAATCACTGAAATGAAACAAGGCGGGCTAGAACCCGAGTTGAACAAACCATGAATAAGTTGATCAGAAGAGAAAATCGGGGTAAAAGAAACCAAGGAAGAGTCCCATTTTACCCATATCCTACCAGGTGTCGAGCAGTGAAAGTTGTCACAACACATCTCATTCTCAAACAAAACATGAGAGCGCGCAAACCAAGCGTCATTTGAGTTGTTGGGGTGGATTTTGGCTTCAAGGATACAAAGGAATTTAAGGTTATACGCAGAAATGAGGTCTTTGCACATCTTGGTCTTGGAGGGACTGGAAAACCCCCGAACGTTCCAAGCAGCAATAGGGGGTAAGGACATGATTATTTGTTGGATTTGGCCTTTTTGGCCGTTTTGCCTTTTGGTTTTTTGGCAGGGGAAGGGTTTTTGGTAGTGGTAGTTTTTGTTGAAGAAGGAGAAGCTTTGGAGACAGTAGAAGAAGGAGGCGGTTTAGAAGGTAGAGAAGAGAAAGAACCCTCCTCCTCAATATTATCATCCTCCTCTAAGACCTGATTTTCAGCAAGCAAAGAAGCGAAGCTGTTAGCTATTAAAACTTGAGGGGGTATGAAGGATTTAGGAATGCCGGGACTGGAAGAAGTGTTTCCAATTTGGTGCTGATCCGAAGAGGAAGATTCTTCATTGGGTAAGTTGAGATTAGGAAGGGTCGTGGCATTAACAACAACAGATAAAACATTATTGTCAGGAATAATATTGGTAGGCAGAGGATTAGAAGGAATGGAATCGGTTATGAGAGGAACTTCTTGAGGGGGAAGAGAAGGTGGAATGACAGGAGCAGAACCCGTAACTTGAGAATTAGATCTCCCTGCAGGCTTTCTGCTTTTGCTCCTACCACGGAAAGGGGGCCGAGGAGGAATGGCAGGTTTTGGTGAAGGATTAGAAGGGCAAAGAGCAAAAGGGTGAATAAGAGAACCACAACCCTCGCACCTGGTAGGCTTCCAGTCATAAACAACTTTGAGGTTAAAGTCTTCCCCATCTATTTCCATAGGAATTTCATCAGGAAGCTCAGAATTTCTATCAATTTGGACACAGATTCTAGCAAAAGTAAGTCGCGTTCTCTTAGCAGTAAGCGAATCGACGTAGAGAGGAACTCCAATGTAACTAGCAATTTTGGAAATACCTGTCGGTGTCCAAAGAGCCAGAGGAAGATCAAGAACCTTAATCCAAAGAGGTAAAGTGCCAGACTCATCCCTCTTCGGTTTGAACTTTGGAGACCATTGTTGCAAGATGAAAGGTTTACCCAGCAGAAACCAGGGGCCACCAGTGCGAACCAAGTCGAAATCTTCCGCAGAAGTAAATTTGAGTAGAAAAAAATCATCTGCCAGAGAAAGGAGGGAGAAGGAGCCTTTGAGCTTCCAGGCTTTGTTCATAGCAGCCAGTAGTCGTTCGTAGTAAGGACGCTGTCCAATGGAGTAGCCCACTAAGGAGAGGTTCCAGAAGGATTTTCCTTCAGAGAGATCATCAATCTTGAAGGAAAGCTTTTTAGCTGGGGAAACAAAAGACATCGGGAACTCATCAGAAGAGGACGGGGAAGCAGAGAGGTTACTGGCATACGTAACAGGAGGTAGAGAAGGAGGTATGGCACCCAGAATCGAGGAGCCAGGAAGTGGAGGGAAAGCGGTAGGATCAGATGCCATTCCGGCCAAGCGGCCGGAAAAAGCACGAAGAGAGCAAAGCCGCTAGAAAAGCAAAACCCTAGCAGACGCCTCTCACGACAATCTCTTAAGGCTTAATTTCGATAACCTTTTTTATTATTTTTAAAGTAATTTTTTTATAAACAAATTTTTTAATTAAACATTTTTTTTGCTAAAAAAACAGTTTAAGAATTATTTAAAAAATTAATTAAAAATTTTTAAGTAAATTTATTTTACTCTATTATTATTTATTAAGAGTCAAATTATTCTCTAGATCTAATAAAAAAACTTTTTATACTCTCTAATCAAATCTCTTTAGATCTATCTCTGTTCTTTTTTAGCATAAGTTAAATCCGATATATTTATTCTTCTAATCAATCATTTGATCATATTTATAATAAAAAAAATTGATTGGCTAAAATTTTAATCAAAACTGATTTCAAATTTTAAATTTTTTATAATTAGTATAATTTTAATTATTCATAAATTTCACTCATTATAAATCAATTTAAAAACTTTACTTTTTTTAGTAATTCTACAAGAATGTGTTAATATAAATTATAGGAATGATTTTGTTTGTTGCATTTATAGTGTAAAGTATTTCAAATACAGAGGTTTTTAAATAATTTAGGTTTGGTTTGAAGTAAAATGAATACAGAGTGTAAAATGAGTCTATTCTACATACACAAGCTAGTGCATTTTTGGGCGTATTTGAAATTTCTCAGACTTGGGTGATTTTCTAATTCAACTAACGAATTGTCATCGCCACCACCGCCGACCATTCGTCACCACCAACCACCATCGTTGGCCATCCACCACTGTCGGTCACCACCTCCAACCACCACATTGTCCTTCACCGTTAGTCATCTTCCACTGTCAGCCACCACCACCAGCCACCACTGTTGGACAACACCACCACTGGCCACCGCCTCCCTCCACTGTCGCCACCACCGCTCCATCAACCATCAACCACTAGCCACCCTAGCCAAAACCTTTTTGCACATAACATTTCATTCTCTTTACTTCAAATCAAATAAAAAAAAAATGAAATCATGCATTCCATTTATGCGCATCCAAATAATTCCTAAGTATCCCTTTTACACAATATTGTTTTTACACTACATTCTTTTTTTAGACAACCAAACATCCCCTTAAAAAAATATTTTCACAATGAATCTTAAAGACTATGAATTTATTTTGAAATAAATATACTATATAAACAATCAATTAAATTTATATTATATTTATTTTAAAGCAAATATAATGATGTTCAAATTTGTCTTAATTCAAAATTTAGTAAATTTATCTTAAATTATTTTTTTTCCTATAAAATTCCCTCATTTATATTAATTTTCTCCAAAAACAAAAAAAAAAAGTATGAAGCCCCTCTCTGGAAAATTATTAGGTCCGATCACTAATAAAATATTGGCAAGTGGAATATATACGTGTCCGCGGAATTTTAAGTCAAGCGCATCAAAAGCGCAGGTAAAGTACAAGTAAAGTGCAAGTAAAGTGCAAGTAAAGCCCAGGTAAAACGCAGTCAAAGCGCACCTAAAGTGTTGTCAAAGCACAGTCAAAGCGCAATCCACGTGGCAAGTTTTAATTGGGTGTTCGGACCTATTTTTAGGTCCGGTGACCGGACCTAATAATTTTCGCTTATGCTGACCCTTCTATTCATGGGAAAATATTTATGGCCGGATGTTATGATATAATTTATGTCAAAATGGGTTGCATTGCCCTTAAATATATGTTGAGATTAATGCATCCATTGGATATCATATATAGCATTAATCTTAGTATAAATTTAAGGGCAATAAAGCCCTTCTAATTGTTTTTATATTCACACATACTCAACAAATTTAATGCGCCAAATGGAGCATATAACCGCACGTAAGCTCTAAAGAGTGGATTACACAAGGGGGCAATCAAATGAAAAAAAAAAAATTTATTCTAGAAAAGTAAGAATTTATAATAAACAACAACTAAATTGCAATGCAAATAATTTTGTTGGGTCTAAAATATATATGTGAGTAATATTGGAAAATTATTAGCAAGAGTAACAAGACTAACTTAAGAAAAATAATTTTAAATGAGAAGCTCTATGATTTTATCAAATTATTGAAAGCATAAGACTTAAGTACAAATGACTACATTTGTCAAGCCAAGATTTTGTGCTAAAAAAAAGGGTTATATTCAAGTTATATAAAATTAAAATCAATAGTATGGCTTAACAATTTTTGCTATGAAAATACTAAGCTCATTTAGTTAAAGTAGATTAATATTAAATCGTAATTTTCGACAAGCTCATTTAGAAATTAAATTATATAATTTATTAATTTAATTTAATTTAAATAATAACTAATTATACTATATGACTTAAGATCACACATAATGATTAGATATGTTGATAAAACCTTGCCATTGGATCTAAGTTACCAAAATTAGAAAAATTTGACCTAATCATATTGTACGAAAGATTTTGTACTATACAATTATTAATGAATGTTGTCTAACTTGGATCGTTAATCAAGGAATCAAATTATGATCAAATTTAATTGGTAATTATATTGTACAATTTAACAAAACCTTCACTAGATTAACCTTTGTTCATCCTGGACAACCCCTGATTTGATCTAATTGATCGTATTGTATGACCAAAAATCATACAGTCTGATCTGGCAGACTTCAAAATGGATGTTTAGCTAATCGGGTGGAAATAACTTGGTATCTTATTATAAGATCAAAGCATTATAAATTGAATATTATGGTTTCATTTAAATAGCCTAACTTAATTATTTTTTTGAAATAGCTTTTGAGAGGATCTCGATGTGAGTTTTTATGAGAGAGTCCTTAGGGAGAGAAAGTGGGTCTCTTCATTAAAAAAATATTGAGTAAATTCTTAGGAGTGGGAGTGAACTTGAGAGAATCCTTGAGGGTGTTCTTGGAATGTATGAAAGGATTAACATGGGAGTCTTATCAACTTGCACTTGTCCTCCAGAGCTTGTGTCATGTGTTTTCATAAGGGTCTATAGAAGTCTTGGGTGAAGACTTGGTACTAACCAGGGAAGGCTAGGGGAGAGGCATGTGAGGAGAAGAAGGAAGGAGTGACATCTCGATCCATTGTTGCGAAGAGTAGAATGAGGGATTGACATCCCTATCGTGCTGGTAGGCAGAAGGAGGAAAACTTTTCAAGGATAGAAGAGTTGTGTAAAGATTATTCTCCACCTTATAAGTGAGAAGGGCTTCTCCGCCTAACTGAGTGCTAAAAGAGTTTTCTACATAGTGAAATTTTGAAGATGGATTTTGGAGAGTGGATGTAGGTATGTTAATCGAACCACTATAAAAATTGTAGGTTTACATTATTTATTTTTCTTGCACTTTTAATTTTTTACTTTTGGTTTATATTGTATAGCACTGTAATAATTGTTGTTACTTAATATTTTAGTTGGGCTCTTACATAAACTATATAAAAAAAAATCTTATATATATTTTAAGTATTTTATTTTAAAATATCTTTTTGCTTAAACATACTATTTTGTTTTAAGAAAAAGGTTTTAAAAGGTTTAAAATTTTCTCAAAGCAGTGTTCTCACTTTAGTTGGTTTAATCATCTGACTAGATCCATATGGCATAATTTGGCAATAGAAATACCTCAAAAGGTTATTCTATTACTCAATTGTTATTATTTGGCAATATCTCATTTGATTTCTGAACAGTTAGAATGTCTACCTTTTTATAATCTATTAATTTCCATATTTGACATATTATTCAAATTGGTTATTTCTTGATATATAGAATTTGGAATGGTACTAAAATTGAAATTTTCTTTATTGAATGGAGTTTAGAAGATCAAGATCTTTAACTATTAAAAGCTAAATGTCTTATTTATTTCTTTTGTGCACTAGAATGAGAAGACTATTTGTGTGTGCTTACATGTACCACAAGTAAAGACATATGGGGAAAATTATGTATCACCTACAAAAGCACAAGTGAAGTCAAGCAATCTCACATGAATTTCTTTTACATGACTATAAATTATTTTGCATGAACTCTACCAAGTCTTTCACTGGAATGTACAATAAGTTTACTAAAATTATAACATCCTTGCAAGCTTTAGGTAGAGATATTTTCAATGCTAAAAAATTTAACAAAATATTATGATACTTACCTGAATCTTGAAATGCCAAGTTTTCTGCTAAATATTCACCTGAATCTTGAATTTGAGTGTCTGCCACAACATTAGCCTCGCCAAACTAATATTAAATAGTTAGATCTTAGTCTTTAATCAACTCAAGGCATCTTCTTTGCCTCAAATTCAAATCCTTCTGAGTGAATGTGTACTTCAAATTCTGATGATCAGTAAAGATCTCACATATGACTACATAAAAAAAATATCTTTAGATCTTCAAAGCAAATACAATAAAAATAAGTTCTAGATTGTGTGTCAAATATTTCTTCTCATATGGTTTTAACTATTCGGAAACATAAACTACAACCTTGCCAGGCTGTGTCAGTACACATCCTAGTCCTTTCAGTGAAGCATCATTGAATGTCTTAAATCTTTCAATGCTAGATGGAAGACTTAGAACTTGAGCATAAATCAAATAATCTTTCAGCTTCTAAAAAACTAGCCTCATAATCAAGTGTCTATATAAAAGCCATTGATTTTTAAGATAGTCTCGATAAATGTGCAAACAGCTTAGAAAATATTTTCACGAACTTTGTGTAATAACTAGCCATTCCTAAGAAACTACATACCTCACATATTTTAGTAGGCATCAACAAAAATACTTTAATTGTAGGAAACAAAAAAATCCTATCGAGCAGAAATTTATATTTTGTAGAAAAAAAATCAAATTATCAAAGATTGTGTAAAATATTAATGTAAGACATTTAATTATACTGCAACCTTATTTTTCATAGTCTAGATTATTTTTTATTCAATTAAAATAGCTTAAACCTCAAAATTCCTAGGGTAAAATTTTTAGAAAAAAATACCTAAATATTCAAATCTATTATCTTTACAACATAAAAAAAGTTATATTACGAAAGTATTTTGGATGCAAAGTTATTCTTATTTTCTTATGACAGAAATATAAATTTAATCATAATATTCAGAAAACCCTATATTTTTAAAAATTGAGATAGACAAGATGTGGTCTTCCTCAATCCGGGCATCTTTCAAAATTAGATCAATAGCAGAAAATTACCCAAAGAGGCTAAAAATGGACTTTCTCCCTCTGGAAATCTCCCTCCTCTCTCTTACCGGTTTCTTATGTTAGAATGAGTGGAAAAAATAGTGGAAAATAATATTTTTAATATTAAAATTTGCTCTGGCTTCGATGTGTCACGTGGCATTAGACATGATGCTCCTAAAAAAACTTACAATGCTACCGCACCTGCCATGCACCGAATGCCAATTTAAAAGCAAAATTTTCAGAACTCGCTTCCCCCAAGGTGTTGAAAACACTAACACCGTAGTTCCCTAGGAGAAAAAATTCAATTTCACAAACTTGCAAACAAACCCCCGTAACCCACTCTAAAACACATACAGACTCTCACAAGCATACAAAATGCTCTTAGGCACATGCAAAAGGGTTTAAATGCAAAAAATTAATAGGTTACAAAGTTTTGTTAGGTCAGAATGGATTGAAAATTACTTTAATCCTAAAAGTGTTACACATATCTTCTAAGAATAACTTTGAGTACTCCAACAGTTTGAATATTTTGGGCAAACACTAGTTCATTTCTTTATTTTATTAGGGCTTTACTCTATTTCCTCCTTATGTTAGACAAAATAAACTCATTTAGGTTTACTGCCTTTAATAACTCTTATATTAGATTATGAAGGTCTCAATAGTCATATGGATCATGCCTTTAATCATTTTGAAATGCATTGTATTTAGAAGGATCTATTGTATGAGCTCTTGCTCTCATTAGTGTGAGTCACATAAAATAATCTTTATTAAAATGGATTCCACATTTTAGCCATTAAAACTCTCAAATATATTAATGGTGGGATATTGGTAGGTTAGAGGCAACTTTCTCATTTTCTATAATCATGGTGGCTAGTATTTTTCACTTGGCATAGTTTATTATAGCTAGTTGATAACCTATTGAAACTGAGGCTTCCTTTTCATTCTTAAATTCTTTGAGTGACTTTAAGAATAAGATGATTAAGTTTTTAAAATAAAGAAAAGCTTATCAAGCATATTTTATCCAATATTTTTAAAAATAAAAGTAACTAATAGAAATAGAAAGTAATAGCAAGCAAACATTAAAATATCATTGGGCATAGCCCAATTAAACAACATCAATTATTTACAAAAAAAAATAGCACATGAAAATTCCGCCTTCAAGTAATTAGAATTATTCTAGTGCAAGATGCCCCCTTAAGTAAGTGGAGAAGGCAATTGAGGGTTCTAGAATAGGCCCTCAAGCAAATTGGTTATGAATATTATATATGACAAGATTATTATTTGGCATAGTGTGATATTGGTTGTAGAATATGATGGTTAATGTTTACTATAGTTTATTATGCCACTGATCTTGTTGATGACAACTATGATATAAGCCTTAAGGTATGATTATTATGATAAGTACTTTAAGGGGATGATTGTGATACATATAATATTGTATCATAAATCCTAATGCAACATCAACTATGACACAAGCAAGTTCTAGGTGATGATGAAACATAGAACATCATTTACAAGGTATCATTTTCATGAGAATTGGCTTTTGTTATTTTACTCTTTTAACCCCATATGCTTCACATAGTGTATGAATTTTATGGAAAGATTGTCATTTAAACTTATAGTTTTTTGGTAACAACATAAAGTTTAGGTTCATATGTTTATGATATGCAAGATATCATGTAAAGAGATGAAAATTTATAAATCTCATGTTCATTTAATCATTTTATTTATAACATATAAACAATCAAGGTTCAATGCGAGATTTTTTATATGTATCATCATATGCAATGGCGGATGCACACTGGGGGCCATGGGGGCACCGGCCCCCACTGGATTTGGGAAAACAAAGCAATTAATAGTATTAATCATACATTAATTACATACTTTTTTAAGTTTTTTTAAAAAAAAACTTTTTCATCCTTATTTCTATTCCATGGTGCTTTTTCCTATTCTGAACCCTCTTCAGAGCCCGGCGCCCTGTTAAATTTATATTTCATCGCATCCGCTGGTCGCTTAACACACCTGCTCGGAGTCAGAACGCTGCCGCCGGCCTCCCATTCAACGTCGTGTAACATCTCGCATCCGCTAGTCGCATAACATCCAAGCCCGAACGCTGCAGCCGGTCGCCCATTCAATGGCGTCCAAGCTTGAAAGCTTCAGCCGGCCGCCCATTCAACGTCGTCCAAGACTGAACGCCGCCAGCCTTTCGTGTGTCGCCGGTCGCCCTCTTCAAAGCCTGACGCCCTCTTAGATCGCTAGATCTGGTAGCTTTCCGCCTTTCCCATGCTCTTTATTTGATTTTCATATTATTTTGAGTTTGAAATATTTTTTTTTGTGGGCATGATGTGTTCAATATGATGAATCAGATGAACTGCTGCATTTACAAACTTACATCTGATTCAAAAAGAAAATTTTTTTAACTTCATCTGATTTTAAAAAAAAATTCATGATTTCCAAATCAGTTGATTGCTACCGGATCTAGCCGTGTAGAAATTCGGTGGGGGATTTTTTTTAATGAAATCACATATAATTCTTATTAAATTAAAAAAGGAGGGTTTCAAGACGAATAGTTCGCACGTCCTAGCTTAATGAAATCAATTGATTGCTACCAGATCATTATTTTCAAAATTGAAGACTCGACGGGAGAAATTATAGAAGACATATAATAAGTATATCAAGATTAATGTTCTCAATTGTAAGTTTTTTCCTTTATTATATATTTTCTATTTTTATAATGATTCTAATGATTTAAAATAAAAATTAAAAAACCGTCAATGCCGGTCCCAAGCCCGGATGAAAAAGGTTGAGAGATTTTTTTTTTAACTTCAATATTTTGTGCCCCCACAAGAACAAAATTCTGGCTCCGCCCCTGATCATATGGATAGTTCATTATAAGCATGATATAATTATGTAGCATTCACTATGAAGAGTTATGTTTCCTTCACCATCATGTTATGTTCATATTGTATGAGAGTATTCAAATAATAAAACGCATGCGATAGAAAGAAATCCTTCTAAGTTAGGGCAAATGTTTGCAACGTTAAAACAGGAAAAATTAGTCATGTTAAAACAGAGAAAAATTTAGCCAAAATATTTCCAAATCTTTTCCTATCCTTCTGATATTTCGAAACTATCCCCAAGGACCGAAATAATACCGTTATATAGCTTAGCTTAAATTAAATTATAAACTATCAAATTATTAAATTTTAAGTTTTTTTTAATTCTATCCATTTTATTAAAAATATACGAAGCCTTAATCAAATATATCACCATTTAGTATGCTAAAAAACTTACAATATTTATAACATATACTTATTCGAATTCTACAACCAAATCAATTTACTCGAATAAGGCATCGTTTGTACTACGAAAATTACTTTAAAATCATCCGCAACCAAACAATAAATAAGTGTATGCCGCCTGCCAAATGATCCCAATCAAATGTGAAAATGTCCGTTAATCCTTGGGAGTGAACAGTGCGATAACAATATTGGCATCGCATTGTCCACCTACGCCAAAAAAATTGACTTATGAGATTTGCAGAAGAAGTGTGTCAAAGAGAAGAAAGATGGTTCCTTTGGAGCGAGATAAAGAAGCATACGAAAAAGGAGAAAAAATGAAGTCAGATTGAAAAGGAATTACTGTATTTTGAAGTTTTACTGTATTTTAAAGTGAAAAATGAGTTTTCAGTTGAAGATGCCTTAAGAAGCCTTAAGAAGCAGAAAGAAAGCCCTTCAAAACAAAACTTAAAATGAGATAATGCTGCATTTGAAAATCTACTTAATACTAAGCACACGTCTACCAAATCAATTCTGCATACCTAAAGCTTATGAAGAACCAAAAATCTTACATGGCCGAAAAGCAAACGTTATACACAGCCTAAAAGCAAACCTTCCATCTCAACAAGTTATAAGAGTTATTTGCTGTGACCATATTTTATTAAAAAAAGTTATAAAACTATTACAATAGAACCAACTTTTCTTGTAAAATTATTGAGTAATATAATTTTTTATCAGATATTAGTATATCTGATTGTAATAAATAACAATCACAAAAACTATAGAAAATCTACCAAAAAATAATAATCAAACTAAAGTGTTTCAGACGTCTAAAAAATTAAATTATGAAAGCCCTGCTCCATAATCACTTTTGATATGCTATGAAGGGTCTGTTTGGGACGGGAACAACATTTTATAAAATTAATTGTGAAGCTATTTAGAAAAAAAACATATGCACTACTATAATTGCAGCAAACAACATTCCAACACAAAAATTTCTTAAAAATAAAGAAAAAACTAAAAATAATAATAATCTAACGAAATTATAATTGTTATCTAAAAGTCAAAGCAATCAGAAAGCTATCCCAAACAAACCCAAGGTCTCACAAATTATAGGGCATATATTTACTCCAATTTTTCAACATAATCAATTTACTGGCTCTATCAATATATTCACCACAATCTACACTTGAAGCAAAATCAATTTTTACAAACTAAAGCATGTGAACACAACAAGAAATATTAATGGAAGGCAATACCAGAGAATTTAAGAAAGTGATCGCATCAAAACGGCAGATTAGATAGCTAAATTTTAAACAAACTCAAAACAATGTTGTTTTCGGGAACTATAAATAATATACAGGTAAAAGCCTCATCTCATTTAGACTCCATAGTTCAACAAAATTGACATGAATGTTAAAGAAAATAGTGTTACATCAGCTTTAAAAACCTAAAACTCTTATAACAGTGGTACACAAGGAATCAGGAGCAGCTAGAGAACAATATTGCAGAGTATATGCAGGTAGCTAACCTGTAAAAGTTCATGATGGAAATTAGCATATAGCTCACTCAGGTAGCTAAATTATATTTAAAAAAAAGAAAATTAAACAGAAATATGCATACAAATTCCAGACTGCATAAGGTAATCTGCTGCTAAGTAGGTTTTTGGAAAGATTATATTATTTTTTTAAAAAGCAATAAGCCCTACTAATATTAGGGATGAGCCAAGCGGGCAAGTGGAAAACATGTAGGGAAGAACAAAAAGGTCCTATATCTTGCACGAGTCGTGAAGCATGAATAGAGGTTCTCATAGCCATTGCAAGTTCCGCAATTCAAGGGATCATGTATCGAAAGCCTAGACATTCTATGTCATAGATCCTCCTATAGATGATTGAACCAAATAAGGTGGGGTACACAGTGATTCAAGAGCTTCTTTTATTTCTGCATAGAAGAGTTCTACTAAGAAGGCTTGTGATGACTAAATTACACTAATAAGCCTACAAGATTAAACCGCACAGCACACAGCACACAGCATATAACATTGTCTTGAGGGTTGAATCTCCACATATATGATAGAATGCAAAAATATCATGTTTTTAAAAAGCAATCGAGTGGTGCGCCTTGAGGTGCATGATGGGTGCTTCAAGGCTTAAGCCTCACTAGCTTTAGTGAGGCTTACGTCTTTTTCATACGAGACATACGCCTCAAGACGTCTTGAGGCGCTGCCTCAAACAATTTTATTAAATTTAAGGGTTTTTTTTTAATATTACTCAAAATTTAACTGTCCGTCCCAGCCACTCTCACGTGAGCAGCAGTTTTTTGAATTGGATCAGGTAGGTCTCGGGAGAAAGAGGTTGTACAAGAGTTTTTTGTAGATCCTTTGCAACTTCCCAGCTTCAAGTGCATCTCCAACATGTGAGATGCAATGCAGCACCTCAACATCGAGCTTGTCTCCAACACGCAATCAGCACCTAGAATTGAGTACATCCCCAACAGGCACTGAAGGTTTCTTCGTTGATGTTTCAACTTCACATGCTTCGACTGCAGCACATGAAGTAGAGTTTTGAAAGAGCCACTCAAGGAAGCTTCTTTGCTCGTTCAACAATGCTGTTCCTATCATATTAGAAGTTACGACGGGAGCTCGCAGCAAACGTAACAAACTTTCTTTCCTTTCACGCGCTTCTTCGACTAAATTCCGTTAAAGCAAAATACAGAAGGAATGCGATTTAATTTAGGATTTAAAATAGTCATTTTTGTTGTTTGGCAAGATTTCGGCTAAATCATGCTTAAATCCTACTAAAATCCACTGAAGAAGGAAAGAGATTCAAGTTTCTGTAGGATTTAAAGTTGTTATTTTTGCTATTTTGCATGATTTAGGCTAAATTATGCTTAATTCTTGCTCAAATCCACCAAAGGAGCGGAATTTAAGTTTCTGTCATATTTAAAGTTGTCATTTTTGTTGTTTGGCAAGATTTAGGCTAAATCATGCTTAAATCATGTTCAAATTCTGCATAAAAGGAATGGGATTTAAGTTTCTATAGGATTTAAAGATGTTATTTCTGCTGTTTGGCAAGATTTAGGCTAATCATCATTAAATCTTGCTCAAATCCAGCAAAGAAGGAATGGAATTTAACTTTATGTAGGATTTAAAGTAATCCTTTATTTTTTGGCAGGATTTAGATTAAATCATGCTTAAATCATGCTCAAATCCATTAAAGAAGGAATGTGATTTAAGTTTCTGTATGATTTAATGTTGTCATTTTTGCTTTTAACAGGATTTAGTCTTAAGTCATGCTCATGTGATAAGAAGGTTGAGATTTGTATTTAATCTGCAGTCATGTGAAAAGAAAGTTGATGATTTGAGCAAATCTCCAAGAAGAATGGTCATTTTCATTTGCATTCTTTTTCTTTTTTTTTTGTGCATCGTATCATTATAATTTCCTGAAATTTGTACCATTTACTGCTCTCTTCACTCTAGACATCCTTGAATTGTCTTATAGAATTTTACTTGTTTTATCGCCCTGTTCCATCTTATTTGGATTATCTTATCAAAAGTTATTGTAAATATATTTTGTTAAGATCATTTTTTTTTTATTTGGTCTTTTATTAATTTCTTTGATTTATTAGAATGGCTGATGGCGTAAAAAGAAAAGATCCAACTTGAAAATATGACATGCAAGTTTAAGTGCCAAGTGAAGGTGCGAAAAAGAGGTGTATTTACATGAAATACAATTTTTGTGAGAAACAGACTAAAGGACCACTTGGTAACACCTAGAAGTAGTGGTCTTGAAGTTGAAGTTGAAGTTGAAGAACATTTATAATGATAAGGAGAATAAAGAAATCAATGTTGACATTGAATAGTTTATTGAATTGGAAACAACTTACTTCACAATCATATGAAAGGAAAAATAAAGTAAAGTTGGAGCTTCAAAAAAATCTAAAGGTAATATTAAGTTTCATTGGTTATTTATTTGTTATTAATTTGTTATTTAATTTTCAATTATATCTAACACAACATTAATTAGACTAGGGGTGATGCGGACATCGGCACGAAAATCTAGCGCATCTATCACAGGAGGCGTCGTAAATCGACGGCTCTGATTTAAGTTGTCATTTATGAATTATTTTCTGCATTTTAGTTTCTATTTTATGTTATTTCCTGTTTTACCCCTAGGTTAATTTATTTGAGTGTTGTAGCCCGAGGGGCAATTTTGTAATTCTTTTATTTTCTCTCATATTATGGCCTATATATATGGCCTTTAGCTATTGTAAAATGATGGTTAATTGATATGAAAAAATTTTGTTTTCCACACTTGTGTTCTTTGAGAGAGGACGAGAGTGAGATTCCTATGGGAGGAATCGAAGTTATCACCAGCCGCAGGATGGGTCCGGGCTCGTGATTGGAGATCCCTTGGAGAGGGAAATCGTATCACCCACCAACCTTGGAGACGGCCGGGTTTGTGGTTTTATTCTTTCGTTATCTTTTCATCTTCTCTTTGTCGACATCCCCATCCTCCACCCAAGCCACCGGCCACCTTTTCACAACCCCCCACCGGCCACCTCTTCACAACCCGCCGACCACCTCCCTTCATCATTCCATTGAAGTTTCCTAATTTAGGCTTGAATGAATTTGGAAATAGTTTGAAATTCAAACTCAATTGATTTGAAATTCAAATAAACCTTCCAATTAATGCTCCTAATTAACTCCCTCATTAACTCAAAATTTTCCCTCCACAAATCCCTCATTTCAAATTCAAATTCAAATAGAGTTACTTAATTATTTCCTAATTCTAAGTCCATACTTTTGGAAACTATCTCAATTCCCGTCATCTCCATCCGGCTGAATTTTCTCATCAGTTATTGGATACAGAATCCATGAAATTGCTTTCATTACTTTCCAAAACTGATAGTTCTCCTGGCCGAATTCCTCTTAACCGTAATTCTGAATTTACTCACTAGTCCAATTACAGGAATTGGGAATTAATTCACCTCCACCTTGGCGTTCACTCACATTTATTTCCTTTTCTCCTAGTTGCTCCAGCCGTGATTTCCCAATGTAATTTCCCAAACCTGTCACGTTCCAGAATTATTCAATTTGGAAACTGATTTACTTCTGACCCTTTTCCTCCCCCTCATTACCGCCCCCTCACCCCTTCTCTCTCTCATTACACAGCTGCCCCCTCTCCGTTATTAATTTGCTATGAAACCCATCCGTAATAGCAGCTTATTTCCTTGGTTTCCAAATCTTGATTGTTGTGGCTGGCCGAATTCCCTCAGCTTCCTGCTGTTGGCCGAAACTTTCAAAGCCTCCCCCTTGGGTTACTTCTCTAGAAAGAAGCAGCGAATCCTCTCAGGTTTTTGGGAAACCAAAGCTGAAATTGTTCTAAAATGTTGGATCCTCCTAACCGTTCTACATCAGTTTGGTATCAGAGCATGGACTCGGATCAACTTGGACGGACTTTAAATTGGTTGGTAGGTGAACTGGGCGCCGTTAGTCAACAACTCAAGGAGGATCAAGCGGACTTAGTCGACCTCCACCGTCAAACAATCGAACGATTCGATCACCTAGAGCGAGGCAGGACTAACCCACCGTTCTATGCAAAAACCCCTTCATCAAAAGAGAGAAAGATGGCATTAAGAGACAAAGAGAGAGTAGAGAGAGTGGACAAATGGATGGAGACCAATGAAGCCTTCCATTTCCCACTCACTATGCAAATCAAAGAGAAACCTAAGGTGGTCAAGGAAGAACATGAAGAAGAAGATGAATTGGTTGACAAGGAGGAATGCGTGACTGCAAATAATGAAGAGAGAGATTTGGTCGATTCAATTGCAACTCCTACAGAAGCAAAGGTTTCTCCTGACCCAGTTAAAACTCCTATAACGGAGACTGTGGATGAAGATTTGGAAGTGACATCCATGGAATTCAAAATTGCTCCTATTACTAGAGAAGTCATCTATGAAAGTGAACAAGTTCCTGCAGGCGAGCTAAAGAGCAGCAATCAAGTTGACCTTGTGGGCAACCGGGGTTGTTTGAAAATCTTTGCAAATAATAGTCCAGAGTTGTACGGGAGCAATTGTGATGCTAACTCGACGGAGTCGAGTATTCTCCCACCTGGGGAGAATGATGCGGACATCGGCACGAAAATCTGGCGCATCTATCACAGGAGGCGTCGTAAATCGACGGCTCTGATTTAAGTTGTCATTTATGAATTATTTTCTGCATTTTAGTTTCTATTTTATATTATTTCCTGTTTTACCCCTAGGTTAATTTATTTGAGTGTTGTAGCCCGAGGGGCAATTTTGTAATTCTTTTATTTTCTCTCATATTATGGCCTATATATATGGCCTTTAGCTATTGTAAAATGATGGTTAATTGATATGAAAAAATTTTGTTTTCCACACTTGTGTTCTTTGAGAGAGGACGAGAGTGAGATTCCTATGGGAGGAATCGAAGTTATCACCAGCCGCAGGATGGGTCCGGGCTCGTGATTGGAGATCCCTTGGAGAGGGAAATCGTATCACCCACCAACCTTGGAGACGGCCGGGTTCGTGGTTTTATTCTTTCGTTATCTTTTCATCTTCTCTTTGTCGACATCCCCATCCTCCACCCAAGCCACCGGCCACCTTTTCACAACCCCCCACCGGCCACCTCTTCACAACCCGCCGACCACCTCCCTTCATCATTCCATTGAAGTTTCCTAATTTAGGCTTGAATGAATTTGGAAATAGTTTGAAATTCAAACTCAATTGATTTGAAATTCAAATAAACCTTCCAATTAATGCTCCTAATTAACTCCCTCATTAACTCAAAATTTTCCCTCCACAAATCCCTCATTTCAAATTCAAATTCAAATAGAGTTACTTAATTATTTCCTAATTCTAAGTCCATACTTTTGGAAACTATCTCAATTCCCGTCATCTCCATCCGGCTGAATTTTCTCATCAGTTATTGGATACAGAATCCATGAAATTGCTTTCATTACTTTCCAAAACTGATAGTTCTCCTGGCCGAATTCCTCTTAACCGTAATTCTGAATTTACTCACTAGTCCAATTACATGAATTGGGAATTAATTCACCTCCACCTTGGCGTTCACTCACATTTATTTCCTTTTCTCCTAGTTGCTCCAGCCGTGATTTCCCAATGTAATTTCCCAAACCTGTCACGTTCCAGAATTATTCAATTTGGAAACTGATTTAATTCTGACCCTTTTCCTCCCCCTCATTACCGCCCCCTCACCCCTTCTCTCTCTCATTACACAGCTGCCCCCTCTCCGTTATTAATTTGCTGTGAAACCCATCCGTAATAGCAGCTTATTTCCTTGGTTTCCAAATCTTGATTGCTGTGGCTGGCCGAATTCCCTCAGCTTCCTGCTGTTGGCCGAAACTTTCAAAGCCTCCCCCTTGGGTTACTTCTCTAGAAAGAAGCAGCGAATCCTCTCAGGTTTTTGGGAAACCAAAGCTGAAATTGTTCTAAAATGTTGGATCCTCCTAACCGTTCTACATCAAGGGGCTTGAAGAACATTTTGAAGATGACCTTGACACAGATTATGAGAATTCTTATATGTCAAAGTGAGGATAAGACTGTCTTGGATCTTAATCCTCAGTGTTTATTTAAGTTTTAAATGAATCTTAAATTTGAATCTAATTTCAAACTTTTGTGTTATAATAATATTTACATTGAAACAAGTTATTATGTTGATGATTAATTTCATTTTTGTCATTTTATGAATTATTTTAAAAAAAAATTATTTTATTTTTTATTTCGAGGCTTACGCTTCGATCCTCTCAAGGCACACCTTGCCTCACTGAAGCAAAACGCCTCAATTCCCAATTTCACATTTTTAAACTTTGAAAAATATAGTAATGCTTATTTCAAGTTCTAGGCATTGAAGGACTCTCCAACGATGAGTAGATTATTCCTTTTCTTTTTTAGTGGCCTTGAAAGAAAAGGTGAAATATTTTATAAAAAGTTCAAAAGGGAAGAAAAATGTGTGGGCATGTCCATTATTTTATTTTCCCTTTTTAAAATTTGTATGGACAAGTACTATATTACAATTTGTTCTTTGGGTTTGAAGTGAGGAGATGAAGAATAAAAATCATGTGAATTAGGCTTTTGTTTGGTTCAATGTTTCTTTGCTCAAACGTTATGTTCTTTATGATAAAATATATTTAACTTAATGTTCTATCTCATATTGAGGTACTTTGAATAGTATTTGTAGCCAAGATTGATGTAATCTAAAAACCGTACAAATAGGTTGCTAGTTAAATTAATTAAACTTTAATGACTTATTTCAACTTTAATGAATTAAAAATAATAAAATATATATCTTAATCATCATTAATTATTTTAAATGACATTGAAATTTTTTTAAAGTAAGATGAAATTGTTATCTAAATAATATTTTTGTTTAAAAAACTATGTTAATGTATATAACATTCAACCAAGCAAATCCTTAAAACATGTTTTAAATGCATGCAGGTATAAATGGTGATGTTTTTAACTTGTTCTATTTGGTTAAACTCAGCATGCAAAAATTATGTTAATGGTCATCTCTTATCTTCACATTATACTTAAGGTCCCCCCTTTCATTGGCTTAGAAATGAATCGCTCCGATTTTCTATGAGCCAAATTTTTTGTTAGCCCAAACCCCCAATATTTTAAACAGAAAACGCAAAAGATTCTCACTATAAATTGCAGCACGATTGCTGGAGTTAACAGCCTAGAATATGCAACAACTTTTAGCCTAAAACTACAGCAAAGAGGCGACGTATAGAATTTTCATCCCTCTACTAAGCTTCTCGATATGCATTACTATCTTATTTTTAAAGATGAATACGAATGCCTTTCATAGAATTGAAGTATCAGTTCAGACATTAAAATGGCATTGTTAAATTCTTGATTAGCTGGATTTTGGCAAATAATTTATGCACTGAGTAGTAATGGCTTTATGTCATAACAAACAACACTACTAGCAAATAATTATGAACTTAGATGCATGATTCGTCACTAAAATTAGTTTCATACCAAGTAATTGGAATAGGCTTTATAAATCCTCTTCTCCAATCACTCATGTTAAGTGAGTGCTTGAGGTTTTAATCTATTTTACACAAATTACTTCTACTCTTCTTTAAATTCTACCCATTTTCATCTTGAAAATTTAATATTACTTTTGTCATCTCATCTTACTGATACATTTTCTATCTTTTATTTTGCATGTCCAAACAAACTAAGTATATTTTTCATTAACTAAATTTTAATAAATGATACTCACACCATTCCTTTAACATAATCATATATCAATTTATTATGCTTGTATATGAGCACATCTATGGCACCATTTTCATTGGTTTCATGCCATACCACCCAACATTCAAACCCCTACAACACATCTATCTTAATTGCAACTTCATAAAATATACCTTTAATATCCTTGATATTCTCATATCAGATGGTACTCCTAAGGAACTTCTTAATGTTAATCCATTCTTTTGTAAAATTGTTCCATAATACTTCTAACTATCACACCAAAGTATACTTTATCTTCTAATTCCATTTGCAAATAATTATTAATATTTCATTCATAAAATTTCATATAATATACTTATTTTTTTTCTAAAAATATTAGGTCCTTTATCATCTAAATATATTCTCATTGTTTTGAATTTTATCCATATATTTTAACAAAATTCTTACGGATTAAAATCATGTCATCTATAAAACATTCACCAAGATACTTGATTATCAATATCCTTTTAAGCACTATCATAGAAAATATAAAATAAACGGACTTAATGTTGATCTTTCATAAAATCCTATAATGTTTAGGAACTCTTCAATCACTTCATGATTGCTTAGAATACTAGATGACAATCTATCATATATCTATACAACTATTAAAGTGTCGCTTGTGATTCTTCCCATAAGTGATCTTGTTCCTATGTTTAAAATTTCTAAATTAATCTCCACCCTTACTCTTTACTTGTCCGCACGTCTCTTCGTATCATCGCGTCTTCCACGAGATGTCGCATTCGGTTCTTATGTCCAACAACTATCAAGAAACTCTCCTGCTATTCTACCTCTCCCACAGTCTTTCTAACTGGTTCTATTCCCGCTGTAGTTCTCTTGCAAAAACCTGGAGGTATTTTTTTTTTATTAACTCCAAAGTTCTATCAGTAAATATGGGGAGGCCGAAAACTTTGCCTTGGAGCAGCAATTAGAAAAAATAAATTAGATATGGTCTCGTTCTTGCTAAAGCGAAATTTATTTTGCGAGTTAAGTGCAAATTTCATCTCCATCTTTAGCATGAGAATCAACATACCTCCTGTGTATTTTCTTTCTCACCATTATTCATATTACTTTCCCTAGAATCCTATGAGGAATCTCCTTAGACTCATCTTCATTAGTGGTGTCAATATTGGACAGGACCAGAAAACCCGACCTGAATACGACACGGAAATTTCAGGTTCGGGTTAGAGTTTTCGACCCATTTCAGAAATCGGGTTGGGTTCGGGTTGACTCGGAAACCTGGAAATGACCCGCTAACGGAGCTGCCCGGGTGACCACCTCTGCCCGTGACCAATCCCGCGTGACACCCCCCCCCCCCCCCCCCCTTGCCCGCAGACTAAGCTGCCACGTGAGTCACTGTTGCCCGTGGCCAATCCCACCCCTGCCTCTCTTGCCCGTCAGCCCGTGGCAAATCCCGCCCCTGCCCGGCTGTCCCACTCGCCCGCATGCAGCATGCCTGCATGTCCCGAGGAGGCGAGGACCCGAGCCCGAGGTCCATCCGCGTGACCGTGTCAAGGCTGACCAAGCCCACGTGAGGGCTAGCCAAGCTAACCAGCTTGTCGACTGCCACGTCCAGGCCTGTGCCCGCATCCAGGTGCTCCAGGTCCAGCTGTCCGACCGCTGGCATCCGGCTTCCGGCATCCCGCCAAGCATGTTGGCACCCGCTTTCGGGTCATGTCGGGTTGACCCGAAGCGGGTCGGGCTTGGGTCCAGAAAATCGACCCGTTTGTAAAAATGGGTCGGGTTCGGGAAGACCTGAACATTATCGGGTCAATTCCAAGTTCGACCCGAACCTGACCCGTGACCCGAAATTGACACCCCTAATCTTCACTATTTAAATGTGAAGAATCATGCTGAATTTCATCTTTCTTGATTTTTGTGCTTTCATCAGAACCTTGACCATTAGTGTCTATGATGACTTCATATTCATATTTATTTGAATTTTGACATATATAGTTGTTTATGATTTGATTAATCTGTCTAAAAGTATAGAAGTTAGTTTTCTAATAAAATGATAGCTAACTTTATTAGACTTCTTTAATCATTTAATTAATTGATTGTGTCGTTTAAGGATTCTTACCAAGCAAATTTGGGTATGTAAATGCCATAATTGAGAGCTTGAATTTTTTTTTCCAATTTATACTTATTTGTTTCATCATTATTTTAATAAACTATGATACAAGTGATTCGAACTTGATTGAATTCTTTGTTGACAATAGGAAAGTTTCTATATTTTCTTTTTTTAGCTGTATGTATGAATGCTTTTTTCATGTTTGATTATTTTTCCTAGACCATAACCTGATCTAATGGATGCCTCAACTATGAATTTGTCATTATATTTTCGCAGCAATGAAAATAAATTTAGTTGGACATCAAAAGAATATGAAATTTTTAGTGATAAAATAATATAAATTTAAATGAGAGGTTTTGCATGATTGAATAATTCTTATTCCCATTAGATAAACTATAATTACTATCGATGTCTTTGTACAATATACAAAATTTTCAACTTGTACTAGAAAAAGAAATATGATTTATGGTGAACATCATTGATTATTTGAATATCATTGAATTCATATCAAAATCAGATTTTGATTTTTTTTTAAATATGTATAGTAAAGTTCAGATTCTTCAAAGCTTATCAAAGATCACAAAAGGTTAGTTAATCAGTTAGCTTTTTAACTAAATTTGATTAATATGACTTCAGAAATTCCTTGATTAGTACTCTCCAAATTTTATAAATAATTTATTAATCCGAATTCAATAACAACATGTCATCAAGATCTATATTGTTTTTAGTTTTATTAATTCAATGTTCAATAAGTTCAAATGTCATCTATAGTTTTATATAACATACTTTTTTAAAATATAATATTAGGATAACACGATATAATAATATAATTTATTTTTAGCTTTAATACTATTATTATTAAATCACAATAATATTTGGATAATGTTTTACTATGTATTGTTACATAATAATATTACTTTTAAGTACAAAAATATGTCAATCATTTGATAAGATTACAATTAAGAAATATTAAATTAAATAAATCTCATACACATTATATCATCTATATAACTATTACTTCCTTATTTCATCATAAGAATGCTTTCTCTCATTAATTCCATCATAATAAATTTTTTATCACAATAATACTTTACTTTTTATAATAGGCAACATTCAAAATGAAAAATCAGATTCACTTTAAGTATCTTTTTCACATTGGAATCTTTAAAATTCTTGTTGTGATTGCTTGAATGGTGAAACATAGTAATTTTTTTAATTTTATAAATTATCAGTTAAAATTTTTAGAATTAACCTAACAAAATATATGTTTTTTTTGTCTTAAGCTTCTAAATTAAGTATTTTTTTTCATCGTGTATGTGTTTTTCTATGCTTATCTACATAACTTCTTACGTATATATGCATAGGCATAGTACCAAAACCATAATTTTTAGTGATTAATATTATGTTTTATTTCTTATTATAGCATAAAAGCACTATATATTCACAATGTTTTAAAATTTTGAAATATTATTTATATTTTACAACTTTTAATTTATGAAATACAAATAATATATGAGATTTAAACAAATTGTTAAAAGGACGAGTTATGAATAATCAACTAATTTGTGATATCATTCGTTCATCAAGGCGCGACTTTTCCCTCGGCTCTGCTAGGGTTTCTCTTTGTTCCGGGGTCCCCGCCCCTCCGGCGATCTCCTGGATTCAGAGAAGTTTTCTCCTTCCTATGTTCTACTTTTGTTTTGGTGGCTATTTTGGTTGGTTTTCTTGGTTTTCTCCGGCGGTGCCGGTATGGCGCCTAGTAAACTTAGGGACCCTGGTTTTTTAGGAGGGGTTTCTCATTCTCGATCTTTTCTAGAGGTACTTGCTGGTTCTACGCCTTCTTATCCGGATTTCGGACTTCTACGTTCCGTGGTTTGCCTTCTTCATGGATTTCTGACCAGGAAATCAACGATTTAGCTGCCCCATTTCAATTCTCGTTAGTTGGTTTTTTCCCTTCTAAGAGACCTGCTCTTGACTCTATTCGGAAATTTTTCTTCAATTTGAAGCTTAAAGGAGAAGTTTCTGTTACTTTGTTGGATCCCTCTCACATTTTGATCAAGTTATCCAACGATCTCGATTATTGTAGGGTGTTTTGTCACCGATACCTTGTTTTTAATTGCTAGATGAAATTAACAAAATGGTCGTCTGGCTTGGATATAGGTGTTGAGTCGCCGGTTATTCCGATTTGGATTTCGTTTTCGCATCTTCGTCCACACTTCTTCTCCCCTCGGATTCTCTTTGGGCTTGGTGAGATTTTTGGCAAGCCTTTGAAAATTGATGAAGCAACCTCTGTTGGTTCCCGACCTTCAAATGCTCGTGTTTTAGTCAAACTTGATATAACGAAATCTTATCCTCATCAAGTTTGGTTAAGCTCTGAAACTTTAGGTTATGTTTAGGAGGTTGTTTTAGATGAATTTCCTCATTTCTGTGCTTCCTGTAAATGTATTGGACATACTCCGGGTAATTGTCGTCCTGCATCGGCTTTCATTCCTAATGATTCTTCTATCCCGAACGCAAATTTAGTCCCCCACTGTGTTGAAAATGTTGATAATGTCGTTGTTCCTTCTGTGCTGAAGGTTTTGAGTAGTGATATTGCTAATACTGGTGTTGTGGTTGCTGCCTTGCCCACTCATGGCTCACCGGTTTGTTCTCCTGGTGTTGTGGGTTCTCCTACCCCATTAGCTGGTGGGACTTTTGGTGTGTTGGGGGATGCCGCTGTGCCTGGTGCTGAGGTTGGAGTTTTTCCGGCCCCAATAATTCCTCGTGATGTTGTTAACAATAGCGATGTTTTGGGTTGTTGTCCTGTTTTGGTTGAGATCGATCCCTCAACTGCTCCATCGTCACTTATTGTGCCTGCTTTGGGTGTCGAGGCTTCGGCTTTGTCTGGCTCGCGGCTGAGTCTTAATGAGGATTCTAGAGGGTTGCATAATGTTGTTTCTCCTGTTTTGGGTGTCGAGGCTTCGAGTAAGTCTGTTGCGCCTGTGGACCTTAACGAGGAATGTGGACGGGTGGATAAGACTTTTGTTAATGTGCCTGTGAATTTGATCGACACCCAAGCAGTGGTGTATCATGTGGGTGATAATTCTGGAATGGATGTTAGGACCCATGTTGATTGGTTGCATTGTTCGTCTGAATTTGAATCCGAATCTGATTCATCTTTGGATTATTGCGGTGGCTCTAACCCTGGACATGATTTTAAACTGGTTCGAGAAAGACCTGTCCTCTCTGTTGCCTCTCGTGGGAGATTTCGTGGGAGAGGCAGGAGAAGAAGATAATCCCTTCTTCTACAGTGATTTTTCCCTATTGTTTTATCTGGATTGCTTATCTGGTTTTTTGGTCGTTTTGGAGGATCGCCGGATCGTGGGGCAATGATGTGGCTGGGGCTCGTGTCCTCGTCGTTATGCTGGTGGCAACCTTTGGTGATGTTCTCAAACTTGGTTGGATCGATTGGTGCGCTTTCTTCACCTTATTGGATGGCCCGTGCGAGGCTTCGGGGATGCTGGGAGCCTCGGCCGATTACTGAGCCCTCTTTTGGTTTCATTTTGCCTTTTTTTTATTATTTTTGCTCTTTATCTTGTGTAACCCTTTTTTACTCTAATATAATGTTTTTCTTTTTCAAAAAAAAAACTATGTATGTTGAAGATCATCACTTGCTTAGCATAAAATGACAAAAGTTATTATTTATCATTTTGTAATTATATTAACTGATTTTATGATAGTCACAATTAAAATTAAATTTAACATTTCTTAACCTACAACTGATTTTAATTACTTTTAATATTACATAAAACACAATTAATTTTAATTTCATAAAGTCTTATAATAAAATAATAAAGATGATCAAATAACTTTCTTTTTGAAATTTTTTTCATGCTTTTATTACAGTAGATTAAACTTGTCTTTATTCTATGATCTATCTCAATTGTATAATAGGTTTTCATGTATTTATGTTTATAGAATGCCTAATTTTTTATTTTTTTCTTAAATTTATCTTTACCTTAGATGGGCTCACCTGAAATATACGATCATATTTTTTGAATTGATTTATCTAAAAGTCAAAAGATTGTAAAGAAGAGGAAGATGAATGCATAAGAATTTTTTGAGGAGATACTCGATTCAAATCCAAAGAATATCAAACTCTTCATAGATGATAGAAAACAACAAGTTAAAAGATTCTACATAAAGAAATATTATGTTTGCCTTGAGAGGATAAATAGAAGAATTGTGAATATTTTGGATGATCTATAATTGCACATTGGTGTTTTTAATTCTATAGAACAAAAAGAAATTGTGCAATTTATCTATGATTTGCAAAATAGAAGAAGGAATAATGAACTTAGAGGTATGTTAAAATTGTTCATTTTTTCTTTTAAATTCATTTAGAAAGCTTTTTATATATTCTTATTATATTTGTAACATCATATTTGAAACTACTTATATAAACAAATATTAAACTATGACCTTATATTCATATTTATTTAAGTTTAGGAATATATATATTTTCTTATGTTTTTTCTTAATTAGTTCCTTAATTAATTCATCTAAAATTTTAATATTTATTTTTATAATCAAGTGATAGATAAGTTTATTAGCCAATATACAAAATTGTCAAGTTATACTAGAAAAAATCCATTTTATTTATAAAAAATTTTAGATGACTTTGAAAATTTCTAGATTTATACTCTCAACATTTTATCGATAATTATTTAATTTAAATTCAGTAAAATCTGCCATCAAGATTTATATTTAATTTAGCTTCAATTACATTCTTATGTTGTTTTACTTTCTCCGAGATTTTTATAAGTTTTATAAATGAAAAAATTGTATTAACTAAATGGCAATCAAAATCTATATTTTTTGTAATACTTATTTAAGCATATGAGATGTTTATATTTTTTTTCATTTCTATATAATTTTATTGTATTTTATCAATTATATCACATGATAAAATTTAAAATATTCTTTTTAGAGCACACATATTCTGAACCAAAAAAATAGATGCGTGACAAAGGATGGGTGACAATACAATTCAGATGTGTTATAACTATGCAGTTGTAATTTAAACTTTTTTTTTCCTTTTTCATTTAAAAATAAATATAAACTAATAATAATATTAATTATAGAAAAAGAACGAGATACCTAATAGTATACTTCATAATGGGATTGTTTATTCTATACCAAATCTCTTCAAGATTATGATAAACAAATTAATTACATCACATATTTTACCTATTAGTTGTGTACCTGATAGCTGCATTATTAATATTTATGAACCTGGTGACTGCATACCACTTCACATATTTGTTCAGAATTTTTCCAATCTCTTAAAACTTGATTTTTTTTTCCTCAAGATAAAATTTATTAGATTCTTTAGCAAAGATAAATGAAATAAATCTAAATTGCATTATAAACCTACATTAGATGTTATTACATATATAATATTTTATTTTAATTTATCTTAATTCATGTATAATAGAGTTATAAATCATCTATATTTATACAAATTTTTTAATATATTTATACAAATTTAAAATTTCATATTAATATAGAATTGTATATCTTTGATATATCATATAATAATATGTTTTTGTTATATATTTTTTTATTTTTAAATTTTTATTCACATGCACCGTGTGCACGTGACATATTCTGTTTTGCACTTCAAATTTGTTCTTCATGAAGTTTGCTCTTCCCTTTGTTTTTTCTCTCACATGCATTGCATGCTAGTTGCATGGCAAAATGCCTTAGCAGGATGATATTATCTATGTTGATTTTTTTTGTGGAGATATCATCTAGGGTGGGCAAGATCTTCTCTTTTTTTTTTTTGCCTAAGAGAGATTGTTGTGTAAGATTTGGGATGTATGATTTAAAGTGAACGACCTTCTGTATGATAAGAGCTTTTTAAAAAATATATATCTCCCATCCAATCGATCCTAGCTACTCGCATGCTCCCTGCCCCCATCCATCTCTCACGCCTAGGTAACTTCATTAATACCACATTTTTTCTTCTTACTACCATCTATCACTCTCTTTGCCGCCTTCCATCGATCCTATCACATTTTTTCTTCTTGCTTCTTCTTCTTCTTCTTCTTCTTTCTCTATTATTTTTTTTTTCCAACTTTTTTCCCTTCATCTTCCTATCCCCTTCTTCTTCTTATTCTTGTTCTTATTTATTTTCCTATCCCTCCTTTTCTCATGCTTATAATTTTTATCTGATAAATTCATATTATTTAAATCTTTAGGATACTTATTTTGCAATGTAAAAATCTCCCCAATAAAATCAAAAAAATTTTGGAGAAAATTGTTTTATAAAAGATGTGCTTAAAAAATGTTTTGAAGCAACTTTGAGAAAAATAAAAGATTAATATAAGCGTAATCCTGATTATTAAGCCTTCAATTAAGACCTTGAATTAAATAGTTTTATTAATTCAATGTTGACTAAGTTCAAATATCATCTATAGTTTTAGATAAAGTACTATTTTAAAATGCAATATTATGATAACACAATATAACGAAATGATTTATTTATAGATATAATACTATTATTATTAAATAATAATAATATTTGGATAATATTTTACTATGTATTTTTACATAATTATATTAATCTGCTTTTAATATATATTTTAATAGTATAAAAAATATGTCAATCCTTTGAATAGATTACAATTATAAAATATTAAATTAACCAAATCTCTTAGACATTACATTATAACTCTTTAGCTATTACTTCTCAATCATTAACTTGAAATTTCTATTTTAAGTTTATTCATTCAATATTTTTTTCTTGATTTTTTTAAGTTTATGCTTATTTTATCTCATATTCTTAAAAACTTTTAAAAGGTTACGCTTATTCTTTATTTTACTTTTCATCCTTTTTCCTTGCTTCTTCTCTTTTTTTCCCTTTTTTCTTCTCTTTTTATATTTGAACTTGGCAAATTCAATTGAAGCTGATCTAATGAATTCGCTTGGTCCAACAACTTTTATCTTGTGTCCAAATATTATATTATATTTGTTTAAATATGACACGGTATAAAATGACCTTATAAAATCATGACTATCAATATGAGGTGGTATGTAGTCATCAGGTTTACAGATATTAATAATACAGTTATCAGATACACAACTAATAGGTAGAACATGTGATGTAATTAATTTTTTTATCATAATCTTGACAAGATTTGGAATAGGTTCAACAATCTCATTACAAAGTATACCAGGAGGGATCCCATTCTTTTCCTGTAGTTAAAATATCTTTGTTAGTTTTATATTTATTTTTAAATAAAAAATAATATTAATAATAAGTCGAAATTACAAGTGCATGGTTATAACAATATTTGAATTGTATTGTCACATGTCCTTTGCCACACATCCATTTTTTTATTCAGAATGTGCTTTAAAATAATATTTTCAATTTTATCAGGTGTTATAGATGATAAGATATAATAAATTTATAAAGAAATAAGAAAAAATATAAACATCTCATATGCTTAGATAAGTATTACAAAAGAAATATAAATTTTAATGACATTTAGTTAATAAAATATTTTCATTCATAAAACTTGTAAAAATCTCCGAGAAAGCAAAACAACATAAGAATGTAATTAATGTTAAATTAAATCCAAATCTTGATGGCAAGTTTTACTAATTTGAATTAAGCAATAATCGATAAAATGTTGATAGTATCAATCCAGAAATTTTCAATGTCGTCTAAAGAATTTTTGTAAATAAAATGTTTTTTTTCTTGTATAACTTGACAATTTTGTATATTGTGTAATAAACTTATCTATCACTTTATTAGAAAAATAAATGTTAAAATTTTAGATGAATTAATCAAGGAACTAATTAAGAAAAAACATAAGTAAGTATATATAGTCCTAAACTTAAACAAATATGAATATGAAGTCATAATTTAATATTTGTTTATATAAGTAGCTTCAAATATAATAAGAATATATTAAAAAAACTTTCTAAATTAATTTTAAAAAAAATAAACAACTTTTAACACATCTCCAAGTTCATTATTCCTTCCTCTATTTTGTAAATCATAGATAAACTGCATAATTTCTTTTTGTTTCATAGAATTAAAAATATCAATATGTAATTGTAGGACATCCAAAATATTGACAATTTTTTTATTTATCCTCTCAAGGCAAACGTAATCTTTCTTCATGTAGAATCTTTTAAAAACTCGTTGTTTTCTCTCCTCTATGGAGAGTTTGGTATTCTTCTGATTTGAATTGAACTTCTCCTAAAAAAAGTCTTATGTATTCATCTTCCTCTTCTTTATAATCTTTTGATTTTTAAATAAATCAACTCAAGAAATATATTCGTATATTTCAGGTGAGCCCATTTAAGGTAAAGATAAATTTAAAAATAAAAATAAAAAAATTAAGCATTTTATAAACATAAATACATGAAAACCTATTATACAATTGAGATAGATCATAGAATAAAGTCAAGTTCAATCTAATGTAATAAAAGCATGAAAAAAAATTAAAAATAAAATTATTTGACCATCTTTATTATTTTATTATAAGACTTCCTCAAATTAAAATTAATTGGGTTCTATGTAATATTAAAAGTAATTAAAATCTATTGTAGGTTATGAAATGTTAAATTTAATTTTAATTGTGACTATCATAAAATAAGGTAATATAATTATAAAATGATAAATAATAATTATGATCAGTTTATGCTAAGCAAGTGATGATCTTCAACATACATTGTTTATTATTTATTACTCATCCTTTTAACAATTTGTTTAAACCTCATATATTATTTGTAATTCATAAATTAAGAGTTACTAAAGTATGAAGAATAGTTCAAGTTTTTAAAACACTGTGAATATATAGTGCCTTTATACTATAATAGAAAATAACACATAATATTAATCACTACAAATTGTTGTTTTGGCACTATGCCTATGCAAGAATATGTAAGAAGTTATGTAGATAAGCATGGAGAAACACCTATACAGTGAAAAAAAATACTTTAGAAAATTAAGATAGAAAAAAAAACATACATTTTGTTAGGTTTATTCTAAGAATTTTAATTGATAAATTTCATAGGCATATTAATTTGTAGAATTAAAAGAAATACAATGTTTCACCATTCAAGCAATCACAACTAGAAATCCAAATACTCCAATATGAAAAATATACTTCAAGTGAATCTGATTCTTCATTTTCAATGTTACCTATTATAAAAAGTAAAGTATTATTGTGATAAAAAAATTATTATGCTAGAATTAATGAGAGAAGGCATTCCTATGATGAAATAAGGAAGTAATAGCTATATAAATAATATAATGTGTATGAGATTTATTTAGTTTAATATTTTTTAATTGTAATCTTATCAAAGGATTGACATATTTTTATACAACTAAAAGTAATATTATTATTTAACAATACATAGTAAAACATTATCCAAATATTATTGTGATTTAATAATAATAATATTAAAGCTAAAAATAAATCATATTGTTATATCGTGTTATCCTAATATTATATTTTAAAAAAATATGTTATATAAAACTATAGATGACATTTGAACTTATTGAACATTGAATTAATAAAACTAAAAGCAATATAGATTTTGATAATAGGTTGTTATTGATTCCGGGTTAAAAAATTATTTATAAAAAATGGATAGTACTAATCAAGAAATTTTTAAAGTCATGTTAAACAAATTTAGTTAAGCTAAGAGATTAACGAACCTATTGTGACCTTTAATAGGCTCTGAAGAATCTGAAGTTTACTATACATATTTAAAAAAAAAAAATCAAAATCATAGGATATGAATTCAAATAATGTAAAACAACTCATTCAATGATGATATCAATATGTTAGGAGCTATCATCAGTGATTTCCAAACAACAAAGGATCTAGGCACCACTCAAAAGTGTTTGTCTGGGTAAAGTGATGCAACACTTTGATAGGAAACACTTGAAGATCTCAAGTGAAACATAACGATCTTGACAAATTCAGCGAGGATACTCAACAAGTAGAGGAAAAATCAAAGAAAAACAGCCCACTTTATTGAGAAAAACCAACTAACGAAAGAAAAACAAACAAGATACAAGTGATCCTCAATTCGAGAGGAGGATCAATCTCTCCTGATTCTCTAGACGGCGCTAGAGCACAAAGGAAACCTAAACCTAAGAGATCTCAAATTTCAGCCAAATTCAACATGTCCTACCCTAGGAAAACAAACTATTTAATGCATACAAATCAAAGAGAAATCCCTAAACAATCCCTACATTCAAATTTCCCTCAACCCCCTCAAAAATCTTTCCTAAACAGCTCACGCAAGCCCGGGCGTGCGTGAGGCACGTGCAGGAGGTGGACATTTTTGCCTCTGTTCACGTAAGCCTATCCCGCCGGACCAACTGAACCGGTCTAACAAACTCATCCCAATAAAATGAACGGGGCTAAATTTGAATTTTTAGAAGTTCTTATATTTCAAGTTCAAGATTTAAAGTAAATAGATTACTTTAAACTAGTAAACTACTAAAGTTTGTAGCATGCATAGTCACAATTATCTATTCATTCAATTTCTCTTTTATAGTATTAGATTTTTAGTCATTCATTTCCTACTCTACCTCAAAGTAAATAGATTACTTTAAACTAGAAAACTACTAAAGTTTGAAGCATGCATAGCCTACAATCTATCCAAAAATCACAATTATCTATTCCATCTTCATCATTCAATTTCTCTTTTATAGTATTAGATTTTTAGTCATTCATTTCCTACTCTACTTCCTAGCACTCTTCTTTATCCTTAAATTTAGTACTACAAAAACTTAAATCTCATATATCTATAGTTTGTTGAATATGATCCAAATGCACATGTGTTTCTCATACCCTTGATGCTCTTTTCATATAAACGCATGCCAATTTATCATAATGAACACTAAATCATCTTTCACATTTGAAGTATTATCACCAACTCTTTTTTAGGCACTCAGCTCACGGCAATGCACCTCTAGATAAAGCACTTGCTTAGACACATCTTAATAATCATGCTCACCTAAGAGATGTGTCAAACTCTACCTGCCTCTCCTTACCTTCCCCAACCACCTAGGAAATCTAAAGCTCGCCTTTAACATTACCACCTTTAATACAAACATTTTTTTATTAAAAGCACATCAATTAAATTTAAAAGGTAATTGATTATATGCCTTCTCAATATTAATAAAATTCAAATGATCATTTCTTAGCTCTCTATAATTTATATTTTATATTAATTTCCTTTGACCAAAAATTCAAATCATTTACAAACAATGATCAACTCCAAACCACACTGAATGAAGCTCATCCTCTCAATTATTTGACATCCTCAAAATCTAAACCAAATTGCTTCAATATCATCTATAACTCACAAAATTTCAATAGGTATCTCATATAGAAATAATTTTTTACCTATGTAGCATGGATACTCCTATTTACAAGGCATGCTGTATCGGACACATGTTGGATACGGATACGCCTCCGTACAGATACGTGTCGGATACGGCTTTGACGTGTCCAATTAAAATATTATTTAAATTTGACCGGACACCAATATCGAATACGCGTCCTATTTAAAAAAAAAACGGAACCGCAATTTGCCCTATTCATTTCGTCTATACGCTCGTTATCCCTATTCATTTACGCGGTTTAAACATTTTGGCAAGCTAGGTTTTTTGTTTCTACACAGGTGTTTGCCTTCTTCGTTATAGTCGTGAGCATAGAAGCAGACAGGATCATCCTTCGTCGACGAAGAGGCTCGACGACGAGAGCATAGAAGTGAAAAGGATCATCCTGCGTCGACGAAGAGGCTCGACAACACGAGCATTAAAGCCGACAGATCATCCTTCGTCGACGGAGCGGCTCGACGACGCGAACAGTGAAGGTATTGCTCGGTACTGCTCGGTACCGCTCAGTACTCGGTACTCGGTACAGCTCGGTATTGATCGATACTGCTCTGTACCGGAACTCGGTACCACTCAGTACCTCTCCGCAACGCTCGGTACCATGCTCAGCATCAATGCTCGGTACCATGCTCAGCATCAATGCTCGGTAACAATGGGTACCAGATGGTACCAAGAGGCACCGAGAAGCTAGAGAAAGCTTTAAAATAACTCTTACGATACAAATTTGTTCTGGGGGCGCTGCCCCTTGACCCCACAAACCCCGCCAGGGGACAACGCCCCCTTGGACCCCCGACATATCCGCGACATATCTACACTTTCACTGAAAAATTTTTATGTTTCAAATTCATATGGTTTTATTTGTGTCGATCCTTCATAGAATAATGAGCTCTAGTGGCGTAGGAATTGGGTTTGAATTGGAATTTATGATATTCATTGAATATGATATAGAAATTCAAAGACAAACCACTGAAAAAGCTAATCATATCATTCATTCTATTGAATAGTTGAAACTTCATCTGCTGGACAATTTATATTTTTGTTTTTTTTTATTGTACTAGACATTTAAATATTTAATTCTTACTTTTATTTTGATATTATAAGATACAATGCTACAAATGATGTTGCTTTCAATTTTTTTTTGTCATTTCAAATATTATGCTTTGATTAATTTTTTTTATTTTTTATGTATGATTTATATATTATAATGTTGTATCTGAGTCGTATCTGTATCCTGTATTTTTAAGAATTGTCGTGTCCCGTATTCGTATCGTGTCGTATCCGTGTCGTCGTATCCGTATTGGTGCAACATAGATTTTTACCTTTATGTGGATCTTTTTCGAAGCAAACCCCACTTCAACCTTTTTGGAAAACTCAATACCTAATTATTTTATTCCTTATGTTATACCAAAAATATTTCTTTCTTAAATTTCAAATAAATCATTATTCAAAGTAGCTTGATGCTATCATCTTTTAAGTGAAACTTGCTACCATTGAGTTTAATGAAATTAACTTTTCCAAAGTCTAGTCTCGGATCTCGTGCCCTAGTTGTTTTATACGCCAACTTTATTTCCTTTTCTTAATACCTAGCGAATTATATAAATCATTAGAAGATTTAAATCTTGCATTGTTTACCACCCTCTTATGCTAGAATTTTAGCTTTGCCAATTTAGATGAATGAAAATTTAGATGAATGATTATGGCCTCAAACAAAACCTTCACATCAGTAATCTCATTGGTAACTAGAGCGTGTAACTAACAATCGAAGCAAAGTATCAGTTCAAAGCACGGTCTTGGTGATATAAGTCCATATCGGGGTTTCAAAATACAACACGATCAACGCAGATGTGCAATAATAAAATTCTCGCAAAACAAATAAAACGTTAGGCAAATCCACATGTGAAGTTAAGAGGATAAATCACGCTAACCACATAATTTTCTCAGTTAATCTCAACGATTTGCAAACAAAACAATCGTGTCGTTTTCAAGGTTAATGAGTTTAAACCCTAACCTGGTGGCGTATGCCAGGAACGCTTAGGATACCGCGATAGGCTGTAGCTGCTCGGATGGAGGCCTTTCTTCAGCGGAATCTCTAAAGTCGTCGGGATTGTAGATAACGGTGATGTAAAGCGAACAGCTAGGGCAGCGAGCGATTTCCTCGCCGATGCGGAGTTCCTCCTTGGTGATCTGAAAGAGATCGCCGCAGGGGCAAGGGTACGTGAACGCCTGGAGTTCCTCGCTCCATTCCATATCCTCGATCTCTACGTCGTCGTAAGACATCTCCGATGATCGCCGCCGAGCCTCGGTGGTTAGCAGATATACTCCAAAGGAACGCCAACAGAGGAAACACAATGGAACGGGTAATCAAAGAGGCGCGGCTAAATATTGGACCTAAACAAAAAGGAAGAGGAAGTCCGTCAATTACGAACCTTCTAATTTGAACGGTTAGGATTGAAAGAGTGTAAAAGCGGATTCGGATTATGAAAGGAGTGACGAGAATCCGACCCGACCGGCTGAAAATTCAAATAATAAGATTATAAAGAAAAATGATCAAATTTATTGAATATTAATCCTGAATTTAAATTTGTTTAGAATAGTTCAAATATATCATATGCATTTAAATACTTTCATAATAAAATTTAAAAATATTATTGCGTGCTAGAAAATACGCAGCGGTAGAGTATAAATTTGTGTCTGAGCGTTGTTCGGAGATTCAGCACACAAACAGAAAAGAGAATGAACGCTAGAGTTTTTACGTGGAAAATCCAAAAAGGGAAAAAACCACGGGGCCTCGCCCAGCTGAAAAGTTCCACTAGTTTTTTTATAAATTACAAGAAACTGATTCGTCCCACAAATCGGGATGATCAGATTACAACTTGAATGCAATTTACAAAGTTTTGCAGAATCCCATCGTTTCCCAAAAATCCGGCAGAGTTCCAGCATATTCAGGCGGCGGGAAGAGCTCCGGCTGTGATCGAGGAGGAGCTTCTTCCTTCTCTTCCTTCTCTTCTCTCTCTTCACTTGAGTCCGCTTAGTGAAGAATGAGAGCTCTATTTATAATTTTTCTGGAGTGACATAGCTCGTAAATAGTCGTAAGATTAGGGGCGAATAGGGAGTGGTTGAATGGACGGCCGATATTGAATCCTACGATCGTGCACCGTTCGTTGGACATTTGAAGGTCTTAGTGATGTCGGAATTTAGCGATCTTGGGCTCGTTGGATTCGTCTCGTCAAGCCACTCGATTCGAGTATAAGCTCGATAAAATCGGAGATTGTTTGGTAACTCAAATTGCGGTTTGAACCTTCCAACAGCGCTTCGGGTCCATGATTCGGACCCATTTGGGCTCGGATTGGGTCGAATTTGGTGTCGTTGGGTTCGTATTTCCGAGGCACTCAGTTTGACTATAAGCTTGCTGAAATCGGAGTTCAAATGCTCTTAGATTTAATTTTTGAAATTTCCGGGTAGATTTTGCCTCGAGATTCGTGCTTGATCAAGATAATTTTTTGAGAATGCATCAAATATAAATATATTTAAAAATATTTATTATTTTAACTTTTGCTATATATCATATTGATATTTGATTAAATTGATGTTAAATAAAATTTAAGTTGTCTGGAATACTAAAACATTAAAATTAACACATAAATATAAGAGAGAATTTTTATGTATTTGTAAGCATAATATTCGAACATTTAATGAATATTGTCAGATATAAGAAAAAAAAATTAATTAAAGTATACTTTTAAAGAAAATAAGTAAAAGGAACAATAATATAAATTTAATTTAAATAAGAGCAAAAACTTGAAATGGATTTACGTTTTCTCAAAAAATATAGATTGGATTTACACTTCTTAGGAAAACGTAAATTGGATTAACATTTTCTGTATTTCCCTTTTATCATAATCATACATTTCTTTTTTTAATTATTACTTATTCATATATTTTCAGGAAATTAATTTTTTATCAAATATTTAAGAAATTTATTATTATAAAAAAAGTAATTAGAATGTTATAAAAATAAAATTTGATTATAAGATATAATTATTAATTTAAAATATTTAGTTAAAATTAATACTAATTATGCTCATTATTTTTTAAAGTAATCTAAATTTATTTAATCATAATTTAATGAATAAAAAATTAATGATCATCTAAAAAGTAAAGCAGTAAAAATATTGTCCCAAATGAAGCCTTCATCAAATAATAAGTTTAATTAAATGAAACTATTATGTAGTAATTTTTTGTTTAATTTTATTTACTACTTATTTTTTTTAATTTTAAATAAAATAATAGTTTTTATTAATTGTCAGGTTTATGGCCGAATCAAATGTCTTGACAATAGAAACCCGACGAAATCAAAAGTAATCTAATTCGAGTACAAATCAAGGCCAAAAATGTAATTAAAAACTTTGAGACATCAATTGAATGACTAAGTGGTCTCAAAATTTCGCATGATTTTAGTCAAATCAAGCAGCTGGACTTTAGCCAAATCAAGCAGCTGGACAAGATGAATCAAATGAATGTTTGCCAACAAAGCGTCATTAACGGACTTTTGCTGCCCGAACGTTGTCGTTTTACATCTTCTGCCCCACTGCAGGCATCAGACCTTTGTTGATTGTCCTCTATCGTCAAACCTTCAATGATCGATAGTCATCATTGGACTTTGTGTCAAACGAACACCACCTTTGGACCTTCACCACATGGTGACCACCAATAAACTAGTAGTCATTCAACCCCAAACTTCTAAAAAGACCCGTCGCATTTTTTGATGATTAATAAAAATAATTTATATTTAAAATTAAAAAAATAAAATAAATAGTAAATCTCAATTAAATTAAAAATTAATACTAAAAAAATTTCATTTAATTAAACATACTGTTTCATTAAATTTATTTTTTATCCATTCAAAAGGGCGAAATAAGAAAAACATTGAAAACATAAATTAAAATTTTACGTACTTAAATACAATTTGCATTTTCTTAATAAACATAAATTCAATTTGTTTTTTCTTAATTTTCTGAGAAAACGTTAATTCAATTTACGTTTTCTTTATATTTTTGTTCCTATTTAAATTAAAGTTATTTTATGCTCCTTTAACTTATATTCATTAGAAATATACTCTACTTAAAATTTCACCTATATTACAACCATAAAGAACAATTATATCGAAATTTACTAAGAAACCTTATTTAAAATATAGATTAACTCTTGATATTATCATGACTTTTATAAAATTATATATAAAGCAAGCAAGCAAAAGGGGTGATTGTCTTATATAACAATGTTAGACTTTTTTTATATACTCATAGCCTCAATAAATTTTTTTTTTTTCAAAGTAAAAACATTTTTAAAATACCACACAATATCTTATTAGCAATTAACTAAATAGAGTTTTATAACATTAGGTCTAAGATAGTTTGCAAATAATGAAGAAATAAAATTGAAATGAGACAAATTATGCATGAGCCACTCCATTAACATAGTTAACATACATTGATAAATTTTAGTAGGCTTCTGTAAAGTTAGTGAATCTCCACAAAAGTTTATTGTCTCTCTTAAGGTTCATTTTGGAGTGAGACAAATCATGGATCCTAATCATCTGGAGCCTAAGCACTCGCAAAATTGTATGAATATGGAAAAACTTTATTTTATTATGTTTAATTATTTATTTTCTCTAGTTTATATATTCTCGTACACCTTTGTCCTAAAACCTAATGCTTATATGAAACCTTAGGCCTCCACTTAAAAGAGAGCCTTCGACCTCTTTCTCATAGCAAAACCTTTGAAACTAGAGACACATAATATTTGATTTGCTTGAAGAAAGTTTTTGATATTTTGGTGTTGACGAGCTCATCATTCTTCATGCAATATCATAAGAGCATGTAAGACTATCTCATAGCTACAAAGGGTTTAAATAGATAGAAAGAATACATTTTGAGAAAATATTTGCACTAGTGGCATGGTTGAGGTTATTAGATTGTTACTTGCAATTGTATGCTTCAAGGAATCAAATAGATTTCAAAAGTATCTTTCTAAATAGTGTTATAGAATATCATGTGCTTGTTGAGTAGCCATCTGGCTTTGAATGCTCAACTATGGGTGTTAAAATTGATCTTCGGGTCGGGTTTAGATTCAACATGAAATTGAGCCACTCTTAATATGCCTGAACTGAACTCAACCTGTTTATTTAGACAAGTTAAAATCTTAGATCCGAACCTGACCCGCCGCCAACTTGACCCGACATGATCTGACCCACTGAGCCCAAACAAAAGCTGCACTGAACAGCACCCGCGTGGAGAGTGTGGTGTCCTCCTTCCTTGCAAGCTCTAGATTGATGACAATATTGACATATATGTGGCGAAGATGGCATAAAAGGGCTTAATAGACTAATAGATTTCCTCAAATGGATCAAGAGAGTTATCTCACGGGTGTTCTCGGGAGTAGAGGTCGGTGTCGATCGCGAAGGGTCAGGCTTCTTATCACCATCATCGTTGAGAGAAAGAATAGATTGGTGGTTGAGATTGAGGAGATTGGAAATGTTGGCTGAGAAAGCGATGATTTTGAAGAACCCAAGTGTGACGCCCCAAAATCTAAATTGAAAAAAAAAATTCTTTTATCTTTTAATATAATAACACAATAGGTATTTAATATCTTTTATCAATAATAATGATATCATATGGAATAATCTAGTGATCAAAATATGAATATACATATGTATTCATTACTCCAAAAAAAATCATATAAAATACTCAGAAATCATATAATTATAAAATTCATCCAATTCTAAGTACAAAAGAATAACTATAAAATAAAAAGAAATAAAAATTATAATAAACTTGAATAATCATTATCAATCTTACACTTTTGATCATCTACCCTGATCTAAAATCATTTAAACCACGTATAATAAGCTAAAAAGTCTAGAAGGTCACTAAAATTTTCAATTAAACTTATAATACAATAAAGAAGTAATATGCATGTTATCAATTAATTTATAGCAGTAATAGTCATTATGATTATAACTTTATGAAAAAATAGTAAAACCTACATATAATAATGGTAAAATATATGAAATAGTAGAAAAGTATGATATATAAGCTGGTAAAATAGTACAATATGAAAATCAGTAAACCAGTATGATTATCTAATCAAATCAATCAAGTAGTCATTGTATTTAACCAATAAGACAATCATATAAATCGATAGAACCAAAACCTCAATGAAAGTAGAACCCATATCCATATTATAAAAAATAACTATTATGCCTCAGTATGAAGTCAATATCTTATCTTTATCTTGTATTGAAATTATAGTTTCAATTGCTTTGCATCCTTCCAAAGCAAAGCAAAAATAAAACATTTTCCTACTAACATCCTAACACTGCTAGGTGGACATCATATCATTTCCCACCAGTCTCGCTCTTTTTATAAGCTCAAAAGCATCATGAATATGAAAAGGAACTAAGTGGAGCCTCAAATTTTATCTCAAGCTCCTAAAAAATATATAACATTTTTCTTTTGGAGTACTAACTGGCTAAGGAGAGCACATGGCAAGGGTAGTAAACTTTGCCGCATACTACATCATTATCTTGCTCCTTTGGACCAATCATAGAAATTACTTTTACATATGCTACTTGGTAGATGGTGGCACAAACTAACTCCTAAATCTCTCCATAAATTTCTCCCAAGAAATCTCCACATTCGGTCTTTCATGAAAATTCTCCCTCTGTAGGCCAATCCACTAGCGCTCTACTTTTCATCAAGTATAAATTTAGCTAATCATTTATACCTTTATAGCACTACATGGTATCTATGGACTTTTCTAACTTCATTTATCAATGCTCAGCTGCCTGAGGTTTCACTACTCCTTAGTATGAGGAAGCTTCAATCTTAAAAAATAAATACAAGTGCTTATCCATCTCATCTACCTTAAAGCTAATCATCCTACTATGAGTTTCCCCCCATAAGATGGGCTACTAAACCAACAAACAACAAAGAGACAAAATTCATTTCCCTCACAGTATTCTAAATAGTTGTGGTCTAATTAGAACTCTATCCATTAGCTATTTTTAGGTCAAGGGGTCCATTATCAGTAATAATTTCATCTAAAATAAGAATATGAGGTTTAACTATATACACATATATAGGCCAAAAATAATACTAAACTACCCATCGCTCCTTCCGTATGTCTATAAATCATTCCCTATGACTCTGATTATGATGTACTTTTTTCAAACCTTCGCTGTAATACCACTCTATCATGCCATAGAATCCAATAGAAAGATTAAAATCTGAAATTAGCTATCACATCCATAATACAACATATACGAAACCCATCTAAATAATCCAACATAATATAATAATATAAATAATCATCATAATTTTATTTCAAAAAGAATTATAAATAATTAATATAGTACAAATGTGTTATATACAATAAGACATAAAACTTGACTAACAAAATTCCTTCCTAACAATCTTGATCTTATCAACCCTTACGCTGTTAGACCTTTCCCCTTTCATGAAATTTGATAACCATAGAGTGAGCCTTCATAAGATTAGTAGGCTTACCCTACCCAAATCCTATTACATAAATCACAACTCATATTTATAAAGTATTAGAAAATAACTTTATAATTAGAAAATATGAATAGAGAGATTACTTAGACTTATTGGTTTGCATTATCAGAAGAATGACATAAATATATTTTACATTTGTATATGCATCAGAAATAATTTCTCATAACTTATCACTTGAACTTAAACACTGTGAAGATTAACATTTACACTACTTGTACTTTCACATGGTTAGAGTGCTCTTGTTAATAGAATCTCACTTGTGTTTTCACAGAAACATCAGTGTATACTTATTAACATAACATCATTTATACTTAACTTATTATAATTAATAAGATATGCAATATATGAATTACGATATGTAAATGTCTCAATACAACTTATAACTCCTCTTTCACTTATGTCTTTCAAGATTAACCCATACTAGGTGAAGGAGATCTAACCCAATTTTTTTATAACTCAACTTTCACTTATAGCTCCCTTAAGCCTCCTACGCTTGTATAAAACAGATGAGGCTAGAAATAACCTCTTACATCTGAACAGGACAGATGGGGCCTGAACAGAAGTATAACATAATACAAAATTTGACCCATATAATAGAATTTGTAGTGCACTTTAATATCTCACGCATCAGGATTTTTGCCATTTGAACATGAATGCACGTTTAGAATTTAACTAATTTAGTAATTTAACATGTATACATGACATTGAATATGAATATATATCTGTTAATATATATACAACATTTTAGGATTGACACTTATCCAATTCATGCACAAACTTAACATTTACCATTCATGGAATTATTCATAGAGGACATGTAAAATATTATTTTAAGACTTTAATGAATTATAAGAAATACCATAAATATCATTTTTAATAGAAAATATTCTATGATTTCTACAAAGAAAATTGATAGGTAAACTTTAATTTCTTATTATCAAAATGACTAGAACATAGCCTTCTACAGTATACCAAAAGTAACAAGGCATAAAATTTTTAAAACTTGTTTAAATCACATTTTATCCCATAGATTTTCATACAAACATTAGAATTGAAATCATAAATAAGGTATTGTGAGCCTATCTCGAGCAAAACAATTCTCTTAACTAGCCCAATGAATGAATCTCCCATCGCAGCCTCTAAATTTCCTTCTCCTCCTTTCTTTTTCTTCCTTCTTCTCCAACTCTTTTTCTTCCCCTTCTAAGGTAATATATATATATATATATATGGTTTGACCCAAAGTTGATTGGAGCAAGCTTTGGGTTTACAACTATAATTCTACTCTAATATATTGATGATTCAATAAATAATTCATACCAAATTAGATTGATGATCCTATAAACATTTCTTATAAAAAAAAAAGAGAGATTATTTTGTACTTTATGGAGATATTCATCGAGAAGAAAAACAAGCTTTCAAGTGTTCATCTATTCAATCTTTTGAGATTAAATTTAGAGTAGCCCTCTTCTCTCAATCTTATAGGTTTAGGGATTACTTTTTTATTATATTTGTTTAGAAGTTATTTATATTAAGATTGTATTAAAATTTATAGTAGATTGTGATACTCTTAGTCACAACTAAAGTATTAGCACTTTTAAATAAGATATTTCTTAGAGATTGATAAGCTTAGGCTTTGAAGTGATCATTTTCCATGAAAAAAGTGTGGGTAAACTACTCCTTAAAAGAAGAGAGTGTGAGAGTGCACTTCCCTTGCTAAAGATATTATAAGGGTTTTTTCACCTATGAGTTGTGAAGGATTGATTGTCTTTAAGTTAAGAAAAACATTAATTGCACATTGTACTTAGAGGTGAACATAGGTCAAGTAGGAGGTTAAATCACATAAATCTTTATAATTTATATTAATATTCATTATTTTTTACTTTATCATTGTTATATTTAATTTTATTGATTAAAGTGAAAATATATATATTATTCAGACTCATGAATAAAGTTAATTATCTCAATTATGCTTAATTGGTACATTTATTCTCTTGGCATAACTTATCTAGATAATCTATTTTGTGACGACTCTTATGTATGATAATTAAGAAGAAAAATATTATAATCTTGTGTTTTATTATCATTTTTTTATACTTGTGCTTATTTTCAAATATTCTCATTTAACTTAATTATTTATTTCACACTATTGATTTGTTAATTTTGTAGGATCCACTTAATTAATGGCAATTTTATGTAGTCATATAATTCATATTATGCTTGACATAGATCACTTACCTTATAATATATCATATCTTATAATACTTCTCCTACATTGTGTAGTAGGTGGTTTATCTAAGCACTGCATATTATAGAATTAATAATTTTAGTATGTATAATTTTATAATTCTATAGGTTTTGCATTACAATATAATTGATATGTGAGATTTGAGTTGAGAAGAATTTCATAAGACAACTTTAAAATGTGAAAAAATTACAACCCAAATCCCCTCCTCTGGACCTTAGTGTGCCTTAAGCTATCGAGGTATGACTTTTAGGAGAAGGTCCATCTCGAAGGGTATCATCAGGAGTGCTAGTACGGTGAGGGAGGTCAATCAATTTGATAATGTTTATCAAAGAATTATTGATTAATTGGGCTGCAATGAAGATTGGGTAGTGCTGAAAATCTCATGGAAATCATTATTGAACTTTGGTTGATGAATTTCAACTTTCTGGTGAGAGAACATTATACGAGTGTCCTCAAATATATCATCTCCAACATATAGTTGATATCAAGAGAGATAAACTTAATCATAATCATATTATGATGGCTTTGATTGGTGAGTCTCATGTAGGAGCTGAAAGATCTCATTTTAAGACTCTGCCATCCAACAAACATAATCCTCAAGGGCTAGATTAAAAGCATCTTCACCAAAAGGATTGTGCCAATTGTGGATTTTATATTTATCAATTATTAGGAAGTTGTTCAAAGAACCAATAATGATGTGATTTTTTCCATAGATAATGTTAAACTATTGCACGTTTAAAATTTCATCCAATAGAGGGAGAGCTTATCATTTAGTATTATATTAAAATTGTGCGCGCGCACACAAATTCTTCCGTGAATGTATCAAAATATGATATGTTTAGAATTGTTTTGAAGTATCATTCTAATCATTATATCAAAAATCTTGAGACCTCATCAAAGGGAGTTAATTGATGTACTTTTAACCATTTGATAGTTTTTAACTATATTAATGCCTTAATAAGGTCAAATTAAGAGATGTTGAGCTTATTATATCTAGCATCGAGATGCTTGACTATAAGCATTTACAATTTATAGGACATTTGAAAATCACATTCTCAATTAATTTATATTATATTTATGAGCATGCTCGTTTATTATTTAATAAATGAACCACTAAAAACTGAATAAATTGCTCGATGATTCTTTAATTACTTATTTTTTATTTTATCTATGTTATAATGTAAAATTTTCTATATCTTGTTTCTTCTAAAATATTTATAAATTATTTGAGGAATAGATATAATAAAAGCTAGATATGATGATCTAAACATTTTGTTCATAATATTTAAATTTTATCAAACAATTTAAATAATAGCTAATGAACTATATCAATTTTGATTAAAGACTATACTATAATTATGCTTAACAATTAGATTATATATTCATAGAATTAATATTAAAATATATAATTAATTAAGCTAAATTAAAGCTTGATTATGAACTCAATAAGAAAACTCAAACGGTTGCTGCAAAACTGGTTAGAGCATGATCAAGATATACAAATGCCATTTAGGGGCTACTTGGTTGGATTACTTTAAGGTATAAAGTATTTTAAATGCATAAGTTTTATAAATTTTAGTGTTTGATTGGAAAAATAAATAAATTATAATAAATGTAATATAATTGAAATAGTTCATTTTGAGTGTAAATCAAAATCATCCGATCTTGAGTGAAAATCATTTATGCCACAAGCATGCTTGACCGCCACTTGTTATCGGCCACCGCCTACCACCGCTAGCCGCTCACTACTAGCCAGAGTCTCCCTCCTCTATGAGCCGCCGGCCAAGCGCCACTGCCAATCACCGACCCTGCCATCGCCGCATCCCTCGCCCGCCAGCAACCGCAATTGCATTGATCGCCTCCATCGGCCACCCTCTATCGCCACCATCGTCAGCCACTGCAAGCTGCTGGTCTCTGAACACCGCCCATCGCCACCAGCCGGTCGTCATCATTTAGGATTTTACTATACATTCATTACTTCTAACCAAACAAAAAAAAAAATCATTCACATGCATTTGTTTTACATTCATCCAAGCAACTCCAATGTATTCCTCGACACTACATTCATTTTTTAGCCAACCAAACAATCCCTTAAAGAAACACACGAACAGATTGATTATTTTCTTTTTGAGTCCAAGTTTGGATATCATCAGCAATTTTTTTGTTCTTTGGTTTTCAAATGTGATTGCATCAGCTTGTTTATTTTTTTGGAGCATTGTTATTATCAGATCTCAAGTCTTGGATGAGAAAAGTGGAGGTTTGCGTTAGATAGTCGACAACCAATGTAAAATTTGTCGAATAATCATGACATGAATCATTCATTACATTGTGTTAATGCTAGGGCGTTCCTAGAAAGCGGCGTGTTATATGACCTGAATACAACGAAAATTGTGCAACGGCCACTGCACCGACACCAGGACACAGTGTTAAATAGGCAAGGGTTCCCACATCATGTACAGATGTGGGCAAAAAAGCTAGTCTATGAAACTAAATTTAGGATAGAAACTTGGAATATAAATACCCTTACAAATAAATTAATAGATATTATGATTCATAGAAAAATAAATATTCTATGCATTCAAGAAACTAAATGAGTTGGAGAGAGGGCTAAGGAGATTAATAATTTAGGATTTAAACTTTAGTATTCTAATAAGAATCATATTAGAAATTGTGTATGTGTAATTATAGATAAAAGTTTAAAGGATAATGTTATAAAAATTAATAGAATTATAACTTTAAAGGTTGTTGGTGTTAATATTTTTAATATTATAAATATTTATGCTCCTTAAGTAGGTTTGAATATGGGTTCAAAATTAAAATTTTGAAATGACTTAAAAGAATTAATATAAAAAATATCTCTTAAAGAAATTTTTTTATTAGAGGAGATTTAAATGGACATGTTGGTAGAGAGGCAGATCATTTTAAAGTATTCATGGTGGCTATGAGTTCTTAGCGACTAATGAAAGTGATAAGACCATATTAAATTTTTCTTTAACTTTTTGTAATTGCTAATAATTTTTTTTAGAAAAGAAATAAGCATCCCATCACTTATAAAATTTGATATAATAAAACTCTGATTATTTTCTTATAAAAAAATATATCATTTAGATTGCAAATATTGTAAAATTATTTCATGTGAAAGTTTATGCACCCAACATCGCTTATTAATTTTGGACTTTAAAATGAAGGGGCGAAAAATAACAAATAAAGTAAAACATTATTTTAAGATTATATGGGGCATTTAAAGAATATTAACAAAAATATTTTTAAGAGTAATATACTAGATCTTAAATTTTGTGTGCATGAAAAAGCTTGGAAAAAAGTAACTAATGATATTAATAATGTTGCAAAAGATGTGCTCGGATTATAAAAAAAAAAGTTCATAATAGTAAAAATAGTTAGTGGTGGAATCAAACTGTTCAAGAAAAGATTAAAAAAAAAAGATTCGTTAAAAAAACTAGTTTATATGTAAATATTTCTTATAATTGAGAAAGATATGAAGTGGCTGGCAAGGAGTCCAAGAAAACAATATGTGATACAAAAATTTTAACTTTTTATGATTTATATAATATATTAGATACTAAGAAGGGCAAAAGATATATGTATAAGTTAGTCAAACAAAGATATAAGAGTAATAATAATTTAATTCAAGTGAAGTATACTAAGAAAGAAGATCAAAAAGTGTTTTTATTAGAAGAATATATTGAACAAAGGTGTAAGATATATTTTTATAAACTCTTCGTTGAAGATTATCAGAATGTGATTCACTTTTGTGACCTTAGCACTCTAAATAAAAATAAAGATTTTAACTTGTATAGGCGTATTAGTAAAATTGAAGTTAGAAAGATTTTAAGGAAAAAGAAGTGTGGAAAAGCTGTTGGACGTGATGATATACCAATAGAGATGTGAAAATGTTTAGGAGAAGGAATTTTTTGGCTTATTAAACTTTTTAATATAATGTTGAAAACTAAAAAGATATAAGATGAGTGAATGCTTTTTAGACTAGAGAGGGAGTTGAAGGTAAACTTGAATTATGGAGGTCAATCTTAGAGTCTAAAGGCTTTCATTTGAGTAGATCTAAAATTGAATATATAGCATGTAAATTTAGTAATAATAGTTCTAGTGGGAGGATTGTGACTTTAGGTGATCAAATCATTAATAAGAGTACACATTTTAGATATCTTGGGTCTATTGTTCATAATGATGGTGAAATAAAAAAGGATATTATTAGTAGAATTCAAATTGGATGATTAAAGTGGAGGAATGCATCGAGCTTGTTGTATGATAAAAAAATTCCTCTCAAACTTAAGGGAAAACTCTATAAGATAGTGGTTAGACCTATAATGCTTTATGGTGCAAAATGTTAACTATTAAAAGAGAAGCATAATATTAAGTTAAGTGTTGCAGAGATGAAGATGTTCAGGTGGATGAGTGGCTTTACTCTTAGAGACAGGATACGAAATGAGCATATACGTGAAAAGGTTGGAGTAGCTCCAGTGCAAGATAAGATTAGAGAGAGTCGCCTTAAATGGCTTGGTCACATAAAACGTCGGCCTTCCGATGACCCAATTAAAAAAGTAGATGTATTAAATTTGACTTATGTTAAGAAGGGTAGAAGTAGACCTAAAAAAACTTGATTAGAAAATATTATAAATGACCTTTCTTTACTAGATTTAAATGAGAATTTAACTTTTAATAAGGCACAATGAAGAAAAAAGATTCATGTAACCGACCCCACATAGCGGGATAAAAACTTGATGTTGCATTGTTTTTTTATTGCTGCTCTACCTATTGTTTCTCTCAATCATAGAGTTGTAATTAGGCTTTTGCCTATGTAATTACTTATTTTTAGCAATAGGAACGAGCTAAGCAGATGAACAGGCAAAAGTTAAGTACAAACTTCATATCAAACAGCAGGTAAGCCCTGCATCAAGTACATGCAATGCCACTGCCAATTACGCAGTTCATTTGGTTGTCGTAAGGGCATCGTAATACACACACGCACTCCAGTTCCAATCCAATATCCTTCGCAGCAGTAATCACAAATGTTCAATGAACCAAACAAGTTGCAAAAGCTATCAAACATACCCTAAACAAGCGGAGGGTATTGCTTCGCCTGATGCTTCACCCTTATTTTGTACTCCACCGGATCCTGAATGAAGAGATGGTATCCATCAGTCTGAGCAGGATCAGCTGGATTAGGCTGATCAAGCAAATCCTGTATTCCTACAAGAATTTGTTTTACAGTAATGGCAGGTCTCCATCCCTACAGGAAGAAAAAATTGCCGAGGCAATATGATAATATTCACGAGTTTATTTATTTCTCTGGTTAGATGAGCTGCAGAAAGTTCACTTACACTGTCCTCGTTGAGAATGGATAGGCATACTGTACCAGATGGATATACGTTTGGATGAAAGAAGCCTGGAGGGAACTTGCACTTCGGGGGTTTGCTAGGGTAGTCCTCGCTGAAGTGGAGTGTTAGAGGAAAGTAACCGCCTTCCCATTCTGTCTGCAATGGTAGGTATATTTGAATGGTTCGGGTAAGAAAACTGTTAAGAATAGGCCAGTAAAAGATGGAAAATACAAACAGATTTTTTCTATTAAACCTTTCAAATTAAGATATGTTGGTGCATCATTGTTCGATTATGATTAGGAATCGCTACAATCGTCATTAAAAAGAAATGTTGGAGAACATGTCTGCATGGGTAAGCAGGAGTTGGATGTAAGTTTGAGTACAACAACAACAACATCAAGCCTTTGTCCCACTATGTGAGGTCGGCTACATGAATCCTTTTTCGTCATTGTGGCATGTTAAAAGTCAAATTCTCATTTAAATCTAATAAAGAAATATCATTTCTAATATTTTCTAACCAAGTCTTTTTAGGTCTACCTCTACCTTCTTAACATAAGCCAAATCTAATACATCAACTTTCCTAACCGGATCATCTAAAGGCCTCCATTTAATGTAACCAAATCATCTAAGGCAACTCTCTCTAATCTTATCTTCCACTGGCGCTATTCCAACCTTTTCATGTATATGCTCATATCGTATCTTATCTCTCCACCTAAGCATCCTCATCTCTGCAACACTTAACTTGGTATTATGCTTCTCTTTTAATGGCCAACATTTGGCACCATAAAGCATTGCGGTCTCATCACCATCTTATAGAATTTTCCCTTAAGTTTGAGGGGAACTTTTTCATTGCACAAAAAGCCCGATGCATTCCTTCACTTCAACCATTGGATGTAAGTTTGAGTGTTAGCCTATTTAGAAAACAAATAAATTAAAGCACATAAATTTTTTAAACTACAATTGTATTCATGTAAGAATCTTATTGTATGAAAATAAAGAGTAAGATTTTGATTGTCAAATTTCAAGAGGCAGGCCTCTCTAACCCCACAACTTGAACTTTGAACTGTGTCTGTCATATGCCACCCAAAACCCAAAAATACTAAGAATTGTATCAAACAGAAAGCTAACACATTGAATACATAATCTCACACACACATGCATATATGCTGGTAGATAAATCCGTGCATTTATTCATAAATACAAATACAAATATGGCTTGAATATGGAGATATGATACATGAGCATAATTAGCACAAGTGAAATAATTCATTTGATTCACCTATAATTTGAAGGTCTTCATATGTTCATTCAATTGTTCGACATGCAAACCAAGGCCTACGCCTTATCAAAATGATGAAAAATTCTTCCCAAGCATCATAATTTTATCCATTAATGCCTACATCCAATGTTTCAATGATAAGGATCCCCATACATGTTTAACATAATAACATCTCTTTCCTCTTCTGAATGCCAAGACACGTACAGGAATCCAGACTTTGATTTGTCCTGATGAGCAATATGTGATTCTAAGAATCTCCGACCCACGTGTATTCAAAAACTAAAGGTTTAGAGCACTAGGTACCTACAAAAGTAGTTGTAGCTAAGGATGCAAAAGAGAAGAGGTAAAGTAAGCAAAATATATGCTTGAGCTTGCCTAGAACATTTGGAGATCATATGTACATAATTTACATAGTTCAAGTCTTTGCCACTTGATATCAACCCAGATGCGTCCCCCAAGCTCAAGATTGGTTTATTTAGAGCGCATATTCTTTCTTTGCATAGAGAAAACAAGATGAGATAAGGAAGGGCCCAGGTCACAGTCACCTACATTGTGGCATCAAAAACTTGATGACAAATAATTGAAGAAGAAGACATTACACAAGACAAAATTGGCATGCACTGAGACTAGGAGGCAAACCACTACAAACATGATCCATAAACCAAATTTCTTAGCCTAATTTTTCTTTTTGTAGAAAGTTTTCTTCTTAGGTTCTAGGTACTGAACTTGTTATGGACACCACTTCCCACAGAATTGCAAACCTTTAAATAGGCAATCACAGGATGGATTAATGTAATCGATACAACAACAACAATAACAACAACAAGCCTTTATCAACCACACGAATCCTTTTTTTCATTGTATCCTATTAAGAGTCAAATTTTCATTTAAAGTTAATAAAAAATATCATTTTTAGTACTTTCCAAGTCTTTTTAGGTCTACCCCTATGTTTCTTAAAATAGGTCAGATTCTAGTCTCCTAACAAAGTCATCGGAAGGCCGAAAATTTAAGTAACTAAATCATCTAAAGTGACTCTCTAATCTTATCTTCCACTAGAGCTACTCCATCCTTTCCACGTATATACTCATTTTGCATTCTCTCTCTAAGCATCAATATGTACACAAATTTTAAAAAAAAAATTTATCTATAATAACAATCTAGACAAGTTAAAAACTAAAAGATCATTCCAACAAGAATTATCATAATCAGATATTATAATTTAAAAAATATGCTTATTCAAACAAGTTTTAAACTTATCCTTTGCTTCTATAATCTGAATTTTAATTCATGATCAAACTTATAGGGCCATAGTCTCTCTCATAAGGTATTTAATTTATTATCTAATGGCTTCTATTGACTTTTAGTATCATGCTCTTTGATATCAATTGTGTGATTTAAGAATTACCTATATTGCCAATTTACATCAAAAATTTGGATTCTTAAAACTTCAAAGTCTTCAACGAACATAATTTCTTTAATCTTCTATAATCTAATACCCAAATTATTTCCATAAATGATATAATTGATCACCTACAAGATATGATCCCCAATGATGAATCCCTAATATATGAGGATTTCATTCCAATGAAATTAAAACTCTAATGAGGAAGAATTTCTTGCCCAACTTCCTTGATGTATTATTTGGCTTTGCTTGATAACTAACATTTTGGTAGAAGTCTTTTTTTCCTAAAAGAATGCTCAATTCTAATGCTACTTATTACTACATGGTAGAGCATCCATGGTAGGGAGGATTTATTATGATCTTCCATCAAGCATTGAAGATTTAGAGGGCTTCTAATTCTTCATATTTACAACTAAATACTTCTACATATATGGCAATAATTCTAAATTACCAGCTATCAAGCATTTTCTTCTTTCAATGCATAAATGCTATTAGATTTGCATGAAAATATCTTTAAAAAAAAATAAAATTTTAACCATCAACAATGCCAATTATGAGTCTATTGGAGATGTGAATAAGAGAAATCAAATTCAAGCAAGATAATAAACTAATGATACATCTGAATTTTGAAAGGTCTCCTATGGAGTTATTTAAGAAATGAATTACAAAAAGGACAACACATAAAATTATACAACACAGCAGGACAATTGCTTATAAACTAAAAATATCAACAAGAATTGGTATTAGCCCTGACTAATTTGACTTCAATTTCCTGAACTTGCTACTATCGTAGTGGATGCATGCATAGAATGTGTCCGCTGTTAATGGAGGGATATCATACAGATCTACTCACTTTGCAAATTTATATCCAACACCTTACAAAACATATCTACTCATCTTATTCTAGAAGCTATATTATATGTAGAGAATATATCATGAAGTTCTTGAGTTTTGGGATGACATACTTACAAATAATTTAAGGATTACATTGCAAGAAACACACCAGTTATCCACCTTTACTTAATAAAAATTAAATATTTAATTTGTCAAAGTTTGAATTTTTCTATTTCAAGCATATTTATTCATAATGATTTAAGGATTTAATTATAAATAAGAGTTGTTGGATAGTAAGAAGAACTAATAATGCTTCAAAGCATCTTGTATCTCTTCTTTCTCTACTTGTCCTTACATACAGATGCTTGATTAATCTCTTCAAAAACTGGAGGATTCCATGCAGCTAATCATACCGAATATGTTTCTCTATGAATCTTTAATGCCGCGCCATTACCAATAATTAGTGCATTCCTTCAAATAATAGATTTTCTGATATTTATAATCTAATTTATCTTCATAAGTTATATTTTGTTTAAAGCTCACAAGGAAGATGGAAAAGAATATTACAAAATTTTAATCACAAGCTGCTTGTAAATTGCAAAGAATCATTTAGATTATAAGATCTTGAAATCCAATAGAAAATGTAAAACATCGGAACTAATCAGAATTCAGGATTATTCATTTAGGAATCATATGAAATCTCACAAGCGATTAGGGGTTCAATTAATCAACTCTTACTCATACCGAGTGTTAAAAAACAAAGGCTACTGTTTATTCAGTGGGGACCAACGAGGATAAAGCTGGAAGGTGGATATGCCCTTCTTTTACAAAACTTCTTCACATAAACGACCTGGACTGTTAATTCATCGTCATGAAGCTTGAAATTAGATGCGTCTATGATATGATATGCAGACAACAGGCCCGAAACAATTTTAAATTAAGGTTTGTAATACAAGTAAATTATGGAATGAATGAAAACAGCCAAATCAAATTTAAAATTCACAATTCCAAAGGCCACCTGTAAAACCGAAATTTGCTCTTTTTGGATTTAAACTCAAAAATTCATGTAAGTTATGCCAAAAGATAGTTATATATTGCTTAAATCAGTAAGTTCAGTGAAAAATTGAAACCACATAAATGCCCCAAGTTTCTTAAGATTCACACCACAAACAAAAGGCCCAATTATAAAAAATTTGACTAGAATCAATGTGCTTGCAAAACTAATAACCAATCATACGTAGAAAAATAGAATGTAACAGATCATCAAACACAAAATCAAAAGCTCACATTAGGACAAGTATATAACTTGTCCCAAAAATTCTTAGCCACGCTCGCACCACATTTTGGAGAATTCAGCATCCAAAAAGAACACACAAGATAGAAGGGAATCTAAAATTTTATCAAGCAAAATGTTTTGTTTTACATGCCTTGGATTCTACTTATATACATAAAAATGTTGAGAGTTGAGAGTTGAGAGTCTAGGATCATTTCAAAATGCATGGTGAAACCCTCACATGGACATAACTCACTTAAGACTCCCGAGGGAACAAGTTAGCAAGATTAGCAAAAACAATTAGTCACTATAAGCAGAAACTAAATTGGCGAGATGCATGATCGAATGAGTTTTAGTTTCTAAAACCGCATGAAGTACCTATGGGAATCAATTGCATGAAGCGTAGTTTCAGGCAATACACGTCGAGCAAGAGCAAAAAAAAAATTACCTAATCTTCTTGCAAAGGCCTGATAACAAAAGCTTAATTTAAGGCATACAGGTATTAAATACAACAGGACCAGCAAGATCGCAATGTGAATTCGCTGAAGAAATGATGAAGTCACGACAGGAACTTGAAAGAGGTGGCATCAACAGCAACAAGCGGACTTGCAATGAGGACTTGGGGGAGAATGCATTGATGTGACCAATGGCTAAGATCGCAATGGGAGATCATTAGATAAGGCATCCATCGGACAAGTGGGGATCGAGGGAAATAATGACAAAAATAGGAGTTCATTTGAGAACAAATTAACAGTCTTGATGTTGTCATTTGAAGAAGAGTTCGTAAGACAAGACTATAGTTCGAGCTCAAGAAGAAATCGATGAGATCAACATTGAATTGAAATCATACAAATGAGAAAGAAACTGGATTTAGGATTTACTCAAGCCGACTCATTAAACAACAAGCCAACTTTTAACAAGCTTAAACTCAAGCTTGTATAATATATAAGCTTTAATCTAAAGCTCTAGATCGAGCTCACGACTAAATAAGCTCGAATTGTGAGCTAATTGGCGAGCTAAGTTCAAATCGGCAATGGTTTCTCACATCCCTATCTGCAGCATGATGTTGCCAAATATGTCAATGGGACAAAATTGGGCGGTCATCAAGATGGAATATACCAAATTGTCATCAAGATTGAATATATCAAATTGAAGACAATCGAGAAGTGGTCAAGGCCATGTGAAGTTGCACAATTTTGCATCTTCAATAGCCCAAAAGCATCAAAAAAGGATTAAAAGCACTTCTTCCCAAAAATCAATCGAGCCAGAGCTGCCAAACATTAAGAAACCTTCATTACTAGAAGAGCTTGGAGAGCTACCCCTTTTCCAATTCGAGTAAGAAAAAGTATGATAATAAGGCAGTGTCTCATTCATTTTGCAAGCTATAAAGAGTAGCATAATCATAGAAACATGTTAAACCATGTAGTACATCCAAAGTATGGCTTCGGATATTTACAGGACACTCTAGTAGCTCTCAAAGGAATTTATTGACGTCTCCAAAAAACTTCCTAAAAGATTAATTATTAAGCAAGATTATGTGGTACACTAGAGACGTTAACAAAGTTGTTATTTCTCATTTGAAAATCTAAAATTCACAAGATTGAACTTCTAAAAAGAGGAATCGTGATATAGGTATTAGATCATGAAGGCAATAGTCAATCTGGCTGTGCACTTGGAAGAAATAAATAAGAAGCTTCCTTCATACTTTGGGCACCATCTAATGAAGGTGTTAAAGAGATCATGTTTGTTGAATTTCTAACGATCCAATTTCTCTATAAATTAAATCATCGAGATTGAAAAGGATATCAACAAGAGTCTATAAGCATGATGAAATCATCAACTGGACATTATACTGGAAGACTAAGAGTCATTGGCTTAAATTTCAGATTATGGTCAAATAAGGATGAATTTGAATTTTTTTTTAAACTTGTTTGAATACATTTGCCTTTGAAATTAAATTCAGAACTTCAGACTAAGATAATTCATGCTTATCTAAGTTGTTATCATAGATAGGATTTGTTTTCTTTTTGTGAAGTTGTCCTTGTTGTAATTTACTTATTTAAAGGGTTGATTTTTTGCAGTAAAATTTAATTAGAATCTCTCTCCAAAAAAAATTCTTCTTTTCCTAACTTACTATGCTCCATCCAAATCTCTTATAGCGCTTTGCTATGACTATTGGCAGCAAAAATCCGAGGAAAGAAGTTACCGGAAATTGTAGCAAGATAAAGCTACGTTGCCCAGCTGATGAGGACATCAATCAGAGGTTCAAGCATGTGTATCGCCGGAGACAGCGCAGATCGACGGCTACGATTCAGAGTCTTTACTTTTAATGTATTTTATGTTTTATTTAGTTTGCATTTCCGTTTTCCTAGTTTACCCCTATGGGGAGTATTTTCTTATTATAACCCAGAGGGCATTTGAGTACTTTTCTTTTCTTTCTGTTTGAGACCTATATATAGCCGTCTTATGCTTTGTAAAAGGTTAATGAAGATTTGAATGAAAATTGTGTTTTGTTTCTACTTCTTCTTGCATGAGAGCTAGAGAAGGGAGAGAGCACAAAGGGAGCATTCGCAAGGCCCACCAGTCGTTGGAAGAGTCCGCGGCTCGTGGTTAAATTATTCTATCCTATTTGCGTTTTTTCTCATCTTCACTTACCCACATCCTCATCCTGTTAGAATCAATCCGAGCCCCAATTTCATCCCGCCTAACACCAAAGGGAGCCAACCCGATGGCCTTCCCCTTGGCCGCCAGCCACCCCTCCTCCACCACCTCTTCCACCACCCAACCGTCGGCCCCTTCTCCCCATCTCCCCACTTGTTCAAATTTTGAAATTCAAACTTAAATGAGTTTCAAAATTTTCAAATTTGTCAAAAGCCAAATTAGGAAAGTTTTCAAACCCAAGTCAATTTGAAATTCAAATTGAATTGGACCTCATAACCAAACTTCTTAATGTGGATGTGCTAGTTTGGAAGGTTATTAAATCGCTCCCACCTCATCCTCTCCCCCCTCTTGAAGCCGCCGGCCCTATGAGGCTCTCCCCTCATTGATTGCCCCATTAAACCCCTTTCCCATTTGAAATTAAAACTTGATTTCAAATATTTCTCCCTCCAAATTTTACAAATCCTGAAATTAAATTCAGGATTTGTTTTCAAACCCCCTCCCTCTCTCTCTTGAAATCGCCTGCCCCTTCATTGGCTCCCCCCTCCTTAACTCCACCATTCAATGCATTATGCCGTTGATTTGAAATTCAAAATTCAAGTCAATTCCCTCCCAATCTAATCAAAACTGAAATTAAATTTCAGATTTTGATTAATCTCCACCACAATTCTCTAAACATAATTTCTCCAAGCCCTAGCCTATTCCCCCTTGCACCCGCCGGCCTCACCCTCTCTCCTTGGGAATCCCGCCGCCCCCCTCCTCTCCCTCTTTCCTCTTCGCAAACCACAAGTGCTCTCCCTCTCCACCTCTTTCCCCCTCTTCTCATTGAAGTTCTCTCACAACGTCAAGCATGCATGGCGGACCCCGAACTTGAATGGGGACTTGTGTTCGACGCCGACGGAAATCTCAACATCCTACGATCTCCGTTCTTCGACGTGGGATTTGAGCACGACGCCGCCGTTGGAGATTATTTGGAACGAGTTGTCCCTACTCTTGTGAGCGTCATCGATCGTCAACTTCCAAACTACGATTGAAGCATCAACAGTCAACCAATCCCGCCATCCTTGCCACCGCCAACCTTTTCGTGGTTCAAGGCCGTTGGGGTTGCTACTGTCCTCGTGGCATCATTGGGTATGCTAAAGACCTTCTTCCGCTAAGCCCTACTTCGAGTGTGAGTGAGCAAGGTAACTCGTTGTGAATTTTCTAAATATTAACCGTTGGATTCTATATTATTCCGCATTTGTCTTATTGTGATAATTTCAAGATCTATCGCCAATTGTGTCCAAACATCAAGTTTGTAATTGCTTATCATAATAACGTTGACAATTGAAAACTCTTGAACCTCATCTCATGATACCTTAATCTTAAATTAGCACATTTTGTGATTCTTTATAAATTTCACGTGCAATTCTTGATCATATCACATCACCAGCATTCAACACTATTCTTTCCCACTTATCATTGGTTGCTTCTGGTTGGCTTATTGCTTTGTTGTAATTTCTTTGTTTTTGGTTGCTTTGTTGCTGTTAATGTTTGTTTTTTGCTTGCTATTTTGCTTATTATTGGTTGACGCAGTTGATGTTTGCTTGTTGCTGATTGTTGCCACTACTGTCGATTTCAAGCCAATGTAGAAAAATGGATTGTCATTTGCAGCAATATAGATGAGAAATCAATAATTTGTTGTCCTCGAGAAAAACAATATTAATAAAAAAAAATTCTCCATAAGAGAAAAAGGATGTGAAACGGTAAGAGAAAGTCAATTACAGCATTAAATATTGCTCCAGATACCTTTAATTCTTTAATTGATTGATAAACTAATAAAGAACCTCCAGAAAAATTCCTGAATCTTTCCGAATAAGTTCTAGCCCCTAATTCTGAAGCTGTCTCCATGCTAAAAGGTTGGCTATGGATCACTGCATATATGCATATAGGAGTCAGGATAGTCATTCGATCAGACCTTGACGCAATCCATCCCAAAATCCAATCTAATTATCCATGCATTCGGGAGTTTAGATCAATTGTTAATTGTTAGATATCGGCATATGAGATTGGATCCAAAAATCAGTTGTGTAGCATCGGGTACAGACATAGCAGGACAACTAACAACTATGAAGCCTACCAAAGAAGAAGGCACAAACACATTCCACAAGCATATATGAAAAATGAGTTCACATATATAATAAAGCACTAGTCTAGTATTTCTTTTAAGTTTGGTTAGGTAGACCGGTTCTATATTATAAACTTGGTCTATTCAAATATTATAAATACACCACTTATTGTAAGAAAAGATATGGAATGAAAGATTTTTGGTTTCTCCCTTTCTAATCTATTTTTCACTCCTTCCCTAAGGAGTCTACACCTACTCGAAAGGTGTCAAAGCCTTTTTAATGTAGATCAAAAAGCATAACACTAACCCAACCAAATAAACTGATATATATGCTCATCAAATGTTGGGTACTTAAAATTTGAACAACTCTTCAACTGCCTTCCTTTTCCCACCATCTTCATTAACCCCATTTATTTTCTAATATTAAGAGCTCTAAACACAAAATTATTAGATAAACATTTCCTCTCCCAATATGTATTGCCCAATACAATCAAATTTTGAAAATTTCAGGTCAACGAAAAAACTAATCCCAAAATCTGACCAGACAGGTCAATAGATCGAATCTAGGTCCACCATAACCAGATCTGAATTTCAATCCAAAACATAAAAATTTGGGATCAAATATGGATTGAATTGACCCAATTAGAAGAAGACAATCACTACTCACACTTTTTCTTCACTTGTTGATTGTGCTATGATGCAACACTGCTACATCAAAACTCGGGTAGAGTAGGAAAAGCCATGGTCAAACAAAACAAAAGGGGGTACTGAAAGGATATTTATAATTTTACCCCCTTTGTCATCACCATTATACTTATCTCAATAATATGGAAGGGGCTTTTTGAATCCTCGTTCTATTCATTTATATCATACAATGCATGGGATGTTAAACTTCTTATGCAAAAAAAATTTTCCTTGTCCTCCTTAATCCTTTGAGAGTAATTTTATCTAATTCATTATACATAACCAAATCACCAGAGTTTACTATCTAATATATTATCTTCAAAAAATGTCTACCCTTAACGTCCCTTAAATATGATTATTTCTCAGTATAATTCTTCCAATTCAATCATGGTTAACAAATGGGGTAGATCATGACGACAACTCACAAAATTTGTGGTCGAAGATTTGATGTCAAAATTTTGGCTCGTAAGAGCCATCAACATTAAATCGATGCACCATAAGAACAAGTAATGTGACCATAAGGCAACCAAAATGTGTCGTGCAAGTTGTTGTAGTTTTGGAATTCTTTTGCACATGCCTAGTCACAAACGAGGATATGATACATGAGTATGAAACCAACCAACAAGCAATCTGATGTCTGCGCACAATACATGATCCATATCCTACAACAGATTCAGTTAGTCAAAGCCTGCTAGGAATTTGATTGACCAATTTGGTAAGTCTTACGACTTACATTATAAGTAATGAGCTTTATTCGACACAATGTATCAAATGATTAAACAAGACAATCATGCGTCAAATTTAAATATCTTATTATTTGTTATATTGAATAGAGTCAACTTTAATCAATAGCATTCTCATTTCATGCATAGATAAATATCATATATAAGTTGCATGACATCCTTTTAGTATTAAATAAAGGTTCAAAATAAAAAACTCCTAATTCAAATGTGTTTCCATCTTCGTGCTTTTACAGTGATAATTGTTTTGCCATAATAAAAATTAAAAATGAAGATATTAAGGAAAGAGAAAATTGCTATTTTAAGAATTATTAATTCAATTTTCATTAAATTAATCTAAAAAAAGAAAGTGAAGTTAAATCTAAAAAGATGTATAAAAGTACGACTTACTCCAAATGAGATGACTTTTGAAATTTGGAGTCATGGGGGATACCACAGTAATTTGGTTAACAAATCTTTTCAAATGAAGTTTTAAAGACTCCGAGAATGCCAAATAATCAAAGAAAAACTTTAGTAATAATAGTTAGGAATAAAGAAGATGTTCAAGACTACACTACCTATAGACGAATCAAACTTATAAGTCATATAATGAAGTTATGTGAGAAAGTAAGGGAATATAGTTTTAAAAAAATTATATCAATTTTAAGGAACCATTTCTATTTCATATCAAGAAGATCAACTATGAAAGTGAAAATTATGCTAAAATAATCAATGAAAAAAAATATAGAAAGCAAAGAATGAATCTTGATATGATTTTATCAACCTAGATAAGGTTTATGATCGAGTACCATAATAATTGATTTGGTGTGCGTTAAAACATAAATGCATGTGTGAAAGATATGCTAAAATTAATTGTGGAATGACCAAAAAAATTTGTTACAATAGGATTACATCAATGAACAATATGGAGTTCATATACTTTGCATCAGTTACAGAGATGTGTACAAAGAATAATCAAAGCTAGGTGTCATATTGTATATATTTTGTAGATGCTATCATTCTAATCGGTGAGACATTTACTTAAATAAATAAAAATTTGAGAAAAAAGGAGAAAATATTTAAAACATAAAAAACTTATAATCAATAAAATAAAATTTGAGTACATGATATGAATTTTGATGAGTGTGATGGTAATAATTATAAATTAGTATTATTAGAAGATAACATAATGCCCAAGTGTAATAGATTTAAGTACCTTGAAGCTATTATATAAAAGAATGAAGATATAAATGATAATATAACTACTAGAGTTAATCTCCATAAGTATTATTTAATAAGAATATATCATAAAGACTAAAAAGTAAATTTTATAAAATTGAAACTAGTTCCAACAAAGTTGTATTAATCCTAGTGTTGAGCATGGTTTAAAATTGTGCAATACGAGGCTCGCCTTGAGGCCCGCCTTTGCGCAATTCTAGTAAAAAACGCCTCGATGCTTATGCCTCGAGTTTTTTTTATGAGGCTTGCGCCTCAACTTGGTTGAGGCCCGCCTCGCCTCACTGGCATGAGGCTTACATCTCACGTTATATATATTAAAACTTACATAAATCTTGAAGTAAATGCCCGCCATTGGACTCTATAGGAGAGGAGGAAGGGGGGAGAGAGCAGTTCATCATAATGATGATTCAAATGAAGACCCCTTAGTGATGATAGTGCTGATGACTTATGAGTTCTTATGTGATATGTCATTGCTATTTATTTTTGAAAATTTGAATTATATGTTAATGAAAAGAATATTGGGATTTGAGAAAGATAGAATTTTGAGTTGAACTATATTTCATGTTGTCTTATTATTGGGATATTTTGATTTCACTTCATATCTTATGCTTTTTTATGTTTTATATTATTCACTAATTAGTATATAAAAAATTTATCATTTTATGTTTACGCAATCTTTTGATTTTGAGGCTTACGCCTCGCCTCACGAATGAAAAACGCCTCAATACCCGAATACGCAATTTTAAACATTGGTGTTGAGCAGTAAAAACTTCATTTATATAAAAGTTAAATTTTATAAAAACAAGACTAATAAAATGGATGTCTAAAAAACTAAGAATGATGACTTAGGAAATAATTATATTAGACAAACAATTAGAACGATATCTATTAAAGACAGAAAATTTTTTTTTAAAAAAAAGACTGATTTTTCTCGTGTACAAAAAGGGTAAAACATGCCCTAGTTAAACAAGGGGAAAATTTTTAAACTAAGCAAAATTAATACTTATATTAAGCGTTTATGCTTTTTTTTTAAATTAAAACTAGGCAAAGTCGCCCATTTAAATGGCAACTTAGACTGACTAGGCACAACTGATTCAGCTAGCCGTTACCAGCTGAGAAAATTAGGTTTAACATAAGTCGCCGATGTAATCGGGGACTTAGGTAAGTCGCCCGTTGAATGGACAACTCATTAAACGGGTGACTTACATCATAAATATTTAAACAAAAAAGAAGGAAAGAAATCAGTATTTGGTGGCATTGGATATTGAAATAGTTATGACTGGTATGATTGCAAACATGTGACTGGAGCTGTAAAGATGTGTTGTTCCATCAATTAGTCTTGTCAGCGTCATCTTTATTATTTTTGTCATTATATTCATGACTTTTCTACCAGTTTCATATTTTCTTTTTTAAATTTGAGCTCTTTTACTCTAGAATGTTTTATTTCAGTATAAATATGTAGTGTAAGGCCCCACTAGCCTTAAGGTAGTTTGAAAAAATTTATACAACTTTTTATACAACACTTTGTTATGTATTCACCGGCTACGGATTTGATTCAAACAACTCACACGAAACAGATGATTCAAGAGGGTAGCATTCATTTGAAAGAGAGTTTGGAGCTATCCACCAAGGTTTAAAATTGCGTATTCGGGTATTGAGGCGTTTTTCGTTCGTGAGGCGAGGCGTAAGCCTCAAGGCGATTTGAGGCGTAAGCCTCAAAATCGCAAAATTGCGTAAACATAAAATAATAAATTTTGTATATACTAATGAGTAAATAATATATAAAACATAAAAATGCACAAGAAAAATAGCAATGACATTAACATATCACATAAGAAGTTAGGAACTCACTAGTCATTAGCATTATCATCACTCATCAGTCATCACTAAGGGGGTCTTCATTTGAATCATCATTATGATGAGCTGCTCTCTCCTCTTCCCCCTCTCCTATAGAGTCCAAAATCTCCCAATCAGCTTCTTCTTCCTCATTATTAGTTATCTTCCTCTTCCCTAAATAGTAAATATTTTTGAACAATATCATAATGAATAATAGTGTAATACATTAATAAAAGTTTAAGAAAAGAAAACTATATTATTTATATACCTTTTTTGATTTGTTCTTGAGTTGTGGTGGATGTGGATGCTTTAAGACCATCAAAGAAATCAACATTTAAATCTTCATCTAGTAATTCAGACGGCATCACTTCAACTTCATCATCTACAAACCACTCATCATCAGATGCCACATCATCGCAAAGCAAAGGATCTTCATCATCCATTAATCCTTTTTTCTTCAAATTTCTATCTCTGAGTCTCCTATTATACATAATGTACACCAGTGAGTTCATCCTCAATGTCGACAAGCGATTTCTCCTCTTTGTATGCACTTGGTTGTAGGTACTCCAATTCCTTTCACAGCCAGATGAAGAGCATGTCAAGCCCAAAACTTTCACAGCAAAACGTTGTAACTCTGGAGTCCCATCACCAAATTGAATCCACCACTCAACTGGAGATCGTTTGGCAATTGTATCTTTTGCTTGTTGTAATCCAAAAAAACCTTCTTTGTTCCTAAAAGGTACCAATTGCAAGTTAGCATTTGATCTTTCAGTTGCATCACTTATTAGACGATCCATGCAATGATATAATCCCAACTTTATTTCAGGGTTTGTAGACTTGTTCTCTGCATATTGATACTGAGGGTTTAGGTAATAGCCAGCGGCATGCAAGTGTCGGTGAAGCTGTAGTTCCCACCTATCATCAATAATATTCCAAATTTCCCTAAAGCTTCCCTCACTGCCTCCTAAGTTGGAGGCAATCATCTCTTTGGCTTCATCCATAGCATTGTAGATGAAACCCATTGCAGGCTTCTTCTCAGCATCCACCATCCTTAAAACATGAACCAAAGGTCTAGTGGTTGTAATGGCATATAAGACACTTTGCCAAAATCTGTCATTTAAAACAATCTTTCTAATCTCTTTTCCCTCAGCCTTCTTTGCCCAAGCACAACTCAACCACTGTGTAGATGTGAACATAGCCTCTAAAGGTTGTCTGGCATCCAGCATGCTCTCTAAGGTCAAGTATGCGGTGGCAAATCTTGTTGCGGCTGGCCTTAGAATTTCTTTCTTCGAAAACTTTCTCATAAGAGCTAGAATCCAAGAGTGGTTGTAAATAAACTTGGTTATTTTTTTGGCTTTAGTGAGTGCATTTTTATGTTGAGGTAGATCCCCAAGCTTCTCAAGAATCAGATCTATGCAATGTGCAGCACATGGAGTCCAATACAAATGTTTCCTCTTCTCCATAAGTTTATTACCTGCAGCCTTATAAGAACTTGCATTATCTGTCACAATTTGTACAACCAAATGTTCTCCAACCTCATCAACAATGCTATCAAATAATCTAAATATGAACTCAGCATCTTTGACCTGGTCAGATGCTTCAATTGACCTTAAAAACACAGTACCATAAGGATTATTAATGAGGATGTTGATCAGACTTCTATGTTTGATATCAGACCACCCATCTGACATAATTGTTACTCCTGTTTGGGCCCAAGTCTTCTTAATTTCTTCAATGCTTTTATCAGTGCTTTCCAACTCCTCCTTCAAAATCCATGTTCTTAAATCATACATAGTTGGAGGTTTAAACCCTCTCCCAAATGCTCCAACTGAACGAATCATGTTGTAATAAGCAGGTGATGTTGCAACATTAAATGGAATTGCATTTTCGTAGAAGAATCTGCCTATATCCTTACACACTCTTCTCCGCGCCTCTCTTGCATTTTCTGGGGCCATCTTCTGTGTAGTAGAAGGCCTATCCTCTGATGTGTCAACCATATAATGATCCATAGGCCCTCTAGCACCCCTAGATGAAATGGGCTTCATAGAAGAAGATGAATCTCTGACGCTGCGCTCACTCCCGTAGTAAGATCCAGCATCAACTCTATCCTCAAATTGCTTCTGTGCAAGATGTTTTGATGTGGTAGACTTATTCATGTATGACTTTATCTCTTCCCTTACAGCATCAGGAACTTTGGAGCATGGAGCAACATTCTTGTGAGAGCCTGAAAGGTGTTCCTTCATCCTAGTCACACCACCTTTCACAACTTTATCACAGTAATTGCATTTCAGATAGACATATGTTTTATCACCTCCTACATCTACCTGAGTGCTATATTTCCATGCTGGATCTTTTCTATGACCTGATGCAACCTTATCCTTATTTTTGACCATCCTGAATGAGAGAAATTTTAGGAAGCAAACGAGTTCTTACTAATCTTTTATATGACCTGATGCAGGTCGGAGGAGACAGCAGCCTCGGAGGCTCGGACAGAAGCGTACGCTGGTCAGACGGAGAAGACAGCAACCCAACTCGCAGTCTCGCAGTAGAAGAAACCTCCAAGCCAAATAAGTTTAGGGTTTAATATGCGTGCTGGATGTGTTCAGTATCATATAATGTCGAGCCGTCGATAAAGCAGAACACTGCGTACTCTATGCATTTTTATTCGTATTTTGTGCGTACACTCTACGTGCACATTGCGTGTTTTGGAGCAGATGTAATTTAATGTATAATTTTGTATTAATAGTTAATAAAACATGATTTTCTAGGTATTGTTTGAGTACTGGGAGTGTTAATTATTTTATTATGCGTACATTATGCGTATCTTATGCGTTATATATTGGTAAACTATGCGTTCACCATACGTTTTTTGTGCGTGGTCTCTGCGTCAACATTGCGTATTTTTAATGAAAGATGAAGTCAAAGAGAAAAAAAACATTTAATGTACATCTTTAAATAAAAAAAAAGAACATTTAATGACTATGTACAATATAAAAAATATCAGAACAAATTAAAAAAACATTTATAACAAATACAATTTTACAAGAGACTCTAATGTACATCTTCAACAAGACAACAACATCAACTTTCCTACAGGAATTATGATTGATGTCTTGTCCAATATAAATCACCTTGACAACCAAGCCCTCCATCACTGCGATACTTATCCTCCTCCCATGTTCCTGATGCCAATAACTTGTTAACAGAAACCTGGTCAGGTTAGAGAGGTTTAAGTTTACAAGTTATTGGTATCAATTTCATGGGAGGAAGATAAGTATCGCAGTAATGAATGGAAGGCTTGGTTGTCAAAGATTATTTATAGTGGACAACAGAAGGTAAGATTTTTTACAAGAGAAGCTTGCTTTGACACTTTGCCATAAGGCAAACGTTCCCGCATTATATAGTGAAAAATTTAATGTTGAGCAATAGTAAGTAATAAATTATAAATAAAGGTTCAACCTACCCTATTATCCTCCCAACCATATCTGCCACCCGTCAGTCCACAGCTAACGAAAATTATTATTCATGTCACGGCCCCTCAGTCCATACTCCATACTAAATGTAAGTAATCAAAAATATATTAATAGAATGTGTGCGTGTTTTATGCGTGCTAAATGCGTAATTTATGCGTTTGTTGTGCGTGTTTTAAGCGTATGTTATGCGTAGTGTATGCGTTCGTTGTGCGTACTATGTAAAAACATTTCAAAATCATTTATAAAATTATTTTTTTTTGCTTTAAAACAAATAAGAAATTCAAACACTAATCTTTGAACGAAATTGCCAAACACAAACTTCCATTCCAAACATAATATTCCTTATTCCTCTTCCCTAAATACAATCCAACAAGAGCCATAAACCATTTGTACTTGTTCAAGTATCATGTTCAAGATTAGAAAATGAAATCATACAAATCTAACAAGAGCCATAAACATCATATATTCCTTATTTCTTCATCATTTTAATGTAAGTAATTTACAAACAAAGATATATATTAATTAAAATATTTAATAGAATTTTATAAATAAAATTTACTGCTTATGTGTGCGTGTATCATGCGTGCGTTATGCGTACTATATGCGTTCGTAATGCGTATTTTGCGAGTTCATTATGCGTATGTTATGCGTTCGTTGTGCGTTCTATGTTTAATATGTAATTTTTTACTCAAACCAATGTAAATAACATTTATACACAGAATTGAAAGATATATTCAAGTGGTCCCGCATTATATAGAAGAACAATGAATGTTGAGCAATAGTAAGTAATAAAAGCTCATAAAAAATCAACCTACCCTATTATCCTCCCAACCATACCTGTCTAAAGGCTCATAAAATATATAATAGAATTTTGAAAATAAAATTTACTGTTTATCTCTGCGTGTATCATGCGTGCGTTATGCGTACTCTAATGTGTTCGTAATGCGTATGTTGCGAGTTCATTATGCTTATTATATGCGTTCGTTGTGCGTATTATGTTTAAATAAGCATTTATACACAGAATCAGAATGAAAAACATTTATACACAGAATCATAATGAAAAACATTTATACACACAAGCATTTATACACAGAATCAGAATGAAAAACATTTATACACACAAGCATTTATACACAGAATCAGAATGAAAAACATTTATACACAAGCATTTATACACATAATCAAAATGAAAAACATTTATACACAGAAGCATTTATACACAGAATGAAAAACTGTTATTTTGACAACGTTTTACAAAATACTTCATATGCAAACTCTGCCCTATACTTTGGCATGTCTTGTTGCCAATCTGTACTATCAGTCCAATCAGTGTTGCCTTCAAGAATTATTCTTTCCATATATTTACAGACATACATTCCACAATCAAAAGAGTTCTGTTGTTTTGGTATTCCTTTAATGGTAGAAAGCTTCCATTTTCTGATATCACTATCAAAAGCTCCTATCGTGTCAGAATATAGGCCTTTAACCTGAAATATACGTAGAGCAAGGATTAGTTCTATAAATTTTTTAAAAATTGAAGAGTTTATGTTCATCTAATGACCTAAGTATCTGACAGACTAACACTTACGATTTTTGGAACAACAAGCTTATGCTCTTTGACGCGGTGGACCAATGAGTCATAAAATTTCCACTTATGTTCTTTCAGCAAACCAACCAGAAGGGTAATGTGATTAGAATCAATGATTGGTTGTAATAAAATGTTGTTTGAAGAAACAGAAAGCTCAGTTATGTGGTCGATTTGCAATTTGGACAATTTCTCCCTTCCTTTGTTATCCTGCAAGTGCAAGTGAGTAAATGTAAGAACTAAGAATGGATACAAAGTTACTAATCCAATAGTTAAACTGATAAATTGAATACTAAGTTACTAACCCAATAGATTGGAGAGATGTATAAAAATTTATGGTACTTGTCTGGCATAAGGTTACACTTCTCATCTAAGAGATAGGCAAAAATATCTACATGTTCATTGCCTAAACAACTGTCGCTTAATAAGTCATCAATCTCAGATCTGCAAATAAGATTGTTAATAACAAACAAGATATTATCATCCCTGCAAAAAAAAATATATATATATATAAATACGTATTTCATAAGCATAACCCACGCATATCATACTCATAACACACGCATATCATACGCATACCACACGCATATAATAAGCACAACCCACGCATATCATACGCATACAACACGCATATCATACGCATATAGATCTTCAAACAAAAATAAATTTTGCAATTTTTTACTTTTTAGAGTACTTTTTCAAACATTCTAACACAAAATTTCTCTTCTCAGAAGTCAAACACATAAGTCCTCTGTAATTTTCTATTTCAGTTGCATGAACATAAGTTACAGTTTTTATTTGAATGTTATCTACTGGTATTGGTTCATTTGGTTTTGTATATGGAACAAGTTGCATTTCTGCTGGGACTGGCTCATTTGTTGGGATTGAATCTTTTGGTGGGATTGGATCTTTTGCTGGGATTGGCTCATTTGGTTCATTGGGGCTGTGGGGTTGGATATCTGATCTCTGTCTCTTATTGGAAGATGAAGAGTAGCTAATAGATCTTTTCTGAGGAACTACTTTGCTCTGATCAATGTAATTATTGAGCTTGACCTCAATAACTCCAACTCTCTCAGTAAGATCTTCAAACTTTGTGCTCAGCCTGTCTTCAAATTCTCGAAAAAGTTTTGTGCATGTTTCTTGGCAGGATTTCATGATTGTTTCTTGTATAGACTGAAGTGCTTCAGCAGAAAAACTTAAATGTGGTTGCTGAGGAGATTGGTGGGGGTCTTGCTGAGGAGGTGGGGTATGATGGGGAGATTGAGGGGTATGATGGGGAGATTGGGGAGATTGGTGGGGGTCTTGCTGAGGGGATGTAGGGCAGTCTGGTGGATATTTATCGACATTAACCATATCCATTTCTTCCTGGTTGACTGCCTGTAGGACATTACAAATCTGACTTTTTCTTATATTAGCAAATAAATTAGTGATCACCTCTGTAGTATATACAATATCATCAGCCCATCGAAGAAAACGGGGCCTTCTGTCAGAATGCATAGGAGCATGAATAGTAGTATGCTCCAGGAACCAAATCTGCATAGGATGAAAGAAAATTTTAGCGCTCACATTGAGCCATTAAAATTTTGAATGAATTTAGCAGTTAGCACTTAGCACTCACAATTAGCAGAGGTACAAAACCGTTGATGTAACCTGCTGGCTTCTTATTTGAAATCTTGGAGGCTGCCTTATTAAACTCTCCAACTAAAAACTCCCTAATTGAACTAGCCTAGTTTATTGACAAAAAAACATCTGGACTATTTGCTATTCTTTGGATCAACCGAGGGGTTTTGAAGTTGTTAAGTTGAAAAAGTAAATTTGAAAATAAATACATGATAAACGTTCTTAACATAGTCTCGGGGGGGTTTGCTTGTTCAACTCCATCATGTCATTCCTTATTTCCGTTGATGTAACTGAAGTATGTGCTAAGGAATGCCAGGATATTTCTTCTCCTTTATTTGGCAGACCAGTGAGAAGGGCCACTTCATCAGCAGTGAAAGGAATGGGTTGACCTTTTATAACAAAGCATTGTTTTGAAATGTCCCACCTTGAGATCAGCTCATAAATAAGAGGGACATTTTGCTCAAACCCAGGAAATTCCAAAAACTGTATCATCTTTAAATGTTTCAATCTGTCCTTGACTTCAGGAGTAATTTGCCGAGCAAAGTTATCACAGACTGTTCGAAACGAAGAAACATAGCATCTATAGGTAATTGGACGAACATATGTCTGAAAATTATAAAAAATGATAGATTAAAAATAAGTAAATGAGATACGCACAAAACAAGCACAACATACGCATAATATAAGCAACGGTCACGCACAGTGTACGCATATCATACGCATATATTACGCACATCACACGCACATTGCACGAAACATACAGCAAATTATACGCACGCATAAAGTACGCATAGTGTAAGCACTAAGTAAGCAACGTGTACGCATTGTGTATGCACAAAAGACGCATTGAGTACGCACAGCCTACGCATATTTACTCGATGGTTAAAATTTGGTTAGGTTTTATGTTTCAAATCTCAACATAAATTTATCATATAAACCTGAATACAGAGAAAACACGATGGCATCACAGTATCAAACATTTAAAAAGTTTCGAGAAGCCATGCATACGCATAGAATAAGCATAAAATCGAAAGATCTTCAGACCCTTCAACGCGAACGCATAGCATAACCACAAAATACGCAATACGAAACAGAAAACATAGCATTAAGTTACCTTTTTCTTTGGGGGTGACGCCATCTTAGAAGAAACTGAGTGAAGAATGCTTGAAATTCCTCCGGGTGAATGCTTGAAAGTTCGAAAGTTTACTGTAACTTGAAAATCGAAACGTCGACTCCGCCATTCGACCTTTACAAGGGTTTAAATGTTGATGCCACGTCGACATTTCACTAGGCGCGCCACGTCGGCAACTGGGGGTCCGAACTGAAAAAAAATAAATTAGGTTAAATTTTAAAAAGGCGACGCCTTAAATATATGAGGCGAGGCGCGCCTTATGGCGCGCCTCAGTAAACTTGAGGCGTAAGCCTCATAAACTAAACTTATTGCGTAAGCTTTGAGGCTTAATTGGTCGAAAATGCGCTGAGGCGCGCCTCAAGGCGCGCCTTTTATTGCGCAATTTTAAACGTGCTATCCACTAATGAAATCCTTGAAATGAAGGCTAAAGCTAATGAATATTTTCGGTGTTGTACACATTTCTAGAGAGAAGATGAAGATTGTATATTATGGCATGTGCATGATGAGGTTATGAAAGTTAAACTGTATAGGGCGAACGATGATCTTAGAGATGCGGGATTGAGATATGCACAACAGAGGTCCGAGGAGGATAGTCGACATTGGGTTCCGTTGCACTTCCTCAAGGGTAAGATTCGTGAGATCGGATGTGACAAAGAAGGTTGTGTTGAGGAGATCGTTCAAAGATCAATGGTCGATATAGATCATTGTATTATTTATCACACATGGCAGAGAGGATCAATTCCTGTTAGAGTCTTATAAGAAGCTAATGAGAGTTGTGTCTGGAGATAAGGAGTTTCTGAATGTAGCAGACAGGCAGTATATTCAGCAGAAATTTGAGAACAACATCAAATCTTGTCTAACTCAGACACAACTCCAATCTCGCCTCCATATGATAATATGAAATGCCTACCTAAATGTATTTGTTATAATGTTTTTTAAATCTTTAGGTTTGTTTTATCTACTATTATTAAACCCGTTTATGATAATATGTAAAAGTTTTCCAATAGAGCTTCGTATCCCCATTTGTATGGTTATGTCACTAAGTTCATTTTATGTAGCATAGGCTTTAAAGTTAGATTTTCTCAAAAAAATTTAAAAACAAAATGTCAAATACATAACATAAGCATAATGAAATACCTATCCATGAGAGTAGTAACATCATCAAGAGTAACATCGTCAAAAACAAATATCAATAAAACCTAACAACATCAGCTGCTAACATCATAATATGCTAACATCATACATAGTACAAATATAAGATCAACTAATGTCACCTACGTGGCCTCTGAGGCAATGCATCACTGTCGAGAGTGCAATGCTACGGTGGTCGGAGAGGCCTTTCACATAACACAAGATGTTCCTCCACAACAAAGTCAAGTTGAGGTACATCAGGTGTCTGAATGGTGCTTGGTACAAAATCAGGGCTAAGCTATGCATAAAGATCCCCTGATAGGGGTGTCAATTTCGGTTCACGAGTCAGGTTCGGGTCGAACCAGGAAATGACCCGATAATATTCAGGTCAACTCGAATTTGACATAATTTTATAAACGGGTCGATTTTCTGGACCCGAACCCGACCCACTTCAGATTCGGCTCAACTTAACCCGACCCGCGAACACGGCAACGCCATCAACAGCTTCGCAGTAGTGGCGTCCAGCAGCAGCGGCAAGCCTTCGGCCGACGTCCGGCTGAAGCTACAGCCTCGTATCTTGCCATCTTGGGATGCTCAGCAACCAGCTGCCAGCAGATGCGACTCGCGACGCGACAGCTGGGCAGCGCAATGGTGCGCAGCTGGGCATCACGGCGGGCAGGCCGACGCAGACTAGATCACCGGTCACGTGCATGCGAAAAGCTGGTGATCACTCGGGCAGTCGGGCAGCTGCGGTCAACAGCGGTCAGCGCGATCACTAGGGCAGCTCGGTCAGCTGCGGTCAGCGAGTCAATCCAGGTCATTTCCAGGTTTCGGGTCAACCCAAACCCAAAATTTCCGTGTCGGGTTCGAGTCGGATTTTCGGATTGTGTCAAATATTAACACCCCTATCCCATGGCATCTTGTTACGAAGGATATCCTCAAAGGGCCCATGATCAGGCTATGAAAACAGGCCAGCAAATCCACTGTAAGTTTGAGGAGCATCCTGGCAATTGTAAATTTCTTTCTATTTGATACGATGACAGTGTATTGGACATTATTTAAGATTGAATATCCTTGTAACACAAATTGCAAATCATCCTTTCTTGTGAAGCACGGTCCTTCAGTTAATTTAGTGGGAATCAAGAAGTCATCCTCCACTATGACCTCATAAGAGACATCCTCAAACTCAACTTCATGATTCCATTGTTGTAAAGTCCTACAAGTGTCAGCATAATTATTATTAGCCACCATTGTGTCCTCGATACCGATTGATTTGGAACAATAATCTTGGATGGCATTACAAATATCTTCATTAACAACTGCAACTTCATCATTCGACTCTGGTAAAAGATCATCATCATCAGAACATTGTTCGCTAGAGCCACTACTCATAGTCTCATAACCATAATGATCAGAAGGAAATGATTGTGTAGAAGGGACAGGAGCTTCGTGCACATGTTGGTTCTGTATATCACTACATTCAAAACATTCTTCTTGATTTACTAATCAATATAAATTAATATATTAGATAATTATTAATATGCAATATAGGGAACTCACTGGTCAATAGGCTCTTCTTATGGGTCTAACCTTGAAGCACCAGCAAGCACTTCAACCCTTTAACATTGGGTCGAAGATACATATATTTGTAAATTTGGAGGCTCAGTATTACCTCACGTCAAACTTATCTCTTCAACATCAACGTACATGATGAGAAATTCAATAGTAGATTGGCATAATAGAACTTCACAAACCTCATCATCATTAACATGTGAAGCAACGAACTCATTGCCCACATGCACTCGACAAACTAAGTTGACAGAAAACTTCGAAGGATCGTACTTGAGGGCTTTGAGAATCCTAAACTTAAGCTGCTCTAAGTAAATATTTCTTTGCACTTGCAGGGGACGATTCCTACCCCATAATAAGTTGGCAGCAAATTCGCATTCAATTGTAATTCACGTCTATACATTAACATGAATGTTGCTACTTGTCCACTCATTATTGAACTCGTATGTTTCACTACGAAAGATTAATAAATCGCATTAACTTAGTATACGTTACTATTAATTTACACAATTATATTTCTACTTGGTATACAAAACATAAAATTACAATACCGACTATTACCATGAAAATAACTTTTCAAATTGCCAAAATAATTCTCTTAATACATTATAAAGGTTGACCGCTTAATATAATATATAATTTCAAAATATACATCATTCCGCTACTACAAAATATTTTCGATTTAAATTTCATTCCACTACTACAAAATTTTTTCAATAATATTACCAAAAAAATTACTTCGGATAGAATTAATTATGACAAAATTATTGCTAACATAATTATACTAACCCTAAAATACTTCTATCATACATCATATACAAGAAACATAGAAGATTGCTTCCAACATCTTCTCCATGGCAATAGAATTAAAAAACACACAAATTGCTCAAAAAAAATTTGATCAACTCGTTCTTCCCTACTACATTACAAGGACTAACCAAAAAATTGAACAAAAAAACCTTAATCTTTAGATCTACATTTCCCTCTTGAAGTTAAACTCCTCTAAGTAAAATAACTTATCAACAAATAACTTGGTTAAATAAGCCTAAAAACCAAAACTTTGCTTACCTAAACACTCCAACCGACGGGGAAAAGCAGATTTGTGATGTGGGGTACGAGGAAGACGAACCAGCACTCGGGTGAGGGAGAAATAAAACCTGAAGGGAAAGTGCCTTGTCTAAGACAGGCCAAAGTCGCCCGTTTAACAGGCGACTTAGGTCTTGCCATGTCAACAACCACATAAGATGTTTGAATAGTTCAGTCATGGGTAAATCGCCAGTTAAACAAGCGATTTTGCCTAATTTTAATTTTTTTTAAAATCGTGCTTAGGCACTTAATACATTTTCTAATTGTGCTTAGTTTAAAATTTTTTCCTTAAACAAATAGTTAGACGAGCAGGCAAAATAAATGTAATATAGGATTAGGAATGGTTAAACTTAAGGTAACATGAAAAAAAAATATTCAAAATTGTTTTGCAAATAATAGGCTTAGCATTTCAAGTAGCATTTTACACGAATAGATGAAAAATGAGAATTCATAAAACTTGCCCCAAACAATTGGGATAAGGCTAATGACAATGAATTACTAAGCAAATAAGATCTAAATGTGAAATCAGTTCAAACCTATCTCATGTATCAATCAGTTATCATGCAATCATTAAAAAAATATATATAAATGCTTCCATATAATATCTTACATCTTAATAAACACAATAAAAACATTTTTCGTCAAAATTCTGCCCTAAGTTTCCTAAACAATTACCTTAATTATTTATTATTTAAGAAAATTTACTCTCTTCATACCCATCTCATATATCAAAAAGTTATCATGCAATTATTAAAAAATATTTAAAATGTTTCCATACTCTTACATCTCAATGAACACAATAAAAACATTTTTCTTCAAAATTTTGCCCTAAGTTTCCCAAAAAAAATTCCTCTTATTTATTATTTAAGAAAATTTTCTCTTCATAAAATAGAGAAAATGATCAAAATAATCCCTTGAATTTTTATGAAAGATCAAAATAGTCCCCAACTATATCAAATAATACTTTTAGTCTCTTGACTTCTTAAAGAGGAACCAAAATAGTCTCACAATTGAGCTATTTTGATTCCTCTTTAAAAAGTTGTGGCAAAATAATCATTTAATATACTTGGGGACCATTTTAGTACTTCATAGAGAGTCTAGAAAATATTTTAGCGTCATGACCCGGCTCGGAAACTCGACCTAACAAGGCGGGAACGAAAAGTCGGACGGTAGTAACAATTCAATTCATATCATAAACAATTTTAACATACAAATTCTCAAAACAACTGAAGAGCTACTATTTTATAATTTTCTCGAATACTTAATATTTGTATAAATCATAAATTACATGTTTTCATTTGTACGTCATCTTCTATAGACGTACTCCTCCCTTTCAGCCATTTTCAATTCCTTCGAGACTTACCTAAAATATTAGTTGGATGGATTAAGTTTACAATGTAAACTCAGTGGGTAATCATTATCAATTATAAAACAGTAAAATAGATATATCATAATATATACATCTTTTACTTTTTTTTACTAATATTATATATATATATATATATATATATATATATATATATATATATATATATATTTCATATATTATAAACTTCATAATCTCACATAAGTCATTTTTGTATTCGATCATAATTATCCATTTCCATTTAACATTTGTTTTAATAGATTTGACATTCAATTCATTTTCATATTCATTTTCATTTGTACAGTAGCACGATCTAAATGTATCAATTAAGATACAATCATATTCATTTTTTTTTTAATATGCACGGATACATTGCTTCCCCAACCAACATCATACAGGAGTGAACTCCTGTAAATTTGCATACATATATTTTTCCTTTTCCTTTTAATTTCATTTATTTTTTATTCATTCGTTCATATATACTTTTGATATATATGTGTGTGTGTATAAATATTTTCTAACTTTACTTTCTCTTTTTCTTATATGTAGTCTCATTACATACCATTTCTTTCACTTATTCGTATTTGTATACATATTTGCTTATTTCATATATAATAGTTTCCTATTACAAAAATAAAGCATAAGTCTTAAAACAATTAAATAACATGTTTCTTTCAAAATGAAATAGAAAAATTACAATAAAGAGAAATTCTATAAATACCCAATTTATTTTCATCTTCCAATATTCGTTCAGTATTGAAAACCTTTAACTGTTCACAAGAATATAATAATGAAAAAATATTAAATTTTAATTAAATATCTCAAAAAACATTTAATTTCCTTCCACAAAATTTACCTCATTAATTTTTCTTTCCTTTCTTCCACCGTCAAACCAAAGTCTATATCATTTGGATTCTTCCAACATAAATTAAAATATATTTCTCATTGTTTATTCAATAAAAGAAATGAAAAATGAAAACATATGACCTCAAACTAAATCACTTACCTTTCCTTAAAAAGGAATTTCAAAGTCCAATTTATTCTTCTTCCTTCTCTCCCAATTTTTTTCTCTTCACATTCAATCTCTTCTTTCTCCCTTATGAAAATATCACTTACTTTAGATGAAGCAAAACAAGGGAATTTATACGGAAACGGAAAGAAAAAACTCAACAAACCTTCTTCCCTCTTCCTCTCGGTCATTCTTCTCGTTCACTGTGATTTCTTCCAAATCTCTACTTCTTTAGCGATAAGATTGAAAAGGAATTGATAAATCTTATCCTCCAATGCAATCGTTCTCTTAAAATGACAAAACAGATCTCCACATTCTTCCCTCGCATGAGCTTGATCCGCCCACCTTGTTTCGCCCTTCTGTTTTGTTCGCAAAACCGCCCCCTCCCTTCTGTGGTTGCGACTTTAATAAGAGGGCTGAACGGCCAGCCAAATCGATCCCTTATATTTGGTCTTTTTTCCCTCATAAAATATAAATGCTCCTAAAAAGTTTCAGTACTATTAGCTACTAAATATGATCGATTACCCAATAAAAAACCTTTCCAATATAATTAACATCATTAATATTATATTTACTTTTTTGGCCACAATATAAATTGGCCTAAATTTAAGAAAAAATAATCAAATGTCAAAAGGGAGGATGTGACAAAAACTACCAAAAATAGAGCAAAAGAAAAAAAAAAGTTATTGTGATTTGTGGAGACTAACTAGCATATGCCTACAACTGCATAAAAAAACATTTACTCAACTATAGAGAAGAGTGCATCAAATTTTCTTGCACTGTATTTTAGGCTTTTAGAGAATACTAAAGAACCTAATAGCAAAGTAAAAACTTGAAGGGGGAAGATACCAAAGAACCTTGAATCATATTTTTTGTTCATGCAAATAGAATATGTTATTATAGGCGTGGAGATTCACCGGGGTGGAAGATCATATGTGAAGGTGCTGCCAGCTTGAGCAGGTGTGTGTCACGACCTGCCCGGCTAGTCCGAATTAACGGGGCGAGAACAAACAGTCGTACGGAAAACACATGTAAATCATAATCAATTTCATTTAACTTTTATAACTGAACATGAACATCATCCACAAATAATAAAAAAGAGTCACTAAAACATTAACTGTAAGTTTTCCAATTTTGTTTCTTCTAAATCACAATAACTAAAAACATAAACATCAACAATTACATAAACTCCCACAGGCTTCACAGATACAAATCACTAACTCAAACTCATAAGAAAAAACACAAGAAAATATTTCTTCCTGAGGTCCTCTACGACGGTAGGTGTACTGTCGTCTCGTTGCCATTACTTTCGAGATGATTCTCCTAAAAAAGATTTTCACAAGCATGGGCGAGCTTACTCGCTCAGCAGGTAATTCATGTCTTTCATAAAAATTTGCATAAAACCATAATAAAACATTTTTTCATAATAAAAGATTAAAAGATGGTAAAACTTGCATAAATTCATAACATTACATATAAGAAACCTTTGCATAATTTTTTTCTCATTCATAAACCTTTCATTTACCTTTTCCTTAAACATAAACTTTCACTTGCATAGAGAACATAAATAAAATATATTATACATAATGTCTATTATATCATCCGTCTCGGATGTGCCCATAAATTCTGTACTGATCAGATACACATTATCATTTGGTCATTCTTTTACCATTGGCTCTAACGAGCCTCCATTACCATTTACCTCTTTCGAGCCCCTTTACCATTTCACCCTTTCGAGTTCCTTTACCATTTGGACACTCCGCATCAGCATACACAGTCTTATATTATAATTTCTTTCAGTCATATGCGTAATGAGAATAATTATGAATTAAAACTCATTTGTTCAAACTTCAAAGCATGAAAACATTAAATATAAACATAATATGAAAGCTCATTAACTTCATGAAATAAAAGACTTGAATATATTATTTGCCAAAAAAATAAAATTCATAAATTGTGTAACATGAAAAATTTTATTTATTTGCATTGAATAAAAGAACAAAATATAATTATAAAACTTTTACAATAAACATGAATACCTACCTTCACTTAAGCACCATACGTCTTTAGTATTGCTGACAAGTTTTGATCCCTCAAAAATCACCACCTAATAAACACATAAAAAAAAAGTCAACTAAACTTATTCCCTAAAGCTTTAAATAAATTCTCACATGTCTAAACCCTTAGTTTATCCTTAATTTTTCCTTACGACGATTAATAAAATTTTATATTATTTAACCTCAATTTTCGGATTTATTAAAATCTATAATTTTTTAAAATCATAAATCTTCAATTTAATATGTCGAAATTATCCTTAAACCTATATTAATAATTATTTTAATTATTTTCGGATAAATTAATTAGGAAAATTAAGAAAAATGAAATTTATTACAAAAACTCAAATCTTTATTTTAAATACATTCATAAGGCCCTTAGAAATGACTTTCCTAAAAGCACTTTAAAGAAATTAAATTTTAAGTAAAGGCCCTAAATTTTTTATTTCCAAAAATTCTCAAAGAAACCTCTATTCTATTGTTAAATCATTCCCCTAAATCCTTTCTATCGATTTCGTAAAGAAAATTTGAAAGAAAACAAATTTTTTGTAAAACTCTAGATTTTCTTTTTCCAAATAACTTGAGATTTAGAAGGATTCGCTTTAAATAAATCATACATTTGTAATCCCCTTACCGTCGTCCTCTTCGATTTGCACTAAATTTCTTGCCAGAAAATTGCCGCCGGAGAGTAGCCCGTCGCCCGTCTGTCACCTCTAGCCGTCCGCCCCTTTTGCTTCTTCCGCTCAAACCGTGCGAATATGAGGAATAAAGGGTTCGGTTGGTATATTAGAGAGAAAGGGAATTGCCAATTGACCCATAAACCCTTACTTAAAAATCATTTGTTTTAATATTAACTAAGGATATTTTAGGTATTTTTAGGCCTCTAAAATTTTTAACTTTATATTTAAGCGAAATTGGATACAAGTTCTATATATCAAATTGATCAAAAATTTGCATAGAATTTTATAAAATTATTTTCATCAAATTCCGTTAACCTTGAATTTTTCACTTAAGTTTCGTCGCGACGCATCAAAATGCGTGCGATGACCTACGATCATCGTTTTCGGGTTTTACAATTCTCCCCTCCTAATAAAAATTTCATCCTCGAAATTCAAAAAACAATTCAATAAAATAAAGTCATACCTTAGCCAAATAAATGAGGGTGGTTCTCCCTCATTTCTGATTTTTTCTCCCAGGTGGCATCATTTTCTTAACTGTGCTTTTATAACACCTTAACATAAGGGATTGCTCTACTTCTCAACTGCTTAACATCATAATCAATGATTCTCTCTGGTTCCTCCATAAAGGTCAAATCCGGTTGAATATCAACTGATTCGGTACTGATCTTCCGAGTTTTTCATCTAAAATGTATTTCCTTAAAGAAGAGATGTGGAATATATTATGTATTCCACTCAAATGAGTTGGCAAAATCAATCTGTAGGCCACACTTTCAATTATTTATACAATTTCAAAATGACTTACATATCTTGGACTCAGTTTTCCCACTTTGTCAAATCTCATCACACCTTTCATAGGACTAACTTTGAGGAATACAAACTCTCTAACATCAAACTCAACTGATCTATGTTTGGCATCATAGTACTTTTTCTGTCTATCTTGCACAGCTTTTAATTTGTCACGGATCAATCTGATCTTTTTGTAGCATCATCAACTAGATCAGCACCAATAATCTTCCTTTCAGTTGTCTCAGCCCAACTTAAATGTGTCCTACACCTTCTCCCATACAAAATCTCATAAGGAGTCATATCAATACTTGCTTGGAAACTGTTGTTGTAGGCAAACTCAATCAGTGGTACATGTCTCCCACTTACCACCAAAATCCAAAATACATAACCTAAGCAAATCTTCTAAGATATGGATGGTTCTTTCTGACTGCCCATGTGTTTAAGGGTGGAAAGTTATACTAAAAGTAAGTCTGGTACTCATAACTTCCTGAACCTTCTTCCACAATCTAGACGTGTATCTTCCATCCCGATCTGACACTAAAGTCTTTGGTACCACATGCAATCTGACAATCTCACCAACATACAGGTTTGCCAATTTCTCAACTGAATCAGACTATTTGATAGGTAAAAAGTGTGCAGACTTAGTCAACCTATCAATTATCACCCATAAAGAATCATATCCCCTTCTGGATCTAGGTAAACCAATCACAAAATCCATAGCAATATCTTCCCATTTCCACTCAAATATAGGTAAGGGTTGTAGAAATTCTCCTAGTTTCTAATATTCCACTTTTACCATCTGACATGAAGTACACTTTGATACAGTATTTGTCACACTTCTCTTCATTCGTGGCCACCAAAACACCTCATTTAAGTCCTGATACATTTTATTACTACCTGAATGAATGGTGTAACTAAAATAGTGAGCTTCTTGAAGGATTTTTTTTCCTTAAGTCATCAACATTTGGTATGCAAAATCTGTCTTTATAATGAAGTAATCCTTCACCATCAAGCTCAAAATCTTCAGTGTGTCCCACACTAACCATATCCAGTATCTTCTTAAAATCCGCATCATGTGGCAAAGCTTCTTATACCATTTCTGGAAAGGTTGATTGGATTATAGTCTGATTCAACATTACAATTTCTAAAACATTGAGTTGAACCACTGAAATTTCTAATTTCTCCAATTCCTTTATCAATTCATGCTGCTGTGCAATCATCCAGTTTGCACTACCAGAATTATTTCTGCACAAAGCATCTGCAACTACATTTGCTTTAACCGGGTGATACTGAATATCCAACTCATAATCTTTAATTAGTTCTAGCCACCTCCTCTGCCTTAAATTCAGTTCCTTATTGGTGAAGATATGCTTCAAACTGTGGTGGTCCGTAAAAACTTCGCACTGTAACCCGTACAAATAATGCCTCCAGATCTTTAAAGCAAAAATTACTGCAGTTAATTCCAGATCGTGGGTTGGGTAATTCTTTTCATGATTCTTCAATTTCCTAGAAGCATAGGCAATGAATCTTCCATTCTGCATCAGTACACAACCCAACCCTTTATGCGAGGCATCACTATAGAGTTGAAATTCATCTGATCCTGAGAGAATAGCTAGCACTGTAGTAGTTATCAAACACTACTTTAACCTCTGAAAAGATTCTTCACATTGAGCTGTCCATTCAAACTTCACTGTTTTATGAGTTAATCTGGATAGTGGCATAGCTATCTATGAAAATCTCTCAACAAACCTTCTGTAGTAACTTGTCAATCCCAAAAAGCTCCTAACCTCAGTCACTGTAGCTGGTCTTGGTCAATCTACTATTGCTTGCACCTTATGCTGATCCACAGATATCTTCCCATCAGTGATCACATGCCCCAAAAATTTTACACTTCTTAAACAAAACTCACATTTAGATAGTTTGACATACAGTTCATTCCCCTTCAAGGTTTGCAACACTACCCTTAAATGATTTGCATAGAGATCTTTATTTAGGGAATATTCTAGTATATCATCTATAAACACAATCATGAATATATCCAAAAATGGCTTAAAGATTCTATTCATGAGGTACATAAACACTGCAGGAGCATTCATCAAATCAAAAGGCATCACTACAAACCCATAATGCCCGTATCTAGTACTAAAAACAATCTTTGCAATGTCTTCCTCTCTAATCTTGAGCTGATGATACCCTGACCTCAAATCAATCTTATAAAACACTGAAGCACCTTCCAACTAATCAAACAAGTCATCTATCCTGGGGAGAGGATACTTATTTTTTCACTGTCAACTTGTTCAATTCTCTGTAATCTATACAGAGTCTTAAGCTTCCATCCTTCTTTTTCACAAACAATACAGGAGCACCCCAAGGGGAGGGACTAGGCCTGATGAATTCCTTCTCAAGCAACTCTTGCAGTTGTTCCTTCAACTCCTTAAGTTCTTTGATTGTCATTCTGTAAGGAGCATTAGCAATAGGTTCAACTCCTGCCACCAATTTAATAAAGAAATATATTTCTCTACTTGGAGGTAAGCCAGGTAAATCATCTGAAAATTCCTGAACAATTGAGATGTCTTTTAGTTCTATCTCCACTTTCTTTTCCTCTCTAACATAGGCCAAAAAGCTTTCATACTCTTTCTTTAATATTTGAAAAGACTTCAGATATGACACAATCATAGCAGTTACCCTTTTATCCCTTTAAAATTTGAATTTTCTTCTCCTAGCATGCAAAGCTTAACCTTATTTTTGTTACAATCTATAGTCACGAAATGGGAAGATAATCAATCCATGACTAAGATTGCATCAAACTCAGATAGGGGTAATACAATAGAATCTGCCTCTAAATTCTTATCACAAATCTTCAAATCCATATGACATTTCTGCTTAGCTTCTATATGATTTTAATTAGGCATTAAAACTAACAGTGATTTAATCATAACTGTTGGAAGCAAATCAAATGATCTAACAGGTCTAACAGGTCTATCACACATAAGATTCTCAGAAATGAAGGAATGCGATGCTCCAGTATTAAACAGAATTCTAACAGGTCTATCACACATAAGGATTGTCCCTAAACATAAAAAGATCACAATATTCATTTATAAGACATATCATTCATATTCATTCATTGTTCATTCATATCATATAAAAATTATTCATTGACAATTAATTAAATTACGCACCTGTAACCACGTCAGGAGACCCCTTAGCTTCTTGTTGGGATAATCCATAGACTCGAGGATGAACATTCTGACGAGTCTGATCTTGAGAAGGCACATAAGTTGTAGACTCCCCAGCTCTTGGTCTACCAACTGTCCTTTGAGTATTGTTGCTTGACCTGACCACTATAGCAGATCTCTATCCCAAAAGAGGGCAAGGCTTCCTCATATGTCCAGGCTGATGGCACCAGAAACAAGTATGAGTGACAGACAAGCACTCTCCCTTATGCATTCTCCCACACTTTTTGCATAAAGTAGCAGTTGAAGTACTGATGTTATAGTTGTTGGATTTGGGCTTCTTCCAAATAGACACCCCAGACTGAGAAGACTGAGCAAACTGAGAGGGGTTTGACCTGCCCTCCATCTTCCTTTTCTAAAAATCTCTCCTCTTCTGAGTTGCATGCATGTCCATCTCAATCCTTCTGGCTCTTTTCAACAAAACAAAATTATCTTCTATTCCAAAAGGAATGAGATGCTGCCTTATTATGTCCTTTAATCCATTCAGTAAGCAGTGACACTTCTTTTCAGCATTAGATATCAGATGTGGGGCATACCTAGACAACATTGTGAACTCTGCTTCATACTGAGAAACAGATTGATCTCCCTGAACCAATCTGTTGAACTTATCATGCATTTGTCTCCTTGCTGACATAGGCACATACCATCCTCTGAATATTTTCACAAACTCCTTCCAGGAGACTTGATTGCTGGGTCGCCCTCCAAAAATTTCTTGCAACTGACGAGCGACCTAGCAATCAAGTCTCCTAGGAGGAGTTTATAAAAGTATTCAGAGGCTTGTATGTGTCTATGTCAGCCAGGAGACAGATGCAGGATAAGTTCAACAGATTGGTTCGGGGAGATCGATCTGTTTCTCAGTATGAAGCAGAGTTCACAATGTTCTCCACGTATGTCTCACACCTGATACCCAATGCTGAAGAGAAGTGTCACAGCTTCCTGCATGGATTAAAGGATATAATAAGGCAACCTCTCATTCCTTTTGGAATAAAAGATTATTCTATTTTGATGGAAAAAGCCAGAAAGATTGAGATGGACATGCATGCAAATCAGAAGAGAGAATTTTAGAATAGGAAGATGGAGGGCAAGTCAAAGCCCTCTCAATTTGCTCAGTATTTTCAGTCTGGGGTGTCTACTTGAAAGAACCTCAGATCCAGCAACTCTGACAGCAGTACTTCAACTACTATTTTATGCTACAAGTGTGGGAGAATGCATAAGGGAGAGTGCCTCTCTGGCACTAATACTTATTTCTGATGCCATCAGCCTGGACATATGGTGAAGTCTTGCCCTCTTTTGGGACAGAGATCTACTACCGAGGTCAGGTCAAGCAAAAATAATCAAAGGACAGCTGGTAGACCAAGAGTTAGGGAGTCTACAGCTTCTGTGCCTTCTCAAGGTCAGACTCGTCAGAATGTTCATCCTCGAGTTTATGAATTATCCCAACAAGAAGCTAAAGGGTCTCCTGACGTGGTTACAGGTGCGTAATTTAATTAATTGCCAATGAATAATTTTTATATAATATGAATGAACAAAGAATGGATATGAATGAACAATGAATGATATGTCTTATAAATGAATATTGTGACATTTTTATGTTTAGGGACAATCCTTATGTATGATAGACCTATTAGAATTCTGTTTGATATTGGAGCATCGCATTCCTTCATTTCTGAGAATTTTGTTAGATCAATTGATTTGCTTCCAACAGTTATGATTAAATCACTGTAAGTTTTAAAGCCTAATGAAAATCATATAGATGCTAAGCAGAAATGTCATGTGGATTTGAAGATTTGTGATAAAAATTTAGAGGAAAATCTTATTGTATTACCCCTATCTGAGTTTGATGCAATCTTAGGCACGGATTGGTTATCTTGCTATTTCGTGATTATATATTGTAACAAAAAGGATGTTAAGTTTTGTATGTCAGGAGAAGGGAAATTCAAATTTTAGGTGAAGTCCCTAAATTTTTTATTTCCAAAAATTCTCAAAGAAACCTCAATTATAATGTTAAATCATTCTCCTAAATCCTTTCTATCGATTTCGTAAAGAAAGTTTGGAAGAAAACAAAATTTTTTGTAAAACCTTAGATTTTTTTTCCAAATAACTTGAGATGAGAAGGATTCGCTTTAAATAAATCATACCTTTGTAATCCCCTTATCGTCCTCTTTGATTTTCACTAAATTTCTCGCCGGAAAATTGCCGCCGGAGAGGAGCCCATCTGTCGCCCTAGCCGTCCGCCCCTTTTGCTTCTTCCGCTCAAACCGTGCGAATATGAGGGAGGGAGAAGGGGTTCAGTTGGTATATTAGAGAGAAAGGGGATTGCCAATTGACCCATATACCCTCACTTAAAAATCATTTGTTTTAATATTAACTAAGGGTAATTTTGGTAATTTTAGACTTCTAAAACTTTTACTCCATATTTAAGCAAAATTGGATACAAGTTCTATATACCAAGTTGATCAAAAATTTGCGTAGAATTTTATAAAATTATTTTTGTCAAATTGCGTTAACCTTGAATTTTTCACTTAAATTTCGTCGTGACGCATCGAAATGCATGCGACGAACTACGATCGTCTTTTTCGGATTTTACAGTGTGTCCGCTGGAAGGTAAGTAATGGCTTGGACATTGATGTGCTGAAACATATATGGATCCTGGATAAAGCTATATTTGAGTGGCCCACATTTTGTAACATGGAGGCTATAGAAAATATGAAAGTGGCGGAGCTTATTACAGAGAACAAGATTTGGGATATTCAAAAGTTGAACTTGTGCTTCGGTCAGACGCTTGTGGACAGAATCAGGAAAATTCTGATTGATGGGAGTCAACTGGCGGATGCTCTTTAGCTTATTAAAAGCCCTTTAAGTTCTACAATTGTTGCTACAGCCTCATATAACAGCAAATTTCAGGAGCAATAGGACCCTATTTGCTGCATATACAGACTTTGACTAAGGCCACGTGAAAGCCTTTTTTGGTGGAGAATCTATAAAGGGATCGTTCCGACAAATCAATAGCTTCATGCTCGTGGACTCCAAGAGGATCTCAACTGCCCTGCTGGTTGCCAAGAGTTAGAGGATCTCAATTATGTGACTGTTGGATGCAAATAGTTGCATCACACACTGGACGTCTTAGAGAAGTGGGGATTTCCGACCCCTCGGTTCAATAACCTTCGGCACTACAGATTGTGCTAGCTGACAATGTGGATCAATTTGATCAATGGGCATTATTTTACTGCAATGCCATGTACCAATGTTGGAGATTGGAGAAATAGGAATGCTCAGAAGCACGGAAGGCCTCATTGCACACCGACTGTCATGGTAGCATCTATTCTTGAAGCTATAAACCAAGACTCGATTTCCAACCATTTGGAGCACTAGGTTTCTACTCAGTCCCATGGATTGTTTTCTCCCACGCATTGGAGACCTCTCCCTCCGGATTGGCTGAAGATCAACATTGATGGAGCGCTTCTCAGAACATATGCTGGAGGGGTCGGAATTGTTGTTCGAGATAGGAGTCGTAAGGATTTAGTTCAAGTGAAGTATATTAAGGATGAAGATCAAAAAGCACTTTTCTTAGAGATGATATTCAACAAAGATGGATGAGATATTTTGCTAAACTTTTTAATAAAGAATGTGAAAATATGATTGACTTTAGTGACCTTAGCACCCTAAATGAAAATAAAAATTTTTGTTTTTATTGACGTATTAGTAAAACTGAAGTTAGAGAGACTTTAAAGAAAATGAAGTGTGGAAAAGCTATTGGAACTAACGATATTCCAATAGAGGTGTGGAAATGCTTAGGAGATGAAGAAATTTCTTCACTTAATAAACTTTTTAATATTGTTTTGAAGACTAAAAAGATGTCAGATGAGCAGAAAATGAGTGTGTTAATTCCTATTTTTAAGAATAAAGATGATACACACGATTGTGCGAATTATAAAGGAATTAAGTTAATGTGTCATACTTTAAAACTATGGGAGCGAGTTATGGAGCATAGGTTGCGGCGTGATAGTAATGTTTCTCAAAATCAATTTGGATTCATGTCGGGTAGGTCTACTATGGAGCCATACGCTTATTGAGAGGTTTGATGGAGAAATATATAGAGAATAAGGAGGATCTACATATGATATTTATTGATTTAGAGAAAGCATATGATAAAGTTCCAAGAGAAGTCCTATGGAGAGTTCTTGATAAGAATGGAGTTAATAACTCTTATAGTCAAATCATTTAAGATATGTATTCAGGAGCTATTACTTGTGTTCAAATACAAGGTGGTTTGACGAAATATTTTTCTATTTTGGTTGGATTACATCAAGGATCAGCCTTAAGCCAATATCTTTTTGATTTAGTCATGGATGTTCTAAGTTCTAACTAGACATTTGTAAGAGGATATACCTTGTCGTATGCTTTTTGCTGATGATATTCTTCTTGTTGATATGACTAGAGGAGTTGAAGGTAAACATGAATTATGAAGGTCAACCTTAGAGTCTAAAGGTTTTTTTGCCTAAGTAGATCTAAAATTGAATATATGAAGTGTAATTTTAGTAGTAATAGACCTAATGAGGGAATTGTGACTTTCGGTGAGCAAGTATTAATAAGAGTACACGTTTTAGATATCTTTGATCTATTGATCAGAGCGATGGAGGATATTATCAGCAGAATTCAAGTTGGATGGTTGAAGTGGAGGAATGCATCGGGCTTTTTATGTGATAGAAAAGTCCCCCTCAAACTTATGGGAAAATTCTATAAGATGGTGGTGAGACCTACAACGCTTTATAGTGACGAATGTTGACCATTAAAGGAGAAGCATAATACTAAGTTAAGTGTTGCAGAGATGAGGATGCTCAGGTGGTTGAGTGGCTTTACCCTTAGAGATAGGATATGAAATGAGCATATACGTGAAAAGGTTGGAGTAGCCCCAGTGGAAGATAAGATTAGAGAGGATCGCCTTAGATGATTTGGTCACATAAAATGGCGGCCTTCTGATGACCCGGTTAGGAAAGTAGATGTATTAGATTTGACTTATGCTAAGAAAGGTAGAGGTAGACCTAAAAAGACTTAGTTAGAAAATATTAAAAATTATCTTTCTTTATTAGATTTAAACGAGAATTTGACTTTTAACAGGACACAATAGAGAAAAAGGATTATGTAGCCGACCCCATGTAGTGGGAAAAAGGCTTGTTGTTGTTGTTGTTGTTGTTGCTGTTGCTGTTGCTGGTAAACATGGCAGTCAAATTATCATATCATTGTATTTTATTCAACTATAAGACAATTTCAATAAACTTAAGATAAGTGAATATGCTTTGCCCTAGAATGAAATGTTGAATTCTTTGCAAATGAATGGCACCCTATCACCCAAAATAGCATTGTCATATTGTCCTTCGCCTAAGTTTTTCCGGAAACTCTTTAAACATACCATTTCTTTATCATCTCCAATAATTCCAACAATTTTTGCCTGTATGGTTAATAAGGCCACTATCTTTAAATGCAATACCCAACTGAAAGCAGTACCACTTAAAACACCATACATATATCTTCATATGCCTTTGGTCATCGAGAAAGTTCTGTGATTTCATGACACCCATATCAAATTCTAATGAGATGTTTGTAGTTTTGTTCAAGTAGTGAATTTTTACTACACGGTCTCCTAATGTCTTTCCTATATTTGGCTTATAAATGATAATTGCTACCACTACGTAAGCTACATCAAGTAAAGTTCATGCCATCGCATTCATAGTGAACCAACTACTAAAGCTTAAGAAACATTGGTCATATGTTCTATCTCATCATTAGTTCAAATGATTATTGCTTTGAAAGTTTAAAAATGATTAGCAAGGAAAGTACTTCTAAACTTTGCCCTTGATTTATTAAATCTACTTAACACTTTCTCAAAATAAGCTGTCTTCACTAGCTTCAATGTAATCAACTGATTTGTCAACAACAACTTCCATCACAAGAATTCTTCTATCAACTTGTTCATGTCAAATGCTTTTGATAATTGCTCCAATAGTTTATTGATTGCACTAAGATGTGCTCCAATAATTAACAAGTCATCAACATATAAGGGCAAAATGATAAAATTATTGCCAACAACTTTAACCCAATTTGATACATAAACCAACTGATGCTACTAGCAAAATCCCATGTTAAACCATGCAAGCTTTTTATTCAGTTTGCAAAAGAAGCCTTCCCTCCAAGAAATATTAAAATCTTCAGTTTACATCATACAGTTGTCCTCCAATTCAATATGAAGAAAAATTGTCTTAACAATTAACTAACAAAGATGCAGATTTTTTAATGCTACTACTCTACTGAACACCCATGTAATAATAATTACTTTAACAATAGAAGAAAAAATCTTATTGAAATTGATACATTTCTTATATTAAAATCCTTTCACCATAAGCTTTATTTTATATCTTTATTACCATTATACTCTTCTTTAATCCTAAAATTTCAGTAGCTTTGCTAAATTCCTAAAATTTCAGTAGCTTGGATAAAAAATCATTTGTTCTGCAATGCTCTATTATCCTTAAGTAGCTTTGCTGAATTCCAATTGTCATTTTTTTATTATATAATAAGAATTCCATCCCTTTTTCAGTGCCAATTTCTGCTTGATAGTCTTTTAAACTTTCATCACTTCTTTAAAATACTCATGTTCACCACATTGGTAAGCAACAAATAAAACAATGAAGAAGAATATCTATGAATAGGTTTAAATGAGCTTTTCGTATCTTCTCAAACCTATCACAGGCATGCTATGCTCTAATTGTGATGTAGACAAAGGGGGGGTCAACACAAGTTCAAAATAATTCAAATTTTGACTTCCCTTGAGTCTACTAGCTCAATCCATTTGAGCTGAAATTTTAGCTCATTTATGAGCTGGTCTTTAGTTCATTTATTGAACTAAGAGTTAGCTCATTATTAGCTAACATTTTAGTTCATTTATTATCTTACTTTTTATTAAATGTTATTTAGTTTTTTATGTTTCTTTTTATGGTGTCTCTTGGGTTTCCAAAAAGGACTTTTGGAATCCCAAGAATGGTGTTTTGTATTCCCATGCATGACTCCTTGGTTTCCTCCATGGTTTCATTGCATTAGCCCCCTTGGAAACCGGCCGGCCGCTGGTTTCCCGTGCCCATGCTCCCTCCCGTGGCCGTGCCCCCTTGGTTCCCGCTCAGCCTCCTTGTTTCCCGCGGTGGTTGCTTCGGTTCCATGGCTTGGGATGTTTTTTCGTGCAATGCATTAATAGGTTTAATGCTTGTGATGTTTAGGTTCTTGTGTTAATTAATGTATTATGTCTTTTGATATTCCTCTTTCATACCTATAAATATGAGAGGATTTGTAATGTTTGAAGTTAAGTTATGATATGTGATTTTTGGAGAAAATCTAACCAGAGGGATTGTTTGGAAATCCTGCGGGCTCTTTCCACCCTTCTTTCTCATCCCCTCCGGAAATCCTGCGGGCTCTTTCCAACCTTTCTTCTCGGGCTTCTAACCTCTTTCGTCTCTCCGCAAGTGCCACTCCACCTGTATCCTTCTTCTCTAAGTGAAGCAACTTTAGGGTGTTGTCTTTTATTTTGAGTCAAAGTTTGTAAGTCTTTCATTTTATAATATTAAAATTTGTTTTGTTTGTTTTGTCTATTTTGTGTTCTTTTGTGTTCTCTTGGAAAGTAAAAAGTCTGTTAAGCTAAAATATAGGATCCCCTATATTTTTGCTTGCATCATTTGGTATCAGAGCAAGTTAGGAAATCCTAGGTTTGTGAGTCAGTTTGTCAAATTTTATTGTCAAGTTAAGTTGTTGTGAGTTTGAGTTTTCTTGTGAGTCTTGGTGAGTCAAGTTGTGAGTCTTGAGAGTCTTGTCTTAAGTTTTTAGGGTGAGTCTTTTTTGAGTCGGTCAAAAAATGGAAAATATCAAAAATATGGCTACATTCCAGGAAGAAAGCGATCAACATAATCCTGATGTCCCACCTCCATTGGACAGATGGTTACCTACAGAAGGAGATTCTACTGACCCACTTCAAGATCGACTATACAAGCTGCAGTATCACATGTTCCTATGTGATCAAAAATTCGAGAAGTACAAAAGGTATCTGCAACAGCAATTTGAAAAAGAACAAGAAGAGATTCTAAAGAGATTTGGTGAAAGACTTAAAGAGTTGGACGATCTGTATGTACCTCCTCAAGAGAACCAATAACCAATTCATAAGGAGCTGAATTTTTAAAGAAGGGGAGAATCTGATGTAGACAAAAGGGGGGTCAACACAAGTCCAAAATAATTCAAATTTTGGCTTCCCTTGAGTCTACTAGCTCAATCCATTTGAGCTGAAATTTTAGCTCATTTATGAGCTGGTCTTTAGTTCATTTATTGAACTAAGGGTTAGCTCATTATTAGCTAACATTTTAGTTCATTTATTATCTTACTTTTTATTAAATGTTATTTAGTTTTTTATGTTTCTTTTTATGGTGTCTCTTGGGTTTCCAAAAAGGACTTTTGGAATCCCAAGAATGATGTTTTGTATTCCCATGCATGACTCCTTGGTTTCCTCCATGGTTTCATTGCATTAGCCCCCTTGGAATCCGGCCAGCCGCTGGTTTCCCGTGCCCGTGCTCCCTCCCGTGGCCGTGCCCCCTTGGTTCCCGCTCAGCCTCCTTGTTTCCCGCGGTGGTTGCTTCGATTCTATGGCTTGGGATGTTTTTTCGTGCAATGCATTAATAGGTTTAATGCTTGTGATGTTTAGGTTCTTGTGTTAATTAATGTATTATGTCTTTTGATATTCCTCTTTCATACCTATAAATATGAGAGGATTTGTAATGTTTGAAGTTAAGTTATGATATGTGATTTTTGGAGAAAATCTAACCTGCGGGTTTGTTTGGAAATCCTGCGGGCTCTTTCCCCCCTTCTTTCTCATCCCCTCCGGAAATCCTGCGGGCTCTTTCCAACCTTTCTTCTCGGGCTTCTAACCTCTTTCGTCTCTCCGCAAGTGCCACTCCACCTGTATCCTTCTTCTCTAAGTGAAGCAACTTTAGGGTGTTGTCTTTTATTTTGAGTCAAAGTTTGTAAGTCTTTCATTTTATAATATTAAAGTTTGTTTTGTTTGTTTTGTCTATTTTGTGTTGTTTTGTGTCTTTCCTAGTTATTTAGGAAAGCATTTTATTTTGTCAAGCAAAAATATAGGGTCCCCTATATTTTTGCTTGCATCAAATTGTGTCAATATTTTGATCAGTAGTTCAATTACTTTCTTCCACATCATCTTCAAAAAATTTCTTGTTCTTAATTTCTTCACATATGGAGATCGATTTCCTGATATTGCTAAGCCTACATTCATAAATTTGAATATTATATTCCTATTTTTTTTCAACAATTCAATTTGATCATCCCAAAATCTATTGTGAAAATCATCTTCATATCCAATAAAACATCAATTTATAAATTTTGGATATAGTTTATATCTTTCAATATAATTACCATGTCCATAAGAAAGTAACCAACAACATTTAAATGAGAAAGGTTTATCTCCTTGCTAGTTTAAACTTCTTCAGGTAGTTTATAGTACAAAAGAGTTCAGGATCTTTTGTTGATTAGGTAAATAACACTGCTCAAGGTTACACCAAAACAGTCGTTCATTCAGCCTCATGCTTCTCATTCAGGCATTTAGAGCTTTATTCAATCACTCAGACCATTCTGCTATGGTTTTCGTAGAAATGCCCTCTCCGTACTCTCATTACATTAGGTGCACAGAATTTCTTAAATTATTTGCTATATAATCTCCTCCATTATCTGATCTCAAGCACTTTCTCTTTGCACCATATTCATGCTTTGCTAGACTTCATCTTTAAAAATGAAATAAGCACATCAAACTTATTTTTTAGAATATAAACACTTTTTTTAATTAAGTCATAAATGTGATGTAATAAAGTGAACCACCACGCGTGCCCACTATGGATGGTCCCCAAACATAAGTGTGTATAAGTTTCAACTTCTAAGTCTAGGGTTATCTTTCAATCTTAGAAAAGCTTATATTTTTGGCTTTATAAAAAAAGTCCTCATAAAAATCAAAGCTAAAGACTTCAATTTTCAGAACTTACATCTTTCAAATGAAGAATTTTCATCCCTTCTTTCTCATATGTGCCAATATTCAATTCTTGGGTATGAATTAGCATTTGAGTACATTGTTTCTGCCATAATTTTGATGTTTAAAGTCATATATAGTGTCATTTTTGAAACAATGAGATACCACTTTTCATTATAACACTAAATATTATCATAACACCTTTGGTTATCTTGCAAGTGCCACTACTAAAGGTCAATTTCTGTCCTTCATCAAACTATCCAACAGAGAAAAAAAAATTCTCTTCAAGCATAGAATATGCCTCACCTTGTAAAGCTTCTATCTAGTTTCATTGATAGTTTGATTTAAACATCACCAACATCATAATGTTGAGGGGTGCATCATTAGCAAGATAGACTTTCTCATAATTTCAAACTATTAGACATTAGCTATTTATGTGAATTAGAATGAAAAATGCCACTGTGTGTAAGATCAAGGATTCATTAGATTATCAACTTTAAGGACAAAAGTATCATGAACTCTTCTATGAAAGGGGCATTCACCAACTTTTTTATTTAGTTCAAACTTTAACTTTTTCTTGGGATAGTCTCTCTTTATGTGCCCAATCATGACACATTGCTAGCATGCACTATTATGATCTTTGGATCGACTTCTCCTTTGATTATTTTATTAACTTCTTTGACGGTTGAATATACCTCAGTTGTACCCCTTTTGTAGTTATTCCACTACTTTCAAATAGAAGAAGATATTTCATCTAAGTCACAATTTTGAATGTCCTCACTTGAGTACAAGTCAAGGACATTTTTGAGCTTCAGCTTCATAGACCCTATACACGCTTCAAACTAACGCCACAATTTCACACAAATTATCAAGACTGATGAAAATAAGCTCAAGATTATCATCAAAGTTGATATCAACTAAACTTAATTGATATGTTCTACTACATAAATACGTTCCACTATTTTAAGATTAAAGAATTTTCTTACTAGAAATGTCTTGTTCATAGACGATGGTTTCTCATACATGTATGATAATGCTTTCATCACACCAACTGTTGTCTTCTCGTGCAAGGTGTTGAAGAAAATCATTTAATAAGAGGCGCACAACACTCAACCCATACCTGTCCAAGATATCCAAATCTTCTTGACTAATTGATGTCAGCTTTCTTTCTAAGATATGTAGATGAAATTTCCTTTGATATAAGTATTACAATATCTGCATCTTCTAGTATCCAAAATGTTTTGCATTGGAACTAACCATCTTCACTTTTACATCCTCAACAGTCATTGCTTCTACTTTTTTTATAAAATCTCATTATTGGTACTAATGCTAATTATCAGAAAAAATAATCATGTGAGTGCAGAATAAATGAAGAAAATGGCTAATGAAAACTCAAAATAGACAAAATTTATATAAAAAGTTAAGTGAAACTGATTTTCCTACATCCACAAACATACAAAGAAATATTTTACTATTACAGATATGGTAAATAAATTTTCCTCATAAGAACCTAGTTTTGAGAGAATAATAATGATAAAAAAATGAGTATTTCCCATCTACACAACATGATATTTTAATGCACAATCAAACTTCTAACTAGCACTACCATATTTTTCTACACCACCACTACATTTTCTCACCTCACTTGCACCCACACTTGTTAACAGCGAATGGCACATCACGGCACAAAAGTCCCTTTGGAACCATGGCGCATAGTGCAAGGCGCATAGCGTGTCATTTTAAACATGACGCAAACTATACAAGAATTATAAAATAATAAGCATGAATATGAAATATCATTAAAATGAAAGACAATATATCATAATAATGAAAGACAACCATAGTCATATATAAATTCAAGTAAACAACACCCAAATATCTCATAATTCAAAATATTACAATCATTTTTTTAATGGTCAATGATTTTATAAGAATTTAATATACTCTTCTTGGAAATCATCATCATAAGCAAATGTTAAAAAGCTTCATTATTTTCACCAGCATTGTCTCCTACTTCATAATCCTCTTCATCACCCTCCTTATCCTCATTCTCAATAGCAACAACGTCATGCCTAGATGAAGATTCATTCTCCTCCTTTAGATCTCTCCCGAATGTTGTAGCTTTTATCATAAACACTAGTAGCTTTAGCAATACTTGTCCAAGTTAAATCTTTTTCTCCAGCAATAAAGTTATTTTCATCATCAGACTCATCATCTAATTTTTTTATCAACCACTCATTTGCATCATCTATCTAAGTCAAAGAAATAGGATAAATCACATCACGATGATTGTATCTCCGAATTAATGCTCTAATATATTTTACATAAACTAAATCTTTTAAGTGATCATGATCCAATTTGCTCTTCATTTATTGTGAAGCTGCAATTGAAACATTATTACATTATTATAAACATGCATAAAAAGCAACACATGCACCATAAAAATACTTACATTTTTAAAAATACTCCAATTACGTTCGCATCTAGATGAACTACATTTTAGACTTAGGACTGTGATAGCAAATCTTTGTAAATTGGAAGCTCCTTGTCCATATGCCAACCACCAAATAGCTAGAAGAAATGAAATATTTATTTTTAATATTATATACATGCAAATCAATCTTCATTTTATATAAATAATGATGCTTGAAGATCAGGTAGTTCTTTGTCTTATAACTTGAGAAATACCAAAGTTTTTCACCCCTAATGTATAAACTTGATTCATTACTGATTTTGGGGCTTCTTTATGTAAGCCATTGGGGGCTTCATATATGTAAGCTTGTAAGGCATTGGGGGCTTCTTCTCTTCATCAACAAATCTAAGAACCTTTACTAAATGACCAACTATTTTTAAGGCATACACCATAGTGTTCCAAAATTATTGTTGTAAGATTGTATGTTGAGATTGTTTTATTTTAGCCTCTTTTGAATAAGGCCTCGAGATAAACTATTCACATGTAAACATTTTCTTTATGTTCAATTGTTAATGATGAAAATATTGTATAGTTAAGAAAGCTGTTGCGAAACAATTCTGGGCTCTTTGATTTGTGCACCTTCTCATTAACTCAAGCGAGGCCTAAAATATATAAAATTGTGTATTGTCACCACTTTTTCAAAGCATTGTCTTAGCTTTTGAATTTAAAAATGTCCACCATTATTAAATCCAAATAATGAGCAACATAAGGAGTCCAATAAATATAAGGATATTCGTCCATCAACAATTTTCTTATAATGTCATTATAATTCAAGTTAGGACCAAAATTCATTTTCAGATAAAATAACACAAGTTTAGATTATAAGTTATGACATACCTACAATAATATTTTCAGATGCATTATCAGTAACAACTTATATCATATTATGTGGTCCAATATCTTGATGTACTTGCAAAAAAAGATCAAACATTTTCACAACGTTCTTGGAAAAATAACTAGCATCAATTAACTCTACAAATGCGCTACCTCTAGGTCAATTAACAACAAAATTGATTAAGATTTTCTCATTCCTCGACGTCCATCCATCTACCATTAGGGAACAACCATATCATACAGTCTTCTTGATGATGTTGTAATAGTTCATATGCATGTCCAACCTCTTTCTTCAAACAAGTCACTCGTACCTCGTGATAGCTACGAGGTTTTATTCCAAGTCCAAACTGTCCAAATGCCTTACCATAACAAAGAAACTATCATATTTCACAGCATTAAATGAAATCCCAACATCATACATCCATCTATTAAAAACTTGAATAGTCCTTCCCCTCATTTCCTTTTTACTTGCATCTATTTCTTTGCTAAACTGACATTCTCTATGTTTTACTACTTCTTCAGAATTTGGCGTAAGGAAAGTGTCTAACAGTCCTTTATGTCGTAATGCTTTGAAGGTAGATGTTGATGTGGAACTCTCGCTAAAAGTGTTGGATTTATTTATCCGCAGTATTTTGGATAGTCCAGCACCTAGAATATCATATGTCATCACATCAAATTCATCTTCTTCATCAAGGTTGACGTTTGATGTGTTATTAATCTTTTTTTTTTCAATATGAATGCCTTAATTTCAAACTTTACGTGCTTAGGACAATTAGAGCAAGGTCTAGCCTTCCTAAAACCCTTAACAAGATATTATTTGTGGCATGTAATTCCTCCTTTTGTTATTTTGCCACAAAAAATACATGTCACGGAGTTGTTGTCGGATTCCTTTTTCAGTATTGCATATTTCCATGTTGAATTTTTTTTTAAAGATTGAATTGAAACTGAAATTTTATGATCACCTAAAAGCAAGCAAATTCATATAAATAAATTTTGAAAAAGATTTGTCAATAGGGAACAACCATATCCATTACAATTAGATGAATAAAATCAATACAAACTTGTAAAAGATTTGTGGAAACATAAACAAAAACAAAAACACAAAATAACAAGCACAAACAATGACAAAATAACAAGCGAAGTTAGAACCATCTAGCATAAAAGGGCCGATATAATAGAATGCCACATGTTGTTAAAAATACATAGGGAGCAAATGTGATGTAGAACAATCATGGGAAGATGAGATGCTTAAAGACGTTTGAACGTTTAGTTTTAGAGAACAATAATAAGCAAGATCGCATGTTGGTTTGAACGATAAAATAAAATATTAAAGTGATAATTAGTGTTGGTTAAATTACGTGCATAGAAGTTAAGAGCATAAAAATCAATCAATTTAATCCACTTTTGCATTCATGAATGGTCTCAACAATAAATCCCTTCGTTAACATTAAGACTAGCTACTACAAGGAACCCTTCACTCAACTCTTCCTATTACTAGGCTTTAGCAGAGGGACCAACAACATCTTTGTGAATCAAAATATAACCACGTTGGAGAAATAAACTAAGAGGCTAAAAGAGTCGGATGTCGAGTTTACCAAAAGATAAGAGAGATGCACACTCTGACAAGATCGTTTGAATGCTGGGGAAGATGTGGGCAGCAACCAAGAGCTTTCCCGCAGCATGGAACAGCCGGGAAGTGGTGCATAAATTCCGATCCACGTAATCTTAAATGGTGGCGTCGATCTCTATGTTGATGTCACGAAAGACGATCTCAAAACGCCCACGCGTACTTGGGAATCAAAGACTAATCTCTGATCAATAGTCGGATCGGCCATGCATAGTTGTCCAGGAGAAAATGTAGAGAGGGGGAGGAGGGGATCGGCCAAGCTAAGTGGAGAAGGAGACAAAAATAAAATCTGAAATTAATTTCAGATTTAGCGAATAATTAGAGATTAATCTCTTCTGAAATTTGAATTTGAAATTAGTGGAGATTAGGAGGGAAAGTGGGCAGGGGATTGAATTAATTAGATCTTTAATTTATGGGATCTAATTAATTAAATGGGGGAGCTTAGGTGGCCGGCCAAAGAGGGAGAGAGGGAGGGGAGTTTAAATAAAAAAAAGTGAAATTAATTTCAGTTTTGAGTGAATTTGGAGGGAGACTCAATTTGAAATTGGATTTAAATTTCAAATGAGGTTATGAGGAGTTAATGGGCAATCAATGGGGGGCCACTAATAGTGGTCGGCCGCTTAGAGAGAGGGAGAGGGAGGTTATAAAATTTGAAATCCAAATCAATTGCAATTAATACATTGAATTAGCATTAATTGGCTTCCACCCTAGCATGGCCGGCGGCATCAAGGAGAGGGAGAGAATTGTGGAGAGAATTTAGGGAATTTCCAAAGAGGGATTGTGGATTAGGAAAATTATTATAACCTCCAATTTGTTTGAAATTTAAATTGAAGTCATGAATAAAACTTTCCTAAATAGGAATTTCCGAAATTGGAAAGTTTTGAAATTCAAAATTTGAATTTCAAATTGACTCCAATTTTCCCTCTCAAGCCCAACTAAATTTGGAAGATAGCATAATGATTGAGATCATCATCACAATGGAAAAGGGGTCTTGGTGGGGGTGGCAGCAAGAGGAAGATGCGGGTTTGGCTTTGGGTGGAGGTGGCTAGGAGCTAGGCCGGCGGGTGGAATTGTGGAGGGGGAATTTGGTGGGGATCAAGGGGTATTTTGGTGGCGGAATGAAAGTGGAGGGAATTCGATGCAAGAAAAAAATTAAAAGAAAAGGAAAGATAAGAACCTTGGAATCCATCAAGATTGACGGGTATTGCTTTTGCCTCACTTGGGCCTCTCCTCTCACGAACTCACTAAGAGATCATCCAAAGAGAAAACTTAGAACTCACGAAGAGATCCATAAGCACAAGCTGAAAATTTCATATTAATCATCATTAGCCCTTCTCCAAGAAGAGGAGGGATTTAAATAGACAAATACAAAAAGGAAAAAATAAAAGACAACAATGCCCTCGGGGCTTACAAAGAACTAATCCCTTAAGCAAGGGCATAAATGGAAATCTTACAAAGAACTAATCCCTTAAGCAAGGGCATAAATGGAAAAAAGACAGTAAATAAATAAATACATCACATATAAATGAAATAAAAAAAGGTATCATCATAGCCATCGATCATCGGCCACGTCCCTGATGGAACATTAAGGGTCTGATGTCCGCATCAAAATGTTAGCATACTTGATATTTGATATCTCCTTATATTTAAGATACCTTTTTATTAAGAAGTGAATGTGACTGTAAGATGGAAGTCTTACTTCTTCGAATAGCACTATGGGTTAATAAGTTTCAGCTTAAATGGGCAGCACCCCATCTAAAGCACAAGAGATCATCTACATTCAAGCACCAAAAAAATAACTATAAAATTTCCAAAACTAGTTTCTCTTGTGTAGCTGCTTGACTGCTTCAGCATTGGACTTTAAAAAAAATCCTCATCACTTATGGGAGCTGCTCTCTATAGAGCTAAGACCAAGATCTCCAACTGAAAAAAACATTATTCAATCCACCTCCAGAAGTTTATGAGAATAAAATCCAACCAAAAATATTTTATCATACAATTCCATAAATCTTGAAAGTCTTCATAATAGATCAAGCGCTTGCACACAAAGAACAAAGTAACATTTAAAACCCACTTGAAATCACAAGCAGTATAAGGAAAGAAGCACTAATAATTGATTGTCTGACTCATCTGAGATAGACCATCACAAAAAGCAATCTTATTTCAACAAAAGTCCATGAAAAACCAATAGCTTCATTATAGCAATAGTCAAACAAACTATCAATCCATTCAGCATCAGTTCAAAAGTGCAAATCATATCACATCTTAAAGAGATCAGATAATATGGCTCCTAATAAATAGCTAGCTAAAGAAAAAATTGTACCAACAAAAACAAAGGCCAGCTCAACAGCAACGTACTTGATTGATTAAGGGGCCTCTGTCAAAAACAAAGCGAGATTAGGCGACACTCATGCGTGAATAGACGGCGTGCAAAATCAGACGTGCGGACTGCGAAACCCATCGTTTCTCTTCTCTTCGTGCGTGAACAGTCGCGACGGGTGAGGTTTGTAAAATTAGGGCAACAGATGAGCAATCTAATATTTATCAAATACTTTTAATATATTTAAAAATTAGAAAATATATTATCTTAAAAATTAAAAAAGATAAATATAAAAAATATTTATAACTACACCAAAATTTTCTAAAAACAATAGCGCGAGCTATTTTGCGTTGTACGACATTGCGCACATGTGGCACAAATAGCACACTCCATTTTGAACATCTGCGTCACGCCATACACATGGCGTCGTAGGTGTGTCGTACCACGCCACGTGCCATGGTGCGCACTATTTTGCGCCATTGACATCTATGCTTGCACCACGTTGAAACAATCACCATAACAAAAGTAAAAGAGTAGAGCAATCTTCTTATGAGTCCTCTCTAATTTCCTTCCCTCTCTCTTTCTATCTCTTTCTTTCTCTTTTTCTCAAGCATTTTCTCTTCACTTCTCTAGTCATTTCTTTGGAGCCCACTTCCCCTCCTTTTTTTTCCTTTAAAAGCACCTAGCCATCCTCTTTCTTCCAATGGCAAGAGGAGAAATATTTAATATCATATGCCTCCTATTTATAGAGCTCAAGGAAGTTAAATTATATTCAAAATTATTTTGAATCTAATCAATAAGAAGTTTTGTACCAAACTTCTGGACATTTGAATTATCAAATAGTTTAATTAATACATTTATCCATAAAAATGTCTTTTTGAATTTGTAATTGCATTTAAGGGAAAAATTGCCCTCAGCAAAATAACAATGAAATCCTAACAACATGCACTTTTTTCATGATAACTTAGGCCTCAATTGCTAATATTTTTTAAACTACTTTGCTTTTAAACATAGAAGTAAATTTGGACTTATAAGAAAAAACAATATAATAAAAGATCTAAATTGCCCATATATTTCTTCCATGGCTTCATACCATTGGCATGACAATTGCAGATTAGCTCACCCATCTCAATGAGAGTAATGTTTTGTATTGCTCAATCTCCATTTCCATAGCTATTTACTAGATAATTAAGAAAGCTGTAGAAGTTATAAGTTCCAAATCCACATACTTCTAAGCATAATTAAGAAAGCAGTCGATCATTCTATTTATGTTAGACAATTTTGTGATCGAAGTCATCAAATATTAGTAAGATTTTATATATCCCTTCTAAACGCTGATAAGCCATTTCCTTCAGCCTTAAAATTGTATCAAACTTATTTTACGAGCACCAAAATTCACTCTTTCCACCAGCAAACAGCTTCAAACAAACTTCACAGGAAATTTGAAGCCAACGTTCACAGCCAAACCCACAGCACACAATTCCCAACATAAATATAAAGGAATTCAACCATACGCTGCGAAAAGGTTTCCTAAGCCTGCATCACTCATCCAAGACTGAATAGGAGAACAGAAGGAAGAAGAACAAGCTTACCCCTTGCTTGCCGGGGATCGTGCAGTGCCAAATCATTAGATTGACGGAACCATCAGGCAGCGTTTCCGGCTTCGCAACGAAACCCTAACCAGGAATTAAGAAGCGAAAGCGATATCATCTGTGGAGGGTAATAACTAGAATGGAGTATCAAATGTGAAAAATAGAGTGAGGAGCACTAACGTGGGGATGATTCTTCCGCCATGACTTGCGTTCCTCAGCGAGACGGCCGCGCGCTATGCCCCCCGACATAATTCCTCTGATTTCTTCCTGTAGTTCTTCACTTCAGCTATGCTAAGGGCTAAGCGCAACCCTTATTCATATAAAGCACCCTAAGAAACCATTTTGGTTAGGGCTGTCAATATTTGAGAGGGCCCGAAAATCCGATCAGTATATGATAATTTCGGATTATGATCAACTCATTTTACAAATGGGTCATAAATGGATTGAGTTCAGATTCCAAGATTCTGACTTGTTTGAATAAACAGGTTGGATCCGGGTCAACCCACTAAACTGAAGTTGACCTGGGTCAACCCGCTAACCCAAAGTTGACTCAGGTCAACCCGCTAAACCAAAGTTAACCCACATCCTGGTCCCACCCGAAAGCCCTAATTGGCCTCCTTCGACAACGACGCCTCCTTCGACGACAGCCTCCTTCAACAGTGATGCCTCGTTCGACTACAGGCTCTTGTCAAGGCTCAGAAGTCACGACAAACTCCTTCAAAGAGACGCCTCATTCGTCGATGACAACCCGGCCTCCTTCAACGACGTTTCGTGTCGGGTTGGGTCAACCTAAAAAATTAATGGGTCAGATTCAAGTCGTGTCAACTAGTGGCAGTTCAATGTCGGGTTCGACCCGAACCCGACCTGCCAGGGGAAGAACCCCTTGGTAGTCGCAGGGGGGGGGGCAATTGTCCCCCCTCAAATTTTTTTTTTTAAATTGATTATATGATTTTTTAAGTAATTTATTTCTTTTCATTCATTTTTAGTCTTTATTACCAGGATTTTTAGCCAATTGCCCCCCCCCCCCCCCAAAAAAAAAAAAATAAAATACTATGGTTTAGGTAATTGCCCCCCAACAAATAGTAAAGATAATTCATCATTGAATTCAAAAAATATTCTTCAAACCAAAATTTGTTCCGGGGGCGCTGCCCCTGAAACCCCCGCAGGGGCGCTGCCCCTGAAACCCCCGCAGGGGCGCTGCCCCTGAAACCCCCGCAGGGGCGCTGCCCCTTGACCCCGCGGCCTGACCGGGCAGGATGAACCCCGCAAGGGGGCGCTGCCCCCTTGGACCCCGACATATATGCCTTATAAGTTTGCCCTCCTAAAAGTTTGAGGTGGTTCCGCCCCTGCGACCCGCAACTCGATTTTGACACCCCTAATATTGGGAGCAAGAAAAAAAAAATATTAACATTCACAATAATTGAACATTTTCACAACCAAGTTATACTGAGAGGATATTTGAAAGAAAAGTAAATGAAAAGTAACTATATATATATATATATATATATATATATATATATATATTCACTTTTGAGGTAAAATGTTCTGACCCAATTTGAGCGAGAATATGCTGAAGTTATTGTTAAGGAGAGTGTGTGCTCATTTTGAAAAAATGAATATGTTGAGCTATAAAATAATTATAAAAAGAGAATATCAAAATTTTTGTAGCTCGGCTTAGGTAACTCATGTTCATAGCCAGATATAACGGTTGATTTTTCACTTGAGTGGACAAAACATAGAGTACAAATAGGATATCTAAGTATTTTTTTCTCCTGGTTTTCCTCTCTTTTGATTCTAGTAAACCAGCCAAGGCCACTTATACTGCTCTCTATAAGACGCTACCTTTAATCATTCATATAACTCCTCACTAATTACTCTCTTTTGAACCTCCCACCCACTAGCTCCAAATAGAATCCACATTGACAATAGCTAAGAGAATAAGTTGTTGGCTCTCTTGTTTTCATATTACTAGTTATTAAAAAGTATAGTAAATGATGCAATCTATAGTTGCATGGCTTGCACCTATTACCTACTCGCATGCCCAAGTTGTCACGTTCCAAATTTTAATTTGGAAGAATTCTTTCTTTTATATATTATTAGACAACAATCAGAGCTATCTAATTTTATATATAAGTTAAATGTTAGCGGAAAAAAAACTATCAATCAAAATATCAAGATATACACCTGCATTCATTTTTCCAAAAGTTATAAACACTACTCAAGATATATACAGTTATTAGATATATATGTTATCGTGAGTATTAAATTTAGCATGCTAAAATATATAAATAAATTTTGGGTCTAAGATTAACAGTCTGTTTCGGGTAGCTTTTTCGTTGTTTTGCTTTTTAGACAGTAACTATAATTTTATTTGGCTATAATTTTTTTTCTCACAGCTTTTCATATGTTTTTGTGATGGAAGCTATTTTTTAGAATCACAATAGTTAAATTGTTTTCCCCATAAGAACTTTACAACTAACTTAATAAAAAACTAATTTATTGGTTGGAAGCTTTGACTACCAACTTTGAGTTCTTTGGTTTGAAGCTAGCATATGTGATGTGCGTGTGAGTTTGCCTTCATTAGTATATATCTCTTCCGTTTACCGACAGACCGCATCCCGATCTCTTTTTTTAATATTATTCAGTCGTGTATTTTATTCACATATAACATAATTATAAAAATCATTAAAATATTATATTTTATATTTCAATTTTTTTAGCTTTAAATTTAGGCATAAATTCATTTATATGACAACCACTATTTTGTTATTATTACTATTAAGTTTAGATCATCATAATCCGTTAGTTGAGAGTTTTAGCTACCCATTATGATGTTTTAAATTCGAATCTTATGTATATAATGTGTGTATAAATTTATATTAAACCCTAATCTAAATATTAAAAAATAACTTCTTTTTTTAAAAATAATTATAAAATGAATATATTCAAATTAAAATAAAAAATAACTTTATAAACATTATACAAACACATCAATATCCATCTAATATTCTAATAATTAAATCAGCTAAAGAGGGAAACCGACCGACCGACGAAAAACAATAATTTTTGGAAGCCGAAAGCGCCATTCGACAGTCAGCATCGCCGCGGACGCAAACATCAAATTAATCAATGTGAATAATAATAATATGATCGTGGGTGGCGGGCCCCACCCGCTCAATAGAGAAACAAAAGCTGAAGCACTCTGTGCTGATCTGCTCTGATTATCTCTTAAAAAGAAATATTACTAATTAAAAAACAGACAGTGCGAACCTAAACCCGTTACCAAAATGGGAAAAAAAGAGAGAGCCGAGACATCCACGACAGGTCAGAGCGAATGGCCAATTGCACGCCATCGCTGTGGGGTTCTAATTAGTAGGATTTCCATATGGATACGGACTCTTCTTATTACTACGAAGAGGAAGAATATTGTGGACATTTAAAAGAAAGTTGTATTCCTTTTATTGCTATTTTGGTCTACCTTTTGTGGATTTGAAATTAAGGGGTTATTGTGGAACAATTATTACGTCCTCCGACCGGATGCAGAGGAACATCCGGTTGTAGGCAAAATCCCGCCTATACCGAGGTGTACCGAGTTTTTTTCAAAAAAAACTCGGTACATCTCGGTATAGGGGGGATTTTACTTACAACCGGATGTTCCTCTGCATCCTTACACCGGACCAAATAAAAGTTCGGTTATTGTGAGCACTTATGTTTTTTATTTTTATTTTGTTGTTAAGTAAAATATTTTTTATATTTTTAAATATATTATTTTTGTTTTTATTGAATATTAAATGAGTTGATTTACATGGTGTTGTTGATAGCGATGGCTAATAGGTTAGTAGTGGTGGCCAGCTAGGCGGTGATAGTGGATGGTGTGAGTTATTTTTAAAAATATGAAAAACATCTCTAAATTGTTTTTATTTCTTGGAAGTATATATCATTATTTTTAAAATAAATTAAAAATAATTAAAAATATATTTTTAATAATTATAATAATAACTTATAAAATAATTCATAAGAAGCTGAGGGGTAACTTTTGACCATTTATGTACTCTTAACTTTTTTATTTTATTTATGTTTATATATATATTGAGACTTAAAAATATGTTATATTTACCTTTATTGAATATTGAAATTAAAAATATATTATATTTACCTTTATTGAATATTGAATAAATTACTTTATGTGGTAGTTGAGGCAATCATTACTATTAGAACAACATCGATGGCAGTGGTAGCGATTAATGACGGTTGAGTTAATAATTAACGATAACCAATTGTGGCATGAGGTGGTAACCATGAATGGTTAGAGATATCAGTTGTCAATGACCGATGTGTTGGCATCAATAACTTTTAAAATTTTGAAGAAGAGAAGTTAAAAGTGGGTTTTCCTATAGAAGGCCTCCTCATGGCCATACTCACATATCATAAGCTTCTAAAAATAGAAAACCATAATATACATTTATGTATCACAACCTTGGTCTACGATAAGACTTTAAGTCATATCTTAAGAGGTAGTAGATCCTGAGTTAATATTGTAACAATTCATACTCTTAGACTTATGTTCCTGAATGCAAAGAAATTGTGCTCAAATAGATTTAAATTTCATGGCTTCAATAAAAAGGGACATCAAACATTTGGTTCTATCAACTTACCTCTATAGTTTGGCGAATTCAAAATTCTAAGTAAAATTCCATGTTATCGATGCCAACACACCATTCAATGATCTATAAGGGAAACCTTTATTATATGAGTATGTGATGATAATCTTATCATTATCATATGATATGATGTATACCTATGGCGAAGAAGTGTTCTCCATCTTGGGAGATTTGCAACTCTTTTATACCTATGAAAGATGAATATGATGATGCTAAGAATCCCATGCCTAAAAAGAAGATGATTCCCTAAATTACTTTTCCTACAAAATGGACTACTAGTAGGTCCCTCCTCCTTCAATTGGATTTATTCAAAAAGTGGAGGCAAGTTGGCAACAATAGGAAGATATTGAGGTTCTATACATGCAATTGAACCCTTAGAACCCATTGATTTGATCATAATCAATCCATTTGCTCATAATACGATCAAAGTTAGTCTATTTTGTAAACACTTAACCTAAATTGACTTATGACCTCCTAAACTCCAACACAAAATATTATTAACCATTAAAAAGATCTTCTTAAGTGAATATTAGTCCTTAGATTCAATTGAACCCATGGTTTGACAAATTGGTTAACCTAAAATAAGGTTTAACCCAAGGTTAGACCTTAATGTGTCAAATCAACTAAGCTACTATTAATATTTAAATTGGATAACCTAAATGGTTCTTAAGATTAAAATAGAATGTCTCTGGATGATTAACAACCTCACATAGCCAATTGATTCATCAATTGACCCAACTTGATCCATTTGAATTCAAATGGGCTAATTAAACCAAAATGGTTATAAATATCAAAAGGGCACAATTCACTGAACACATAACTTCATTAAAATGAATGTAAAATGACCTAATTTTGGTCAAACTAAGTTGACCTTAAGTTTGACCATAATTAGTAAAGAAATTCAAAAGTTTTCATTAATGAAAACACTTACTTTCTAAGGTGATTCATCCGAAGTAAACCACCAAAAATAATCAAGTCATTGGAGAGAAAACTTAGCCAAGGATGTTGGGAAGATAACACTACTTTGGCCCAAACCATTTGACTTATCCAAGTGGGTTAATTTAACCAAATGGGTCAATATACCCATATGGCACCCAATTGTGATTAATATAATTTAACACTATCTAAATAACCAAATTAAATAAATTTAATTGTCAATTTAAAGCTAAAAATGAGCTGTAACTCACTTAGCAAAATTTTATCTTACCTAAATCAGTTAACCCATGGTTAATCATAATAAAAGCATGCTAAAAAGATATTATCATAAGTATAAATATCCTATAGGAATCCTCCAAGTTCAAGCATATAGTAAAGTTTTGTTCCCTTCCCGGATTGCTCCCTTACCATCAAATCACTTGATCAAGGTAGGTGGCAAATTGAGACGAGCTAATGCTATAAGAAAGCTATAATTTAACTTTACCAACTGCTTATAAAAGTATATAACCATTCCCATTATAGGAGGGATGAGCCTTCACTTCACTAAGCTTCTTGCAACTCACCACACCCTTTTACCTATTTGATAGATGCTGATTAGCTCCAAGAACCTCTGACTTTATATTTGAATTTTATTCTTTTTCAACCCAATTATATATACCACTTCAATTTTTGCTAGAGTTCCTTGCAGCTTACTACGAAGGTGAGGAATCCATTTCATTGGCATTAACTTGCCATGTAAGTAATGAAACTGGACCTAAGCTGCTCTTCTTGTTGGTTGCTAGCTTTATAGAGACAACCAGGTTATGACTAGGTGTACTAAGCCCATGCTTAGGGAGCCCTAGGCTCTCTCTTGCTCAATATATAAAAAAATTCTATAGAGGATCTTTCTATAACAAGATTTTTATCTTATGTATAAATTAAGTTAGTTGGCTTGGACCAAGTCTAAATCTCTCTTTTGCTTCTGCAATGAAGGAAGATGAAATCAAAATCATTGAATGTTTTTAAATAGATTGAACAATTTTAATTGAGTTGGAATTATGTCAATCCATTTTTTCATATCCAGATGAATTCCCAAGGAATTATTTTGTATTTTTGCTTTGATGAAGCTATACAATCAAATTTCATGAAATTTTTATAAGACATACATTAGACTATAGAGAATTTATGAAAAACTTGCATCTTAAAAGTCTTTAGGTTTTTTATTATAAAAAAATTATTACTTACCTATTTTTATTCATTAATCTATGAAATGGTACTAAAAAAATACCAAATGCATTTGGGAGGAAATTTATAATGAGCCTTCCATAAATTTGTCAATTTTTAATGAATCATAATATGTATATTATGATTTTTTTAGTGGTGATTTCATTTAGAAATTTTCAACAATTATGATTTTAATTTAAAATTTATCAAAAAAATTAGTGAGTGATCCAGACATAGTATTATGCTTTTATGAATTTCTTAAGCATTTTTGGAGGACATTTATAAAATTTTAAATTAAATTTGAAACAAATAATTGATAAAATTAGCAAAGAAAATTAGATCTCTTAATCAAATTAGAGTAAGGAAAGATAAGCTAATAATGACTTTAATAAATTAATCATCAAACAACACAGGTTGGTTGAGATAAGAGACAAAAACTATTAAATAAGATATTATACTATAACCATTATTAATTTCATCCACAGTGCACATGATTGGCTAAAGCAAAAGGTAATGATAAGAAAGTAAAGCACAAGAAAAAATGGGGCATATGTTGATTTTTATGTGATTCATAACTAATGCCTAGATACAATCCTTAAGCCATCCAACTCAAAGATTCACTGCTCTCTCTGTTGACAATTACGGATCATAGTAGACTTCTTTTTAACAAGTAATAAAGATATCCTATAATCTCTTCTTCTCATATAAGCAAGAAAATCAATAGTCTAGATAACTAGCTAGCTCACCTTGCACCCTCTTACCAACATAGAGCCTTTAAGATCTCACCAATCTCTTACAAACTCAATCAAATAATAGCTCTCATTACTCAACAACCATTGAAGGAATGAGTTATAAGAGAAGTGCACTAGTTCATAAGGATTTTTTAAACTTAGGGTGTTTAAATAAAAAAGCACAAATAAATCTCAAACAAAGCACTCCTCTCTTTATGATTTATAATCTCTCATTCATTTTAGAGTTTTTAGAAGGGAATTTATATTAACTAATCAAACAACAAAGCTTAAAATAAGTTGAGTTGCAAGTATGAGTTGATCATATGGTATGATCCAAATACCATAACAATTAGTTAAAATTACCAAAAAATAATATAATTCCATATTTGTTTAATTATCCAATATGGTTCATAGTGATGGGATTATGGAGGTCAACCTTAGAGTTGAAGGTAAACTTGAATTGTGGAGATCAACCTTAGAGTCTAAAGATTTTCTCTTGAGTAGATCTAAAATTGAATATATTGAGTGTAATTTTAGTAGCAATAGACCTAGTGAGGGAATTGTGACTTTGGGCGATCAAGTTATTAGTAAGAGTATACGGTTTAGATATCTTAGATCTATTATTCAAAGTGATGGTGAAATAGATTAGGATATTATCAGCAGAATTCAAGTTGGTTAGTTGAAGTGGAAGAATGCATCAAGCTTATTATGCGATAGAAAAGTCCCCCTCAAACTTAAGGAGAAATTCTATAAGATGGTGGTGAGACTTGCAATGCTTTATGGTGCCGAATGTTGGCCATTAAAAGAGAAGCATAATACTAAGTTAAGTGTTACATAGATGAGGATGCTTAGGTGGATGAGTGGCTTTACCTTTAGAGGTAGGATACGAATTGAGCATATATATGAAAAGGTTGGAGTAGCCCCAGTGGAAGATAAGATTAGAGACAGTCGCCTTAAATGATTTGGCCACATTAACCGGAGGCCTTTTGATGAGCCGATTAGGAAAGTTGAGGTATTAGATTTGACTTATGTTAAGAAAGGTAGGGGTAGACCTAAAAAGACTTGGTTAGAAAATATTAGAAATGATATTTTTTAATTAAATTTAAATGAGAATTTGACTTTTAACAGGGCACAATGACGAAAAAGGATTCATGTAGCCGACCCCACATAATGGGAAAAAGGTTTAATGTTGTTGTTGTTGTATCCAATATGGTTCATATTTACCCTATGATTAGTTATGACATATATGTATTAATTATCCTCTTAATTTCTACAACTTAATTAGATAATTTTATAAGGTGATAATATAATACAATATGTATCATATAGTATGATAAGAAGTGTTTACAACATGGCAACTCTCATTTCCTTACCTGTCAAATTGTGTATAATACAAGAGCCTGCTGGCTCACCACGTCTATTAAATACAGCTTTGTTATTGGTATATTGACATATATCTAGCTCAAAATAGTGTGAGAAAAATTGAGTAGTCTCATAAATTAAGTATGCTTCACATATTGATACATTAGGACGTGCTTTATTCTATACAGTCTTCTTAATTTATTTAAATACAGGAATAATGTATGGTTATGAAATAATAATTTGCTAATAATATTAGACATGTTATGTCTACACAAAATTATCTCTCAAAAGGATACATCTTCTAATATTGAACATGTCCACAAAATTTAGTCTCATATAGTAAATGTATGGGTAGATGCTCCATGGAGTCAAAAAATACTAGAAGAAATATCCTCTCAAGCTTGCACATAATGAAAGGAATATTTTGCTCAATATGTACCAAACCTTTTTTTATTTAGTCTTGATGAGCATAAGCTCTCAAAGAAGATAGTTAGTTTGGTCAAGGGATTTTAAATTGAATCTAAAACAAAATTGAAAGCAGTGGGCAATAAATATTCCATAATTAAAGATGTGAATGTCATGACTTTTCAATCCAAACAATCTCTCTGATCTTATGTCAAAACATCTACTATGATTGGAAGCATATCCATCAAATAGCTTTAGGCTTTGCACTCTTTCATAAATTGCTCGACTCTGCTCTAAAGTGAAGGTGAAAGAAGTTTATCATTTTTATCTTCCTCCAACTCAAGTGTTTTCCTTTTATAAATATTCTTCAAGTCCATCATAATTTTTATAATATCTTTAGATTTGCTATTATTATTTATTATTGTATTGAATACATTCTTGAAAATATTTTCCTATATATTTATCACATCCAAATTATGTCTAATTAAGTTTGTTCACCAGTATGACAAAGATCAGAAAATACTCTTCTTTGTTTATTTGTGAATAACTCAATACATGAGCACTTTGTAAATAGCTAATATTGGAGAATAAATTATCATGGTATAAAATTTGCTCTTTCAAATATTTTCTCACTGTTAACCTTAATGGAGGTTGTCATCTTTATTTGATTTTTAGTGAAAGCATTCTTATTTTGCTTGAATGAATAGTTTATAAGTGATTGTCAAACAAAGTGTTCTTGTCCCCATGCTTTAAAGTGAACGATTTAGTATTTTTTATATAATATGGGCAAGCTAGCTTACCTATGGTGCTCCAACTAATACTCATACCATATGATGAGAAGTCACCAAATATCTAAAGTAATACTTTCCTTAATGTAAAATTTGTTTATTGGAGATATCATATGTAGTAATTCCTTCATTCCATAATAATTTTAAGTCGATGATTAAAGGTTGCAAGAACACATATATATTTACTTTTAGATTATGTGGGCCTGGAATGATAAGTATAAAGCATATTTATGGTATAATCATATATAACTCTAGAGAAAGATTATATGGGGTGAGTATCATTGGCCAATATGGGTAAGGTGAGACAAACTAGCTAAATGAAGTAAAATCATATACACATAAATCTAATTTTACATTTCTTGATTATACAGTAAATGTAGAATATATATGGTCAAAGTATTTTCAAGCCTATGCTTTTAACGGATGTGCCAGAATAACTACTTGTGAGATGTGTTTATTATGCCATATCATATAAGTAATAGAGCATATAGATGCATATAAATGTTGTAATCTGGGTCAATAATCAACTAATTGACATATATCCTTATGCTTTTTTAGAATTTCGTTTAAATATAGGCACGTTATAATAATGACATGAAATATCTAACATATTATCTATATAGTACAATATGCATCCATTAATACAGAGACATATTTTTATAGCTGTCAAATTAAGTTTGAAAATTATTTTTTTAGTCTAATATAAATCAGTTAGAATTATATTATTTATCAGGTTGGTCCCCTTAAGTAGGCCATGAATAGATTAAAGTGTTCTCTGGGTACATTATATTATATCAATATGCTTAACATCTTCGCAATAACAAATAACTCTAAGTAGTGCACCCATTCCAAATTAGTTTTTATGCAGCGTGCAATAAATTATAAAAGTTTTGCACATTCTTATGCATGGACTCTTAGGTATATTGTTAAAATTTTGGCCTAGTTGTATTATAAACCAAGTCCTCAAACATCCTAATTTTATCTTCCCACCAGAGAAAAACGTATTTTCGCGGGCTATTTTTGTCGGAAAATGGCCAAAATCCGTCAGAAATTGCATTTCGACGGATTTCCGGCGGAAATATTTTCTCGCCGGTTTCACACGCGTCGTAAAAGGACTTCCCGCGCAAAAAATTCGCGGGGAAAACTTTTCCGGCACATTACCGACGGAATTTCCGCTGGAAAAAAATTTCCCGTCGAAATTTTTAATGCGCCGGAATGCAAAAAAAAAAAAAAAAAAAAAAAAATAGAACAATAAGCTAGCGCTGCTACCGCTGCTCCTCCCATCCGCGCCTGACCCGACTGCAAGCATGGTCGACCCGACTGCCCCCCGCGTGGACCAGCGAAGAGCCCAACTCACCGACCCGACTGCCCCCGCGTGGACCAGCGCAGCGCCCCGCCTTCAGCGGGATTCGAACCCCGCTCAACTCTCCCCCGCCTTCAACTTCTGCCAACTACTCATGAAACCAAAAACTAAGAGTTTTGTTACTTTTTTTATTTAACCTATTGCGGATAATTATTAAATCAGTTTAACAACAAAATTTAAAAATTATAACTTAATTTAACAAAATAAATAATTTTAATTTTTATTATAATTTAAGGTTAAATTTAAATCATTTAATTTTTGTTATTAAATAATTAATTTATAATTTTTTTTTTATATTTCAAGTTATTAAATTCAATAATTTAAGTTATATTTTAAAATAAAAAAATTAATTTTTAATTTGTCGGAAATCGCCGGAAAATCCGTCGGAAATGCCTTCAGAAAAAATTCGTCGGAAAATCAGTCAAAAATTATGTCGGAAATTCGTTGAAAAAAATCCGTCGGAAGTCCGCCGGAATTTGCGACGAATTTATTTTCGCCGGAAATTCTGTCGGAAATGAGCTGTTTTCCTGTAGTGTCCTCAATTATGTTGGAACTGATAGATAGGCTGCACTGAGAGTCAAAATGATGAGGCTCATACTCACTATGTGAAGTCCAATACTTATATTATGGTATGAATCTTCTATGATATAGATCAATAGTAATCTTATCTAGTGGATGTAAACTTGATTTTTGTATTTAAAAATGGACAATAAAACCTTCCGTCTGATATAAAGAATGTAATTGATAGCCTACCTAAATGAAATAATTCACTCCATTCAAAAATTCATATGTTAATATCTTGTGTCTATGCAACAATTTGTTATATCTAATTTTAATTGTTTTGAATATCCATAACACACTTGGGCTATAAATGACTACATCCAAATAATAAAATTTGTGTCAATTTAATGTTATTTATATATAATTTTTGTCATAATTTTTTTTAGATAACATCTTATATAATCAAGATATACAATAATGATATTTGACCAAACTATCTAAGAAAAAACTCTTAATCTTATCTTGCATTGTAGCTACTCTAGCCTTTTCATGTGTATATGCTAATTTTGTATCCTTTCTTTAAGAATAAAGTCACTCATCCACCTGAGTATACTCATATTTGCAACACTAAACTTAATATTATGCTTCTCTTTTAATGGCCAATATTCTGCACCATAAAACATTATTGTAGGTCTCTCACCACCATTTTATAGAATTTTCTCTTAAGTTTGAGGGAACATTTCTATCTCACAACAAGCTTGAGGCATTCCTCCACTTCAACCATGCAATAATGATATGTGACCAAATTATCTAAGGCGACTCTATCTATAATCTTATCTTCTATTAGAGCTAATACTGCCTTTTCATGTATATGATCATTTCCTATCATATCTCTAAGAGTAAATACAGTCATCCACCTGAGCATCCTCATCTATGCAAAACTTAATATTATGCTTCTCTTTCAATGACCAACATGCTACACCTTAAAGCAATGCAGGTCTCACCACTTATAGAATTTACTTAAGTTTGAGGGGGACTTTTTTTATCACATAATAAGCCCGATATAGTCCTCCGCTTCAACCATACAATAATGATAAGAAACCAAAATATCTAAGGTGACTCTCTTTAATCATATCCTCCACTGAGCTACTCCAGCCTTTTTACGTACATGCTCATTTCATATCTTCTCTAAGGTAAAGCTTCATCCACCTAAGCATCTTCATCTTTGCAATACTTAACTTAATATTATGCTTCTCTTTTATTGGCCAACATTTTGCACCATAAACATTGCATGTCTCACCCACCATTTTATAGAATTTTCCCATAAACTTGAGGAGGACTTTCTTATCACACAACAAGCCTGGTGCTTTTCTCCACTTCAACCATCCAACTTAAAATATGCTAATAATATCACAATCTATTTCACCATCACTATAAACAATGGATCCAAGATGTCTAAAATGTGTACTCTTATTAATGACTTGATTGCCCAAAGTCACAATCCATCAACTATATGTATTATGACTAAATTTACACTTAATATATTAAGTTTTAGATCTACTCAAATGAAAACCTTTAGACTCTAAAGTTGACCTCCATAATATAATTTTACCTTCAACTCCCTCTCTAGTATTATCAACAAGAAGAATATCATCAACAAAAAGCATACATTAGAAAAAAATTTACGTGATTTGGACGAAGAAGGCGTGCAAAAGGAAGAAAGATAGATACCTTCATAATGAATAGGTTCCATCAAAGGGTGAAGGAGGTGTGACTTCAGGTGTGATAGAAGAACGATGAGGATGTGTGACTTCAGCTACGACCTCAATTCGACCAAAAGAACGGTGAGGAGGTGTGACTTCAGATGCAACAAGAAGGAATGCATCATCGAAGGAGTCAAGGAAGTAACTTAGCAACTCATTCAAAAAGCCCTATATGCAAATGAACAGCCGGAGAAGAGATGAGCCTAGCAAGTGACGACGGAGGCAAAGTCAAAGAGCAAAGAGAAAGGAGAAAGGGCTAAGGAGAGAAGTCAAACGACAAGCAAATGAAACAGATGTACACGATTAGATATGATAATTTGAGAGCTATTTGCAGCGGCTTTGTGACAAAAATTGACACCGTAAATTTGGGGCGGCTTTTTTTGACACAAATCTGTCGTAAATTCCATCCAAAATTTTAGGCAAAATTTTTGTTGCAAATTCATTGACAATTTCGACAAACAACATTCCACCATAAAGTCCGCAAATCTGTCACATATAACTGACCATCCTGTACAAATTTTTTTTTAATATTTTATGAATTTTACAAAGCAAGTATTTTTTTTTCCAAATAGTAAGTGGTGTTGTAGAGTGGATGATGAACAATCCAAATCTTTACTTCATTAATTGGTAGTTTCAGAGAGTAGTCATTAAAGCAATTTATAAATATTTTTAGCTTAATTGATTAGTATGACCCACTTACCAATCAAAAGATCTTAAGCTAAACTTCTTAATTATTCAGCTATAATTTTAATGAGAATATGGGTTCTATATGAGCTTGCATGGAGAAATTGTAAGATGACTAAATGCAGAGCCTTGACACAAGTGAGGACTCCTACCTTGGCTCAACCAGCTTCTCTAACTATGTAAGGAGAAATTATTAAGTGCAGTCATCGGACCGCCTGGAGGCAGATTAAGATGCGCCGCCAACTCGATACACAAAATTAGTACACAACAAAATGGTGACATGACGCATCTCCGATTCGCCTCTAAATGACGTCCGATGAACACACGTAATAATTTCACCTATATAAGTGCCATCTTTTGTCAAAGTCCCTTAATTACTTGGAAGTGGGGACCGTTCTTATATTATTTTCCCCCCAAATGTCATGCTTTGTTGGCGTTGTTAGCATCACACTATAACGTGTGGTTAAGTTTCCTTATTCAATCCGTGTAGGTAGCTGCAATTATTTAATCTTGTATGATGACTAATGCTTGACGTTGAATGGGATGCTACAAAATTCTATCACAATAAAGGTCGAATATTTATTTTTGAGGTATTTTTAATTAATCAAAAGATGGGACAATAGATACTAATGATAAATTTTTAAAAACATAGAAAAATAATTTCTATTTTATATTCATACAAACAGCTAGCTAGAAAAATTTTCATAATATATAATTTAATATTTAGATTTCTTATATTTTAAAGAAAAAAAATGAGAAATATTTCAGATGCCTGAAAGTTTACTTTACATCAAGCTATTTTTTTTTTAACATGTGAAATACTTATTGAAGTCCGTCGTGAATAAATTTAGTCTAAACTAATTTGAATATGACTTTTGTTCAAATCAAGTTTGAGCAAAGCTAGAATATTATTTGAACTATGGTTCAAAGATTCTTTCATGGGCCCATCCCATGATTTCTTCCCCAATGAGCTAGTGTTACTTTGCTATTTTGAGATCACATCAATGAGGGTGAGGGAGGAATGCACGAATGCGGTGCGGGGGCGAGGAAGCAAGTGTGAGGGCAAGAGAGTGATTGGGGGTGGGACTGCGTGTGCGCGCTTGCGAGACTAGGCCTGTGGGTGCGAGTGCCGCGAGTGCGAGGTCTACTCGGGTCCAGGAAAGTTGCTTGAGCAAGGTCTGAGGTCGGAAGGGTGACTCAGGTGAAACTGGGTCAAATTCGTGTTAATGGGTTGACATAGACTCGACCCAATTTTTTAAACTGGTAAAAAATGGAACTTGAACCCGCCTTATTTGTTAAATTTGTTAACCATAATCCAAATTTTTCAAGTCGGGTTCTTGTTTGGTTATCGATTCGGATCAATAATTGACACTCCTAGTCACAACTAGTATATTCATTGATAAACTTTGATTACAAAAGTATATGGACTTTAACAAATTATAGAACTACAAAAAATTTAAAATTTGTAGCTCTGTCATCCAAAAGTACAAATTTTTAATGAAGAAATTTGAGGACATCTTCATTCAAATATAATCATGGGTGGATCCTCATATTGGGGGGGGGGGGCAAATGCGCACCCTTAAAATTTTTTTTTTAATTTTAGAGGATATTTTTTGGAATATTTTGGATATTTTGCCTCCTCTTAAAAAAAAATTTTGCCATAATTTTATCAATCCTAATCATTTTTGCCCATCCACTATCAAAAAAAATTTTTGCCTACCCTAAAAAAAGAAGTTGGATCCGCCCCTGAATATAATTTACATGATTTATTAATGTATTTTAATTAAATTTAAACATAAGTAATCAAAAAATTATTATATTATATCTAATTAATTATTGATTCTGATCGGATTTAAAATATTCCCATTTTGATGAAGTGAAGATGACAAAAATAAAGGCAGTTAATTGCGCAATGTGGGGGCAAATTATTGGGTCAGGTGACCGAACGCAGAGATAGGTCCGGATATTAATAAAATATTATTTTAAATTTAGCGCAAGTAAAGCGCAGGTAAAGCGCAACTAAGCGCAGGTAAAGCGCAAATAAAGTGCAACTAAAGCGCAGCTAAAGCGCAAGTCAAAAAGCGAACTATAAGCGCAGGTAAAGCGCAGGTAAAGCGCACTAAAGCGCAAGTCAAAAAGCGCAACTTTAAAGCGCAAGGTGACGCGGCAAATTTTTATTGGATGTCCGAACTTATATTTTGCCTCCGGTCACCTGACCCAATAATTTGCCGTGGGATTGTGATGCGCACGCAGGCACCTCATCGCACGCCGCACGGTGAGGAGAAAGGGCGGGCAGGCGGGCTCGGGAATGGGCCACGTGACCCGATGAGACCCATTGCCCAGGGCCGTTGCGACGACGATCGCATACGTGTCGAAATCAAGTAGATTGATTGTACGGACGCGTACCTGTCGAAAGCGGAACACTCGTCACCTAGTCCCAACCCTCGTACCGTGTGGTGGGCCAGCCTGCCTCGCCGGTGCGGCTTGCCATTGGTCCCCTTTCTTATTCTCACGCCCACCACCGAATGGGAGAGCGTGCAAAAACCAGAAAAAGGGTGGGAAGATAAAACCATAGGCGGATTTCGTGTGGTTTCCGTTTCTCCGCTACACGACTTTACCTAAACCGGAGAGGTATTATTGAAGGAGGGCCCAGGAGAAGACGAAAAATGGGAGGAGGGGTCACTAGCCGGAAAAGATTTTCCTATCTTTGGGCTTTTCTTTTGTCTTTGTCGCGCTGCTGCGGCCCCGGAAATAAGGGGAGGTCGAGGAGGAGAAGGTGGAAGAGGAATCTGCTACCTGGAGCTGGATTCGCTCCACCTGGCTTTCCTTGACGGGATTAGTTGTTCTTCACCGTTTCTATTTCTGGTTAGCCTATGATCTCCGCCTGCTTTGTTTGTGTGTTGGATCCGTTGCCCTTAACTTCTGTTTATCCGATTCCCTTATTTGTACAGAGAATAAACATGGTGAGGGGAAGGACGGAGATGAGGCGGATAGAGAATCCGACGAGTAGGCAGGTTACGTTTTCAAAGAGGAGGAATGGGTTGCTAAAGAAGGCTTTTGAGCTGTCCGTGCTCTGCGAAGCTGAGATTGGCCTTATCGTCTTTTCTCCTCGCGGCAAGCTCTACGAGTTCTCCAGCTCCAGGTTATTTCCCTCCCTCTCTCTCTCTCTCTATCTATCTTTCTCTCTTTCTATATAATATTAAATATCATATCTTATCGGCCTCCTAGTTAAGGTTTCTGTGGATGATTTGAAAGCCTGAAGCGCAATAACAAAAAAAGTTAATGTTCACCATCAAGTCGAGTACTCACGTCGAGATATATCTCCTCCAGATCGGATTTTCTGGGTTGTTATCTCACGCCAGTGTTGATCTCATCCCTCTTTCTCTCTCCTTTTGATTTTGGAATTAGCTGAGATGAGATCAATGGAGTTTTTTGTTTGCTTTCTTTTTTTAGAAGTTTTACTTGTTTTAGGGTACCGGATAGGCTTATTTTTTTCTGCAAAGGCGGAACTTTCTGTCTAGTTCATTATCGTTCCATTTTCCTTGCAAGGGTTTTCCATTTTGGTTTCTTTTTTTTTTATATTCTTGTTTTTCAGTCGAGGAGATACTATTGCGTTCGAGTAGATTATACGGATGGAGAATACTTTGGGTGCTCTTAAGGGAGAGAAAGTAGTACCGCTTGCACATGGGAATAATATCGGGGACGGCAATGGAAGCAAATATGTGGTTGGAGGGTGGCCAAGATATTTTTTTGAGTTATTTTTCCTCACTATCGACATAAATTCGTCGCACGAATTTACATTATCATCATTATTGTTCGCATAATGTTCACAATTAAAAAAAAAATTAATAAAAGAATATCTTCGCGGCTTGAATGCATCGCGGTGAAATAAAATAAGGGATTTGTAGTCTGGCCAAATTAGTGAGCCGTTCTCATTTCTAGAGTTGCTTCTTTTAGTGTTGTGTTCATTTCATGTGTGGAAATACTCATCGGACAATATTTTTGTTGCTAAAAATAGGACAAGAAAGTGAGCAGGTTGATCAACTGGGCTTATGGAGCTTTTAAGAGAAATTTACTGCGCGATTGTACTTAATAGATTTTTTGCTTGGATGCGCATGGCTTTTGCGATTGCTTCTATGCATCAGTACTGGGTAGACATGATCGATGTTATCTGTAGCTCCACGGGTAGTCCTATTGCTTCCCAATCAATTTATTGAAAGCTGTACTGCAACTTAGTTCCATATGAAAAACTAAACCTTAGCTAGCATACAAGAAGGACAAGTAGCTTAAATTAGGTTCCAGAAGCTGTAAATGGGATGCATTTCGTAGGTTGTATGTTATATGGGAGAACTATACTTCTTATATATATAACTAAATTGAAGGGCTGTAGTTCATGAGGTGTTTGACACATTTGTCAAATGTGTTAACTTAGGGGATGTAGAGAGCCTTTCTCTAAATAGTAAAGAAGCAGTATACAAAGAGGTTGGGGGTAAATATCCAAGAAGACCGAGGATTTGAGGAATTTATTGTGATAAAGATTGAGCACAAAAAATGTAGTATTTCTGCAATGATAACTCAATCTTTATTATGTGTTTGAAAATGTTAGTAGCCGTACGCTTACATAAATATATGGAAATTTTAGTTTGCAATAGCGTCTCAGTTTTGATATGTTGGCAGGATTTTGTGTAGTACCTTATACAGTTATAGGATCAATGTAAGAGATCATGTTCGGTCAAGTTCCATCAAATGCCCTGAGCTAAAAATTCAAAATTTTAATTTTGTCTTCAAGTTCTAGTCATGTTAAAAGTAATCTTCTTTGAGTTAATTTTATTGCTGATTCGAGCCAAAAGTATTATTTTTATAACGATATTTTTGTTAACGTTATTGGCTACACCTTTTAATCTGCATATTATGATGTTATTAAGATGCTAGGGAGTTATATAATTAAATATAAGGATTTTGATGTTAGATATATAAATAGATTAAGAATTTTGTGGCATATATATATATATATATATATATATATATATATATATATATATATATATATATATGCGCGCGTGTTAAAACTTGCATGTATTATGTTTTCCTTAAGTTGAATCAAACTAATTTCAGGCGAACATTTTTGAACATGAGCAAATTAAATTAAATTACTAATTTATTGAAACTTCAGGGAATATTGAGCAAGTTTTAAGTTTTTAATATAGTTTAAACCCTAGATTAACACCTATTCTAGAAAGGAATTAATCTTATGCATTTGAAATAGAGATTCATAGATATAGCATGCACTTCCAGTTCTATCTCATAGTGTAAGTGTTTTTTTTGAGGTTATGCTGTGTTTATTTTTGTTGATTAGTTCCTTTGTCAAAGAAGTCTAACGTTGGATATCACTTTAAAACATTTTGCTTCCCCAATCTGTCACTCATTTTTAATTTTTTGAGTATAATGAATTATTGAATAGTTGAAATATTAATCTCCTTATGAAAAAAGGATACAAACGCTAAGAAAACTATTGAAATTTTTTATTCATTCGAAGACAAATATCTTGAAAATTATTATAACGACACTATAGTCTCACATGATTATTAGATGCTATGATTTATAGCTGTAACGATAATTCCTAATTGTGAGATTGATGGATTATCATCCATCCAATCATTCCCGCATATGGTGATCCATTATTCCAACACAACAACAATAACAAGCCTTTGTCCCACTACGTGGAGTCGGCTACATGAATCTTTTTTTTCTTCCCATTGTGTCATGTTAAAAGTCAAACTCTCATTTAAATCTAATAAAGAAAGATCATTTCTAATATTTTCTAACCAAGTATTTTTAGGTCTACCTCTACCTTTCTTAACATAAGTCAAATCTAATACCTCTACTTTCTTAATCGGGTCATCGGAAGGCCATCGTTTTATGTGACCAAACCTTCTAAGGCAACACTCTCTATTCTTATCTTCCACCGGAGCTACTCTAACCTTTTCACTTATGTACTCATTTTGTATCCTATCTCTAAGGGTAAAACCACTCATCCATTGAGCATCCTCATCTCTGCGACACTTAACTTAGTATTATGATTCTCTTTTATTGGCCAACATTCGGCACCATAAGCATTGCAGGTCTCACCACCATCTTATAGAATTTTCCCTTAAGTTTGAAGACTTTTCTATCACACAACAAGCCTAATGCATTCCTCCACTTCAACATCCAACATGAATTCTTAATATCCCCATCTATTTCATCATCACTCTGAATAATAGATCCAAGATATCTAAAATGTGTACTCTTATTAATGACTTGATCTCCCAAGGTCAATTCCCTCACTAGGTCTGCTACTACTAAAATTATATTCCATATGTTCAGTTTTAGATCTACTCAAGCAAAAATATTTAGACTCTAAGGTTGACCTCTATAATTCAAGTTTACCTTCAACTTCCTCTCTAGTCTTATAAACAGGAAGTATATCATCAGCAACAAGCATACACCAAGGTATATCCTCTCTCAAATGTCTAGTGAGAACATCCATGACTAAAGCAAAAAGATATGGGCTTAAGGCTGATTCTTGATGTAATCCAACCAAAATTGAAAAATACTTGGTCAAACCACTGTGTTTGAACACAAGTAATAGCTCCTGCATATATACCTTTAATGATTTGAATATAAGCGTTATTAACTCATTTCTTTTCAAACTCTCCAAAGAACTTATCTTAGAACTTTATCATATGCTTTCTCTAAATCAATAAATATCATATGTAGATGTTCCTTTTTCTCTCTATATTTCTCACTACAAAAAAATAACTTATTACCAGCGGAATTTCCGGTGGCTTTCCGACGGACTGATTTTCAAAGGATTTTCTGGCGGATTTCCGACATATTACAATGAAATATTTTCGACAATTTTTTTTGCAGATTTTCCGATGGATTTCCGAAGGATTTGTTACCGGCGGACTTTCCGACAGATTTTTCGGCGCATTTTAATAATTTGTAAAAAATACATTTTAATGATTTAAATAATTAATAAATTTATAGCTTATTTTAATTAATTATTAATTTAATAATTTATTTTAGTTAATTATTAACTTAATAGCTTATTTTAATTAATTATTAATTTAATAATTTATTTTAGTTAATTATTAACTTAATAGCTTATTTTAATTAATTATTAATTTAATAACTTATCTTAATTAAATAATTAAAATAAGTTGTTAAACTATTAATGAATTATATATTGCTCTAATAACTTAATTTATTTAATTATTAATTTAATGTCTCTTTATTAACTTTGATATATATATATATATTTTAAATTTTAATACTGCTAATAATATTTAAATATAAAATATATAACTTATTTATACATTTTGCACTGCAGCAAAGTGGAAGGCTCCATGAAGTTATTCCAATAGGTTGGGGTTTGAATCATGGCGGGGATGCACGGGCGGTCAGGGGAGGGTTCGGGCCTGCAAGCGTGCTGGCGGGCGCGGGTTCAGGCTGACTGGCGGCTCACATGGGCGAGTTCGGGCTGGCGGGAGCCAAGGGTTCGAGCTGGCAGGCTCGCTGGCTGGCGGGCGGCGTGGGTTTGGGCTGGTGGTAGTGGGTTCGGAATCGGGCTGGCAGGAGCAGGCGACAAGAGGCGGGTTCGGGCCTACATTTTTAGTTTTTTTTCTTATTTTTTTTATTCTAGCAGAATTTTTCCTCCGGACAGCCACCGGACAATTTTCCGGCGGCCAAATTCTGCCAGAAAAATTTCCCAGCGATTTTTTTCGCCGAAGTTTTTTTCTGATGCTCGTTTTACCGACAAAAACATTTTCGTCGGAAATCCGCTGGAAAATGATGATTTTCCGAAGGAAAAATCCGCCGATAATAGGTGATTTTTTGTTATTGTCTCCATGAAACCTCTCAATAAATGTATGGCTTCAATAGTTGTCCTACCCGACATGCATCCAAATTGGTGATCCATTATTCTGTAGGATGAAAATTTTCTTATCTAATATTTATCCTCATGTGAGTGCATACTACAGCAAGAATATTAACATTTTTAATTTGTGTGATTTTTGTAGATGATATTGAAAAGTTAAAACAATTGAGGAAATGCTTATAAGATTTAAAGCTTAGCACTAGTAAAAACAAATATTAAGTATATAATATGTAATTTTGACATGTTTAAAATTGTCAACGATAAATTAATATATAAGAACTTTGTGCCATGCATGTATGTAAATCTACCTAATAGTAATTATTAACATAAGCATCTATATATGGGTGTGTTAAAACACACATGTATTAAGTTTAATTTATGTAAAATCAACTTAATTTGGGGCGAACATTTTTGAATATGAGCAAATTAAATTAAATTTCTAATTTATTGAAACTTGAGGAAATATTCAGCAAGTTTTAACTTTTTAATATAATTTTAAACCCTAGATTAACACCTATTCTAGAAAGGAAATCTTATGCATTTGTAATAGAGATTCATAAACTTATTATAGTATGCACTTCCAGTTCTATCTCACAGTGTAAGTGTGTTTTCCCGAGGTTATGTTTTGTTTATTTTTGTTGATTAGTTCCTTCGTCGTTGGATATCATTTTTAAACATTTTGCTTCCCCATTTTGTTACTCTTTGTGAATTTTTAGAGTATATTGAATTGTTGAGTAGTTGAGCACTATTAACCTCCTTATGAAAGAAGTATACAAATAGTAAGAAAACTATTGAAATTTTTTCTTCCTTCGAAGACAAATCATGGAAATTATTGTAGCTACACTATAGTCTCACATGATCATTATATGTTATGATTTATAACTGTAATGATAATTCCTTATCGTGTGATTGATGGATTATCATCCATCCAATCATTCACACAAATGGTGATCCATTATTCCTTAGGATGGAAAATTTCTTATATAATTTTTATCAACATGCAAGTGCATATTAGAGCAAGAATATGCAAGTTTTTTATTTGTGAGATTATTGTAGTTGATATTGAAAAATCAGAACAATTGAGGAAATGTTTATAAGATATAAAGCTTAGCTGTGGTAAAAATAAAAATGAAATATGTAATATGTAATTTTGACATGCTTAAAATTATCAACTATGAATTAATATATAAGAATTTTGTGATATTTATGTAAATCTACCTAAAAAATATATATATATATATATATATTATTTCGGGATAACATTTTTTAACATGAGCAAATTAAATTTAATTTCTAGTTTATTGAAACTCGATGGAACATTGAGCAAGTTTTAAGTTTTGAAAATAATTTTAAACCCTAGATCAGCACCTATTCTAGAAAGGAAAGCTTATGCAATTTGATGACTAAAAATTACTGATAGCAAAGTTGAATGGGGCAGAAATAAAAATGTTAAGACGAACAACTTGCAAAACTAGAAAGCATAGTTAATAAATGATTAGATGAAAGGCACTATGATGGTAGCCTTTATTGATGATAAGTGTTACTCTCATAGTTGTTGGCATAAGAGTCATATAAATATTACACTATACACTAAATAGATTCATAAAATTAGGGGTGTAAACGAATCGAGTCGACTCGAGTTTCTGCTTAATAAAGCTAAGCTTGTTTAGTTGTTACTGAGCTCTCAAGCTAGAGCTCGACTCATTAAAAGATTCATAGGCTCTTGCTCGACTCGATTGTTGAGCTCGATTTGGTAGTTTTAAATTAATTTTTTTGTTATTTTAGAGTTTTTATATTTTAATATCAAATTAACTTAAAATTATTAAAATTCATTATAAAATGGTAATTTAAATTAATTATTAAATATATTTTAATTTAAATAAGCGGCTCAACGAGCTTTCGAGCCGAGCCAGGCTTGAGCTCGAACTCATGGCTCGATAAGCTGACTCTTGAGCCGTTAATGAGGTGAGCTCGAGCAGGCTTGCGAGCCAGCTCAGCTCACTTATACCCCTAGACAAAATTAATGAGGAAGGATAAGAAAAGTGTGCAAAATATTAATAAAAGTTATATGGTATAGCAAGTGTCATTTTTTTTTGGAAACCCACGGAGGGGCCTACGTGTTAATATAAATCCAAAAATACAAAGTCTATAGGGGGACGATCAACTCACTAATGCTCAAAGAGCTACAAAAAAATTTAAGAAAAGAAAACCTAAGAGCCGAAAGTCCCCTACTAATCCAAAATACAAAATTTCCTAGATACAATCTAAGACAGCACCAAGACAGCGCCAAAAAAAAAAAAAAGATCAAAATATACTCAATCAGCACAATCTTTCTGCCAAAAAATAACCTCCAAACTAGAGTAATCCTGCAAAAGAAGAAAGCACCAATCCAAAAGAAAAATACAAAAAAGAGAATGCAAGTACTAATAATAGTTAAAAAGATAAGCACATATATGAACGACATTACCAGATAAGAAAATAAATCGAAAGAGCTACAAACAGAAATACTCTAGCAGATATTGCCATAATCGTGATCCCAAAACAAGTAAGAGCTAGTAAGTAAGCAACCCGATTGATAAAATAGCCAGGTAACATATTTGCCTCCATACAAGAATTACACACAGGATGGGTAAAGGCACCACCCATAAAACTATCCGAATGATCAGCAAGACCACTCATATAGGATAAAAACCAGTAAGCCCTAGGAAGCCAACCACAGAAAAATAACGCCCAATACCTGAGCCACCACCAAAAACGTTTCCAATTCAACAAGAAGAGGCAATTGAAACCCAACCAGCAAGAAAAAGCATGCAACCAGACCAACCAATTAAAATAGATGAGCAAACACATCCTGCAGCAGCCAGCCTACCACATATCAACCCAAAATGAAATATACCTGGCAATTAACAGATATCCACCCAACCACCAGCCAGCTAAATAAAACCAAAAAGAAAGTAAATCGAGCCGCCAATACATCAGGAAGGAAACCCACCAGATCTTCCCTCATAAGAGGTGTCATATATATATATATATATATACATCATATATGTTGGGTGATTGAAAAAAAAATGCTGATAGCATATTTGAATGCGGTAGAAATAAAAATGTTAAGATGGAAATCTTGTAAAACTAGTAAGGGTAGCTAAGAAATGATTAGATGAAAGCTACTATGATGGTAGCATTTATTGATTATAAGTGTTTGTCATAATTGCCCAAACTACTGATATAAATAGTACACTATTGACTAATAAAGATGGATGGGTAAAGTTAATGAGGAAGGATTAGAAACGTATGCCAAAGATAACCTAAATAGAAGTTGTGCAATGATATTTATGCAATATAGATTTAAGAACTTAGGTAACATGGAATGAGAATGATTGGAGATTGAGGGTTTACAAACTACACCCCAAATTCTAGGATAGTGGCTGATGTTAATGCTATGATTACACTTAACATGCAAATCAACCTCTATATTAATGAGTAATAATGAAGCAATTCATAATATAATATTATTTATAAATACATATTAGCATATAGCTTTTCATAATATATTAATATATAATCATAATCTTTCTAGCATTTTTCACCAAAATTAAAAATGATTTTATTGCATAAAATTTTTTCAAAAAATTGCTGAAGTATATTAAAAATAAATTTTTTATAAACTTCAGATGAATTTCATTCAATATATAAATTCTCATCAGAAACACTTTTCTTCATCAAAAGATATGTTAAAAATAACATTTCAATATAATTTTGATGAAATTTCAACAAGAAATAGGAGGGTTGAAAAATCTAAAGAATGCCTTCAAACTTTCGCTAGGTTCATCACTAGTGAGATTTTCTAATGAACAAGCCTTTGAAAATTCTTTCAAAATTTTCAACGAAAAATTTATTTGTAAGTCGGCAAATGAATTGTTTTGGTCTTTCGAAATTAAGATTGACGTGGTATTGAGATTCTGACAAAAAATTTGTTGGAATCCTAAATGAATTTTTTTTTTAAATTTATATAGCACCTCATTTGATAATTTCGTCATTCATATCCACATGGTAGCACATTATATATGACCATACGAGTATTTATACAAATGAATAAATGTATTGAACCTATAATAAAAAAATGTAAAATGGTTGGATTTCATTTAAATCAAAATATAAAGATAATTTTAGCACTAAGATGAATATTTTAAAAATAGATTATTTATCTTATCTCTCTATCTATCACTCATCCTCCTTACTTCTTTTAACTCTTCGTTAGTGACGACTCCTAATTGGTTCTTGTGCTATTGTAAAGCATCCATCTTTGCTTGCATGCATCTCATTCATGCGTAGTAGCCAATCCTTAGTTTTTGTAACTACTTGCTTCCTAACCATTTCCGACAACTTAGTTTGTATGTAGCCAAACCAAGGGGTGTTAGAGGACTGGATTGTATACAATAATCATGCCATGTGAGCCTAATTCATAAAATTTACCTTTTTTTTTTCTTTCCTCCCTTTGTTTGGGACTGTCATCAATGATTTGTAGAGATAATTACAAAAAGAGTCAATGATTCGTAGAGATAATTACAAAAGGAGTATGATATGAAAAATTTGTGAGAAACTATAAACATTCTCTAGATGAGAATAAATTGCAGCAAGATCACACTATATTAAGTCTTTTACAATAAAGGTATTCTGCAAAGTATATAAATATGTTTAATATGATAAAGTTAAAAATGAATGTATCGTGCTTATTGGATACTTCATATTATTTCAAGAATATATGCTAATATTGAAGAGGAAAAGGACGACATGGTTGATGTCCCCTATGCTTAATGTGGTGTACAGATAATAATGATATTAAATAGTAGTGAGAGTAGAAAAAAATCATAAACAATTCAAGAAATAATACTATGAAGCTATGAAGTGAATGGGGGTTTCACTAGTATAAATAGGTGTGGTGTTTTTTAGTTTTGTATGAAATAGAATCAAGGAGTGTAAGACTGAAATAAAAGTGAGTTTTACACGTGTTTCTCTTCTCTTTTAGAATTCCTTCTCTTACAATAGCCTCTTATTTTCCAACAGTGGTAGAGCCAAAGTTTATTTTTAGATAGATGGCGAGCAATGGTATGATCCCCTTCCAAGTCCCACTGCTCAACAATAGCAACTAGAGAATTGGTGCATCAAGATAAAGACTCTTCTTTGAGCACAAGATGTATGGGAGATGGTAAAGGAAGGCTACAATAAGTCACAAGATAGTTAAGTTAAGTCTACCCCAAACTCAAAAGGATAGTCTAAGAAATTCAAGGAAGAGAGACAAGAAGGCTCTCTATCTAATCTTTCAAGGATTATATGATGATGCTTTTGAGAAGATTTCAGATGCGAAGTCTATCAAAGAGGCATAAGAGAAGCTTCATACCTCTTATAAAGGAGCGCGCAAAGCAAGTTAAGAAGGTGCGTCTCCAAACATTAAAAAGCGAGTTTGAAGCCTTACATGTGAAAGAAGTCAAAGTTGTCTCTGACTACTTTACTAGAGTCTTAACTATTTCTAATCAATTAAAAAGAAATGGAGAGAAGCTAGAAGATGTAAAGATAATAAAGAAAATCCTTTGATCTTTAGATTCAAAATTTGATCATATTGTCACTATCATTGAAGAAACCAAAAACTTAGAGGCTATAACAATCGAGCAATTCTTAGGTTATTTACAAGCCTATGAAGAAAAGAAAAAGAAGAAGCAAGTAATCACAAAACTTTTGAAGAAAAATTAATTCAACTAAAGAAAAGAGCCTTGAGTATAGAAGCCAACAAGGAAGAGGCCATGGTCGAGGACAAGGCTATGGTCATAGATGTGGACAAGGTAGGAGCTCCAACAATGACAATAATAAGGGTGTCAAATTTTGGTCACGAGTCAGGTTCAGGTCGAACGCAAAATTGATCCGACACTATTCGGGTCAACTCGAACCCGACCTATTTTTGCAAATGGGTTGGTTTTTTGGATCCGAACCTGATCCTCTTTGAGCCCGGGTCAACCGAACATAATCCGGTGCAAACAAAAAATTGCTAGTTTTTGGGTCAAAAAATGGGTCAATCTTTGCTTTTTCAGGTAAAAAATGTGTCAATCGCAGGTTGCTGGGTCAAAATGGGTTTTTGAGTAAAAAAAGGTTCAATTTTGGGTCAAACGGTCAACCTGAATCCGACTCAATTTTTGAAATGGGTCGACTTGTTGAACTCGAACCCGACCCGTTTCGAGTTTGGGTTGACCCTAATCCAGAATTTTCAGGTCGGGTTTGAGTCGAATTTTCGGATCGTGTCAAATATTGACACCCCTAGACAAGAACAACAATATTAATTTTGGACAAGGAGGAAGTTCAACAAGAGGGCATGGAAGAGGAGAATCAAGACCAAGCTATGACAAATCTCAAGTGGTGTGCTAAAACTATCAAAAATTTGATCACTATGTACGTTGCGGAATGTATAACTCCAAATAACAATAAAGTTGAAGAGAAGACTAATTGCGTAGAAGAGAGAAGTCAACAAGATGACACTTTGCTACTTGCATATAAGGAGAGCAAAAAAATTGAAGATAACATATGGTATTTGGACAATGGTGCAAGCAACCATATCTGTCGAAGAAAAGCATATTTGTGGAACTTGACAAATCGATGAAGCCGCAATGTATCATTTAGAGATGAGTCCAAGGTGGCTATGACGAGCAAAGGCAATATCCTTATCCAATCGAAGAATGGAAAGAGCCAATTCATTTCTAACGTCCATTATATGACAAATATGAAGAGTAATATCCTAAGTCTGGGCTAACTCTTAAAGAAAGGTTATGATATTCATTTGAAAGATAAAAGCCTTTTTATAAGAGATAATATGAGAAACCTAATTTCAAAGATAAATAGACTGTTCTTGCTCAATATTCAAAATAATTTTGCTAAGTGTCTCAAAGCCTGCTACGAAGATCCATCTTGGCTCTAGCATCTTCGATTTGGGTATCATAATTTTGGAGGACTGGATTTATTTACAAAGAAGAAAATTGTGAGAGGTCTGCCATACATCAATCACCCAGACCAGATATGTGAAGGCTGCTTGCTTGGGAGGTAATTCAGGAAGAGCTTTGCGAAGGAGTCAAATTTGAGAGCAGAAAAGCCACTTGAACTTATATGTAAGGATGTATGCGATCCAATCAAGCTAAGCTCTATATATCGGTAAGAGTAATTATTTCCTTTTCTTCGTAAATGATTTTTCAAGAAAATCTTGGGTATGTTTTTTTAAGCAAAAAATGAAGGTTTTGGAAGTGTTCAAAAAGTTCAAAGCATTGGTGGAGAAAGAAAGCATCCTCAAGATCAAAGCTATGCGATCTGATTGAGGAGGGGACTTTACTTCAAAGGAATTTCAAGAATTTAGTGAAGCTAACAAAATTCGTCGATCGTTGATTGTCCCAAAATCTCCTCAATAAAATGGTGTAGCAGAAAGAAAGAATCGAACTATCCTTGACATAGCTCGAAGTATGCTTAAGAGTAAGAGGCTACCTAACGAATTTTGGGCCAAAGCTGTCGCATGCGCGATTTACTTATCCAATCAATCTCTAACAAAAAGTGTGTGGGGAATGTCACTGCATGAGTATGGAGTGAAAGGAAGCCCGTTATCTCTTATTTAAGAGTGTTTGGAAGAATAGCCCATGTGCACGTATCCGATAAGCAATGAAGTAAACTAGATGACATGAATGAGAAGTACATTTTCATTGGTTATGACTCCATCTCAAAAGGCTACAAGTTATATAATTTAAACACTGTGAAGACAATCCTCAGTCGTAATGTCATCTTCAATGAAGAAGGAGAATGTGTTTGAGACCCACATGACGATCACTACAACTTTTTTAATAATGAAGAAGTTGACCAGCCAAAGATGGATCAAGAAAGAAATGAGCCTACAACATCACCAACTACACCAACTACAAGTACTCAAGAAGACCTATTATCTTCATCATCTTTAAGTGAAGGGCCAAGAAAAAAAAACACTATGCTTCAAAAGTTTACATGAAATTTATGTGTGGTAATTGAGAATCAAGACAATCTCACTCTCTTTTGCCTCTTTGCTGATTATGATCCCGTGAATTTCAAGAAGCCATGCAAACTAAGAACTGAAAGGATGTAATGGGTGAAGAAATCGAGAAGAACGATACATGAGAGCTAGCAGCACTTCCAATAGGACACAAGACAATTTGTGTAAAGTGGGTGCACAAATAAAAAAATAATGCCAAAGTAGAAGTCGATAAATATAAAGCAAGATTAGTGGCGAAAGTTTAAAGCCAAATAGTTGGCATCGACTATCATGAGATATTTGCCCCTATTATTCGACTTGAAATTATAATGCTAATCATTTTTTTTGGTAGTTCAAAATAGGTGAAAAATACATCAAATGGATGTAAAGTTCATCTTTCTAAATGGAGTTCTTGAAGAGGAAGTCTACATTCTGACCACCAGGCTATAAAGTCAAAGGGAAAGAAGATAAGGTTTTGAAGCTGAAGAAGGCTCTCTACGGGTTAAAATAAGGACATAAGGCCTGACACAACCATAATATCGACAAGTATTTCATTGAGAATAACTTCATCAAATTTCCTTATGAGCATGCCCTCTACATCAAAGTCAAGGATAAGGATATTTTGATTAGGGGTCTCAATTCGGTTCAGTAGGTCGGGTTTAGGACGAAGCGGAATTGACCTGGCTTTAAACGGGTCAACCCAAACCTGACCCATTTATATAAACGGGTTGACTTTTTCAACCTAGACCCGACCCGCGCGGGTTGCCGGGGTGACCCTTCCCGACCCGACCCGAATTTTTGAAATACTCCCAGCGGAAGCTGCAACGGCAGGTGGCAGCACGCGACACAGCAAGCCAGAGACTATGACGCTTCGGGTTCGGGATGCCTGTCCGGTCCGCGCCACCATGCACAACACACTTCAGGTTCAGAAGTAGCCACACACTGCGCACGCGATGCTTCGGCCTTCGGGACGCTTCGGGAATTGATTCTTCGCCGCTCGGGATACGACTCGACGAATGCACGCTACTTGACACTTCGTCTCTTCGGGACTCAGGATGCTTCGGGTGGCACCGCGCAGCATGCGAACTCGGATTCGACCGGGCAGGGTGGGAAGCAAACACATGCAGAGGGTTTTCAGGTCATTTTCGGGTTGCCGAGTGATGGGGACATCAGTTCGTGGAAGGTTTATCAGAGGCGTGGCCGCCGATCTACGGCCACGATCGAGTCTTTGTATTTTTGAGTTATTTATATTATTTTTTAGTTTCAGTGTCGTGTATTTGTTTTATTAGATTTCCAGTTATACCCTTTTAGTGGGAGATGTCGTATGTAAGCCCGGAGGATATTTTTGTCTTTTATTTCTTGAGTCTCATGTACCAGTCTATTTATAGCCCCATGTTCTATTTTTCAATTAATGAATGATTGAATGAAATTTTGTCTTCTTGCTCGGAGCTTTGAGAGAGAGCTTGAGAGATCGGAGAAATCCCTAGAAGAGGGAGATCGCATTACCCACCAACCTTGGAGACAGCCGGGTTCATGGTTCGTCGTCATTATCCTTTCATCCTCGTTATCCCCCACCTTTAAACCGCCGGCCAGCTCTTCCCTTCTAGCTTATCCCCCCCCCTCAATTCCCAAAGTCCTGTTCTTGAATCACCACAAAACTACCCCACTTCCATTGGGCCGATCGATCAGCTCCTTGGACAAACCCCACCATCTGCCGCTCCCATTTCCTGCCAACTTCCCACCTTGCTCGCCTTGCCAAATTCGGATTGTTGAATTTCGGAGCTGATATGAAATTCAAATTCAAACATTTTGAGTTTTAAAATCTTTCCTAAATTAGTCAATTTATTTTAGGAAAGTTTCTAAATTAACTTTATTTTGAATTCAAATTCAAATAGAGTTAATTAAATACTTTTCTAAGTTCTAATTTAATTTAGGCAAGCTTGTACACTTGGCAATCAAACCAAGCCCTATCATGATGCCGCCGACCCCTCTCTCCTAGCCCATTAATGCCTCCTTAATTAATTCCTAAATCCAAGCCCTCCTTTAGGCAATATTTTCATAATTCCCTATTTTCGCTTTGGCCGAAATTTCCAATACCCATAAACCTCCTTATTTCTTTCCTAAAATTAACTCTTGTACTTGGAAAGAAATTCCCTCCCTTCCTCATCATTGCCACCGGCCTATTCACCCATACCCGCCCCTCTCCCTCTCTCAAAGCTTCCTCTCTCCAATTGACTCCCTCACCGGAATTGAGGATTGGCTTTTCCCCTTGGGTCTCCATCCTTCAGTTTCTCTAAAATCTGAAACTTCTTTCAGATTTAGGGAAGACTCTTTAACAACAATCAATGCATTATCAAGCCTTGGGAGATTTGTTCAAGAGTGCATCCATGAATGACAGATCTAGAGACTGAGTATGGCCTAACCTATGACGAGGACGGCTTTGTAGACATTCTTCATTCTACTTTCTTCGACATTAATACAAGGATCGACCACACCGTCGAAGACTACATTGAGTGTATTCTGGACACCTTGGTGGAGGCAATTGACGAGCACTTTGAAGACGTTGAGTGGAGGATCTCCACCAATCCTTGACAAAGGTTCCCTTTTCCCCTTTCAACATATTTGTGAAGTTTAACCTTATCTTGTGCTTGATTGCAGTCACGAAGGACGATCCTCCCTGCTTCTGCTAAGCTTAGTAAACATAGGATTTGAGTGTGCCTTTATGCTTATTAATTCTCATTGTTAGATTAGGGATTGTATTGAAACTACTATTACGACATAATTTTGTTTACTAATTTCTTTTGAAAGTTTCCAAATCCCTGGTTATGTGATTTAGCCTAAGCGGGCGTGACCTCTTTCTCGTTTTATTTCGTTGTTTTGTAATTGCTACTAGTTGTCTTCACTGTTGCTCTAATCAAAGAGTTGTGCAAATCCTTACAAAACATTGCATTCATAAGTAGTCTTACATCACGGAGGTCAACCTGAACCTAACCCGTTTTTTAAAACGAGTCTGTTTGTTGAACCCGAACCTGACCCGTTTCACTAACGGGTCGACCCGAACCCGAATTTTTCCGGGTCGGGTTTCGGGTCGTGTAAAAAATTGACACCCCTAATTTTGATAGTGTGCTCGTATGTGGATGACTTGAACTTCACTAAAAGTAATCCAAGTATGTTTAAAGAATTCAAGAAAGTAATGGCTAAAGATTTCAAGATGACTAACATTGGTTAAATGGCGTACTATCTTGGTATTAAAGTTAAGCAAAAAGATGAAGACATCTTTATTTCTCAAGAAAGCTATGAAAAAGAAATACTCAAGAAATTCAATATGAATGATTGCAACCCCATAAGCACTCTGATGGAATGTGGATGCAAGTTATCAAAAAAGGAGAATGAAGAAATGGTCATTTTTTTACCACACTTGTAATTATAAGTTTCATATTATTTTATAGTCAATTTTTATTAATTTGATATTCAATAAACTTCACATACTCGTAGTTCATACTTGTATTGTATGATTGCATATTTCCATCACAACATAGTTGTTATACTATTTGCATGAAGATAAAGTGTATGCCACATGTAAGGATTTGTGCTTCTTTTCAAAATGTTACCAACCAGCAAAATCTTTAAATGATCATATTACATTTTATTTTAAATCAGAATCATCTGAATTATGGTTGTTAATACATAAATACTTAGTTGTGAACATTCATTCATATCATCTTTCCCTTTTTATAACTATTTTCTTGAATTTCCAATGATATTGTACAAGTTTATTAAAAATAACAATATGTATTTTTAAATTAACTTACATTACTTACCTCCTTAGCGAACTGTCTCAACCAATTCTACGCCTTATCATTTTTTCCTTTGATAAAATATCTCAACCCCCCTGCATATACTAGGTAATTCCTACAATTGGTGAAATGTTTTAAAGAACTTTCATACTATATAAATTTATAAGACAATCATAAATAATATAAAACAACCAAAACTTCTTACCTTTACCTCCTTCCTTCAATTTCTCTCTTATTTTCCTTTAATCTAATTCCATTACTGTAATTCAGCTCTCAAAGTTTATTTCACAGCCTATACCACTCTTGCATGCTCTTAGCAATTCTTGACTCAAAACTTCTGTTCACTGCTATGCCTATTCAATAAACTTATAAGCATGAAAATTCCCATGCAGATGTAAACTGAGAATAAAAAGCTCTTTACAAACAGTGCCTCACTTGTTCCAAGACTTATGTTTCTCTCTATTTTGCACTATGTCGAGCCCTGCTTCACAGCACTATGCTGATCCCTCTTTAAAAGAACTGTGCCGAACTCCTCAAAGCAACACTGTGCCGAACTCCCTTAAGGCAACACTGTACCGTGCCTTGTAACAGTGCTACACTGCACTGTGTCGTGAGATGCTTTCCTCACCTGAATACTCTTCTCTATTGGCTTGCGTGAAATCAAGCTAGCGGATAAGGATATATGAGGGCCCACACAACAACTTCCATCTTAATCTCACCCATTTAAAGCATCTATTCAAATCTAAAGAATAACTAATTCATTTAATATTTTACTTAGTATTAAAATAAAAAATTACTTAACAGCACTCAACTGATTATTTGATTCTTAACATGACACAATGGAGAAAAATGATTCATATAGCCGACCCCATGTAGTGGGATAAAGGCTTGATGATGTTGTTGTTGTAGCACTCAACTGTTTAGTAACTATTAATTTATTTAACAATGAATTATAATTAAAAAGTATTAATTACACTGACTTAACTTTTTTTAAAAAAATGTTTTGAAATTTCATTACCTGATTTTCTGGATACTACAGCTTAGAGAAACAAGCCAAAATCAACCACTAACCAAAGTAGGACCAAGCTAAAAACTACAACCGGAGGCGCTGCACTACACACAGAATAGACCCAAGAGAGCAGGAACAAAGATAAAAAAACCAACAAGGGATCAACACCACATAGAGACAAACCATCCGAACCCAAACCAACAAACAAAGGCAACAAAGACTGCAAGAGCACGCCAACTATATAACAACCAGCCTCCTAACTGTAGAGAGTAGAATCAAAACCGAAAAGCAAGCAAGTAACCTCAAACTAAAACCAATCATGATAAAGAAAGAGCCCCAACAAAAAAAATACAAGCCACACTAGGGAGAACCATCAAATCAAAGAAACCCACTCTATGAAAAACTAAGAGATCATCTCTGTAGATAAGGCAAACCAAGCTTATCCACCCTAACCATACCCCTGAAACCATGAAGCACATTTAAGTTAAAATACAATTCAATGGAAGATAATGTTGTCCCTTTCTTTGTAAGACAATCCATATAAGTATCACCTTCTCTATAAATGTGAGAAATCACACTGAATCTTACGAAGAATTTTCATGATATTCTTGAAAATATAGAAAAGATTAACATTATTACAAATATTGGAAATAATAAGATTAAATAGCAATAAGGTGTCGGATTCAATCCAATTCTTATTATGATCCATGCAGAAATTAAGCTCAATCAATAAAGTCGTAGCCACAGCAATGTTCACCTTGCAGGCAGGAAGGCTAGAAGCAAAAGAAAATTTCATATTATCTTGATAATCACTAACAATGCCACCACAACCAGCCCCTGGATTAGAAACCAAGCCATCAATATTTAATTTATATTGCGCCAAAGTAGGTTTCTTCCAATACAAAATATTAATTAAATTTCTTTTTGTTATGAAGAGCAAAGTCAACTTGTAAAAATGTTGTTCTAGCCTTATTGCCCTTAAAGTGCCTAGTAAGAAGAAAATTGGCATAAACAAGTTGATGAATCTTATTCTTAAGGATGATGGTGATCCTATTAGAGTTCATCTCAATGCTTGCTATTATTTCTTTCCTTCCATATAAGCCAAAATACTAACATAGGGACCACAGTTAAAATATGCTAGCAGGTCTAAGATGAAAAGTTAATATAGCTCATATGAATCCCTAAAGTATTCTTTAGAAGATACCAAACATTAATGGCAATAGGACCATCCAAAAATACGTGCCTAATAGTCTCCAAATGAAAACAACATTGACATTTAGAGGCAATGGAAATTCCTTTATTCTTAAGCTTGTCATCTATAGGGATCAAACTATTAAGGATTCTCCAAGTAAGAAAGCCAAATCTAATATAGAAAAAACATTGAATTAGTAACTACTTGTGATATTAGAATCAATTTAATGACACATTCATAAGATTTCAAGTATTAAATTCATCGACTAATATTGGCCATATTTGTAAATGATCCATCCTTTTAAAAATGCATGAATCTTTTATAATGATCCATCCCGTCAAGCACTACAGGAAAAACGCTGAAAACCGACGGTTTTTTCCGGCGGTTAGTGTAGATTTACCGGCGGTTTTTAACGTTACCGGCGGTCTCACGGCGGTTTGTTAACCTCCGGCAAAAACGGCGTAGGAAACCATTTCCGACGGCGTTTTACCGGCGGTTTATTTTTGCGGCGGTTTTCCGGCGGCCATTACCGCCGGTGACCACCGGAATTTTAACCGTCGGTCTTCCGGCGGTTTGGCCGCCGGTATTGTAACCGCCGGAAAACCGCCGGTCAAAGTATCGGCGGTTTTCCGGCGGTTATACCTGACGTCGTCTGGTTCATTAGACCGCCGGACGGCGCCGTTAGACCGCCGGTAAGGTACCGGCGGTGGACGGCGGTTATAGCCGTCGGTATTACCGACGGTTTAAACCGTCGGGCGTCCATCGTATAACCGCCGGCGGCCGTAGGTAAGCCGCCGGTACGTACCGGCGGTTTAATAATATAACCGGCGGTTTTATCTTGTCCGTCCGGTATCGTAGTTTGATCGGACGAGCGGAGGAGACGATAGAGCGAGCGACCGAGAGAGAGAAGGAAAGAGTGAAAATGAAATGAGCGGGGCGAGGGGGCTCGTATTAGGGCTTTTACCGGCGGTTTTCCGGCGGTCTAGACCGCCGGAACAAAATCACTTATCACCGGCGGTTTGGACCGCCGGAAAACCGCCGGTTAATGTTGATATCCGGCGGTTTACCGGCGGTTTATAGACCGTCGGTAATACCGACGGTGTATCGTAGCTAAGCCGCCGATTTGACCGTCGTTAGAGTCCGACGGCGTAACCGCCGGCGTAGCCGTCGGTAATACCGACGGTCTATAAACCGCCGGTTTTTGCCATTTTTCCTGTAGTGAAGTATGATGCATAAGCCAACTAATATGATTAATATTATTTCTGATAGTTATCATAGTGATAATAATGAACTATTAAGGCATGCTCAACATTAAGTTTAGCCTTATATTGGATAATTGAAAAATATATTGGTGTAGAAATAAAAAATTTATTGACCCTTACCTATGTGACTAAACTTTGGATTAAAAATGGGCATGACTATGTGTAATTGTCTCAATATTGGCTCCCTTTTTGGTTCACAATGTATAACAATTAGCATTGAGGTGCAATTTTAAGGTTGATGGGCATGAAGTTTTCTATAGTAAGAAAAGTAATTGTTCAAAAAAATTTAGCATTTGGAGAACTAAAATAAGTAGAGTTCTTGTCCAATAAGGTCTGATAAAAGAACTTATGGGACATTCAATGATATCAGTAAATTGGGGGAAGAAGACAAGGCAGATGAACTCAAAAAATTTAACAATCGAGTTGTGTTTAACCTACAAGATTTTGATGATATTTTGAAAGTTTTAATTCACTATTAACATGTCATAGTATTTTATTATTTAGTTTTATGTTATCAAGTTAATAATAAGAACTTGCTATGTTCCCCTATAGGTTAAATTCCTTTTTATGTTAGGTTAACGACTGCAAATGCTCCAATTCAATGAGCATCATGACAAGCTATTTTTTGTTTGTGGGTTTTCTTACATTCATTTCCTTTTGTCCAGTTACTCCTATAAGGTAGGTTGTTGCTTTCGTGTTCTTATATTGCCTTGTAATTTTCTTTCCCATTTATTATTTCATGTGCCTTAGATTTATTATGAATGAAGTATTATATACTCTCTTTTATTGAATAGAAACATGGAACAGTCTCATAAGTTGCTGATGGAAATTTAATTATTATAATCAAGTAAAAGTACAAAATAATTCCCCTACTATTAGTAAATTCTTAATTTAGTCTTAAACTTTCATAATGCCACAATGTACGTAGTCCCCTTACTATTTGAATATATCTCAATTTAGTCACAAGACTAAAAGTAATAGTTAAAATTAATCCCAATAATTAAATGTGACCGCATTTTGGATATTGGTGTATATGTGAGATGATTAAATTATTATTTTTATATATTCTATCTTTTTTATATATTAAAATAAAAAAAAATTATAATAAAAGTTAAACACGTTTATTAATTATTCACTCTTGTTAATTAGTTTATTAACTTCTATTATGATTTTTATATTTATTTTAATATAATAAATAACAAAAAATAAAATAAAATAATAAAATCTTACATACACCATAATGCTCAAAATATTCTTACATTTAATTATTTCGGTTAATTTTAACAGTTTTAACGTTAGGACCAAATTACGATATTTTCTAATAATTTAGGGACTAAATTAGCTCATCATGAAAGTTTAGAACTAAATTGGACATTTATTAATAGCTGGACAGGAGTAGGGCTACAAACGAACCGAGCCGAGCCGAGTATGTGAGTGTTCATGTTTGTGTTTGTTTAACATTAGCTTGTTCATGTTTGGTTCGTGTTTGATTCGAGCTTTATTATTTGTGTTCATGTTTGGTTCGTTTAATTTAAGGGTGTTCATGTTTGGTTCATGTTTGGTTCATGTTCGTTTGTTTAGTGCTTATCGAGCTTTAAACAAGTTATGTTCGTGAACATATCTCGCAAACAATCTATTGAACAAGCAAACATTAAATTTGTTCATGAACATTCTAAACAAACAATCTAACAAACATGAACAAATATGAAATATTTCTTGTTCATGAAATGAAATTTCTAAAATAAAAGCAGTTGTATATTTAAAATGAAAATATGATTAATTTATATGAACATATGTTATAATATTTTATTACTTTAAAATTTATTAATAAAAAGTAATTATATTATATTATGGTATAATTAAAGTTTTTATATTTAATCGAACTCGAATCAAGCTTTTTATCGAGCTTGTTCATGAACATCAACTGATGTTGTTCGCGAACATAAACGAGCTGAACGCATTAGTGTTCAAGCTTGTTTATTTAAGAATCGAGTATTTAAAATATTGTTCAAGTTTGTTTGTTTGTTAATTAAACGATCACGAACGAGCTTTAATCGAACCGAACAACGAGTAGTTCGTCGAACGTTTGGTTCGCTTGCAGCCCTAGACAGGAGACTATGTTAAGGCTTTTAATCTATTATTCCCAAGACCCACTAATGCAAATCTCTAATTATTATGGTCTCTGAGCCATTAATAGAATTTGCTAATTGCCATATTCTGGGGATTTATTGATAGAAATCACTAATTACTAGCCTTGGAATTGCTAGTAGAAAAGTTTTAATGCGGAATTTGTTAAAGTGCTACTTACAACTTTCTTATTATGTTTTTAGTGTTATATTGCCTCATTTGGATTTTCTTATAAGATTGAATACGAAGACAAAAACTGGAAAATAAAAGTTAATTCATTCTATTTTGTACTGTAAAAATTAGAATTTGTAGTTTTTGACTAGATCTCAGAGGATTATGAGCAATTATTTTGAATTCTTCATGGGTTAGAGATATAGAACCTGTTAGGCATGTAAGATTTATTTAATATTAATTAATGAAATATTATGGAAACTCATTTATGGTGAAAAAGTAAATGGAAACATGAACTTTTAGCTATTTTATGCGCCCCCTCCCTCCCCCCCCCCCCCCCCCCTCCCCCCCAAAAAAAAAATCTACAATATGATTTATTTTGAATTTTAACATTTTAAAATGTCAATAACTTTTCAAAATTGTGTAGCCAGAAACCCATAATAGAATTCTAACAAATATTATGCTAGCAGTTAACAGTAAAATTTTTGCCTCCAAGAAAGCAATTTGCAATGCAAAAATTTTAGCTTTTAATGATTTATATATTAAATTAGATACTAAGGAGGGTAAAAAATATATGTATAAGCTAGATAAACATAAAAATTGTAGTACATATTTAGTTAAAGTGAAGTGTATTAAGGATGATAATCAAAAAGTGCTTTTATTAGAAGAGGATACTCAACCAAGGTGGATGAGATATTTTGCTAAACTTTTCAACAAAGTTTATTGTCTAAGAACTCGAGATTATGATGTTGAAATGTCACTATTTGGCACCTCGACCCCGTTGCAGCACCGTGACGCTCAAACATCCAACACCTAGGTGCTTAGTAAAATTTCATATTTTTTTGCCAAAAAGCCCTCTAAACCCCTAGGACATATTCTAGAAAACATGCATACCTTTTTCATATACAAAAACACTTTCAAACACATGCAAATATGTTCAAAGCATAAAATTTCAAATCTTTACCTTTTAAAATTACTTCTTAAATTTTTTAGTTATTTTTTGAACTCTCTATGTATCATATAGTGTCATTAGTATCTCAAAGATTGAATGATAACCTAAAATTTCCTATTATATGTTGGATATTAATGCTTTGCTTCATTCAAATTTTCATTAAGGAAAGCTACATGATGATTTTTTTTTACTTAATATTCTTCTAATCAAGTCATCTCAAAGATTTTAGAGAATTTAACAAGCTTAAGGAGGAGGGTAGAAGTCATTAGAATCTTAATTTGATTTAAATATTTTTATGTAATTGGGGTCCAATAGAATTTATTTAATTTTAGTAGGAAATTGGTTAGAATCACAATGATATGGGGTCCAATAGAATTTATTTAATTTTAGTAGGAAATTGGTTAGAATCACAATGATACTAAAATCTTTGATAAATAGTTTATAAAAAAGTGGATAAGCCATGAAAACTTCTAAAGTTAGTGAAACTCTTAGGTATTGGCTAGTCTAAGATAGTTTTAACTTTGGTAGGGTCAAATTTTACTCAATAGTATTAATAATAAATACACAAAAAATACCTTGGATTTTAAAAAGAAATATTTCTTCAAATTAATGTACACTTCTCAGCCCTACGTCGTAAAAAATCTTTAAGATGTTGTAGGTGATCTGATTTACTTGGGAAAAAATCATTCATCAAAGCATACAACTAAAATTTTACTCTGAAGGGATTAAGGACATTACTCAATGACCTCATGAATATGCTATAAGGGCATTTGAGAGTTCAATGTGCATGAATAAAAAATTCATAAAGTCCATTAAGGGTTTTGGAAATAATTTTTCATTCATCTTCTTATTGAATTCTAATTTTATGATAATCACTTCTAAGATCAATTATAGATAAAAAAAATTGTCTTTGAGATCAATTCTAACAATTCGTCCAATTCAGAAATAGAAAATTAACATGTGACAATAATTTTGTTTTCAACCAGACTAATAACACAGATTCATCGTGTTCACATTTTTTAACATTTAGTAGGCTATGTCATCAGAAGGATTAAGATATTCTTGTATAAAAGCTTTCTTAATTAATTTATCAACTTATCTCTTAATTTCAATGTGTTCAATAGGATGTATTCTATAATAAGGAAGATTAAGAAGTTGGGAACCTGTAACTGTGAATAGCACGAGGACAATTCATTAAAAAGTTCTAATATACTATAACTAAACTAAAAAGTGAGTAGATAGATTACAATAGACATGTGAGAAATAGATATGTGAGTCTAATAGGAGCATGGGGCAACTTCTTTTACAAGTAATAATTATCTTTTTTAAAATTCTAAATCCTATAGTTTATATTAGTAGAGCAATAAATAAATATTTTTTTGCTTTAGTCATGGATGTTCTCACTAGACATTTGCAAGAGGATGTACCTTGGTGTATGCTTTTTGCTGATGATATTCTTCTTGTTGATAAGACTAGAGAGGGAGTTGAAGGTAAACTTGAATTATGGAGGTCAACCTTAGAGTCTAAAGGTTTTCGCTTGAGTAGATCTAAAACGGAATATATGGAGTGTAATTTTAGTAGTAATAGACCTAGTGAGGGGATTGTGACTTTGGGTGATCAAGTCATTAATAAGAGTACACGTTTTAGATATCTTGGATCTATTGTTCAGAGTGATGGTGAAATAGATGGGGATATTATCAGCATAATTCAAGTTGGATGGTTGAAGTGGAGGAATGCATCGGGCTTGTTATGTGATAGAAATATACCCCTCAAACTTAAGGGAAAATTCTATAAGATGGTAGTGAGGCCTGCAATGCTTTATGGTGCCGAATGTTGGCCATTAAAAGAGAAGCATAATACTAAGTTAAGTGTGGCAGAGATGAGGATGCTCAGGTGGATGAGTGGCTTTACCCTTAGAGATAGGATACGAAATGAGCATATACGTGAAAAGGTTGGAGTAGCTCCAGTAGAAGATAAGATTAGAGAGAGTCGCCTTAGATGGTTTGGTCACATAAAACGGCGGCCTTCTGATGACCCGGTTAGGAGAGTAGAGGTATTAGATTTGACTTATGTTAAGAAAGGTAGGGGTAGACCTAAAAAGACTTGGTTAGAAAATATTAGGAATGACCTTTCTTTATTAGATTTAAACGAGAATTTGACTTTTAATAGGACACAATGGAGAAAAAGGATTCATGTAGCCGACCCCACGTAATGGGATAAAGGCTTGATGTTGTTGTTGTTGTGTTGGTGATCAATAAAAAAATTACCTTTCATTGTAAAAAGAAGAATTTCTTCACATTCAGGCATAACTTCTTATTCTTATGAGCCTCAAAAACTTGTTTAAGATGTTAAAGGTTATTTGTGTTACTTTGGCTAAAGATTAAAATATCATCAAAATATACAATTAGATATTATTCTTATGAAGGTCTTTAGGACAATTTTTATTAAACTCGTGAGTGTTTTAGGCGAGTTTTGTTCACATGTAATGGGTTGCATTTCTATATGGGTCATGTAGCATGGCAATGTGATCTCAGTTCAGTGTCCAATGACCAATTTATTCGCTAGTTGCTAATCATTGTTAGTGCGGTTAGTTCTAGAAATTAGTTTGGTGCTAGATCTCCTCACTTTGTGTAAGATTCATCATCTTCAGAGGATGTATTATGATTTTGCGTAGGAAGTGCGATAGGGTTTATATTGAGTTTGAAATGGTTTAAGATTGTTTGCATTTGATCTTTTTATTCTTCGAGATTCTATTTTTCTTAAATTGTTCTTTAGTAATGACATTTTGATGAATCCTAAGATTTATGGAAACAACTATCATGGTTAAGTTTTGAATTTGGACTTGTGAATTGATTTGAGTGTCATGGGATGATATTTTTTTTTAAATATGAAGAGGGTGAGAGGGAAATAAGTGTAGATGAGTATGATTGAATGTTAAAATACAGATGTAAAAGTAAAGTGAATTTCAAGTTGAATTTTCTTGTGAGCCTTTTTGTGATATAGGCTCTTCTTAAATAATTTAGGCCTTTTTGATAATGTTTTAAAGAAGGCTTATCAAATTTTGCATACATGTATTCTTATTCATGTAATCTTGAATGCAAGAATAATATGCCTAAATCTACAAGCCTCAAGTCCTCAAGGTTGCAAAATGGTCAAATTCGGCAAATAAATTACTAGCTTCATCTTGATTAGTTAACATGAAAAATAAAGAAGGCTTGATAAATTTTGTTTGCATTAAGGGAGATCTTTGTTCTTTTGAAGTGAATCACCCTCTTATTAACATTTTCACTCAAGATAATGTTTTATAAGTCATGCAATGGATATTGGAGACTATATGTGGAGCTAATTATTTAAATTTTTATGCTATCATCATAGACTTATAAGTGATATATTTTATAATCATATTTTTAATATTAAATTAATCTATCATAAGAGAAAGATTTATTAGCCTCAAACTTGCCAGAGTAACTGATAAGCTTTGGAGTCAAATCCATCACAAAAAAATTCTTTTTATTGTCTAAAAGTTCTAACAATTTTGTTCCTCCATAGGTTTATTATGGCTCCAAATATCTTAGTGGTGGTGGCCTTTTTAGTGAGGTTAATTAAAGAAAATTACTATGGGTCTTTAGTTTAATATTTAAAGAATAGATATGGAGTTTGTGGAGGAAATATGAGGGGTTTAAAGGGGTATGGTGCATGAATGCAAAGATTAGTCCATCTAAAGCTAATTTGGGTTAATTTTGGGCTAATTTGAAAGCTAACTTCTGAAAAATAGATTTTAAATATTTGAAAATAAGGGTGAATAGTTAGCTTAGAGGATGTGAAATTATGATATGAAGTAGAAGATAAAGTTTGGTGGAGTTTAAGGGGATGTCAAGGTATTGGGAATAAGAGTAGATCCTAGTGTTTCCTAGTTTGGTCAAGAACTATATGGAGGTACAGTGGTTGTGAGGTTTAAGTTGCTAGTTTATTGGTATTGGAGGGTGTTTATGAAGTGGATGAGGAGGTGTAAAGAGTTTAGAGTAGGTGTTAGTGAGTAGTGACTAATTTAAGTAAAATAAACTTAACCATCTTTTCTCACCTAATATACTTGAAACCATGAAGCTCCAAGTAAATGAAGAACATTTTTCTAACAAGATTTTTCATTCCATGTTGTAAATTATGATACATATCAACCCATGCATAGTAACTTTATAAGATTTTTTGGGAAATCACTTTGTAGGGAAAAATAGAAAAAAGAAAAAAAAGGTTGTTGTCATTAATGGGGAGGAGTTATAACCACTTATATTTTATTATTTTTCCATTCCAAACCAAATTAGGGGTGGTCATATAAGTTTTTAGGTGCAAAATACAAATATGGAAAAAATTAAATTCAAAGTATTGTAAACTATGGGCTATTTATTGAGATCTTATTTTTTTTTCTTTTTCTTTAGGCTTTAATCTTAGCTCTTATAATTAGATTTTTTATTTGTTTATCTTGATCCATATGATGTACTAAATTCAAAATGTGAAGAGAAAATTTTGATCAAATAGGGACTCTATAATGCGAAAAAGCTACATTGACTAGAGCAATTTAGTTTTCTAAGAAAGGATCATAATCTTGTGACATTTTCCAATCCTCATGTAAAATGCTTAATTAATACTTTATACCCTATACAAAACACCATAGGATAATTTTCTAGCTTTTCAAAATTCAAAAAAATATTTTGGGGTTTAGTAAGGAAATGAAAAATCCACTTCAAGTGTAATGACCCTTAATTATCTAATTAGTTACAAATGAGGTCCATCGTCTAAGAATTATTATTGTTGAAGGGGGACTACGAGTTTTTCCATATCACTATGATAGGAAGTTCCATATCACTATGATAGGAAGTTGATGCAATTTTCCTCGAAATCAGCGAATAAAAATAATAAATTAGGAAGAAAAACACACCAAAACTATTTTTATTACAAGATATATAAAAGAAAATAGCAATGTACAGTTGGATCTTCAATTTGAGAGGAAGATTCGGTTGTCCCAAATCCCTAGCTTCCTACTAGAGCCCAAATAACCTAAGAAATTCTAATTTCAGCAAACTCCAAACATAATATGAAATCACCCTATAGTTAGTCTTAAATTGGCTCCCATAATTTCCTCCCAAATCAGCCATCTTTCCTTATATAAATCCCTCTCAAATTTAAATTCAAATTAGATTTGTTTCTGTAATTAATTCCCTCTCAATTATAATTAAAACTTTCCTAAACAATCCCCCTTAATTCCTCATTTTCCCTAAATAATTTCCTCTTAGATTTTAAATTCAAATTAGATCTCTTGCCTTAAATAATTCCCTCTCAAATGTAATAAAAATTTTCCTAAGCAATTCCCCTTTGATTAAGAACATTCCTAAATAGTTCCCTCTTAATTAGAAACTTCCTAATTCCTTCTCAATCAAATTGGCCGGTCTATCAATACTCCCCTCCCAAAGTGTCACATTGTCCACAAGGTGGAACGAAGGAAACTGTTGTTGAATCACATGACTAATAGCACTAGACTGAAAAATAGACTGTCACTAGATCGAGTAATTTCTGCCTCCAGCATCTCCTTGATCAATCTCTATATCTCATCCTCCTAGAGTTGAGGAGAATGGTACAGTCAAACATTGATATGTGAGACTTCATACTTCCTAAATATAGCATGCTTTTGTTCCTACGGAGGAAGCAACCCATGAACTGGCTGGAAGACTTCTTGATATTTCTGTAAGAGTGGTTGAACCATGTCTAATGCTTCTATCTTCTTCCATTCTTCTTTTTCTTCCAGACTCTGCAGTTCCACCAAAAATCTTACTCCTTCACCATTTCCCATCCTTGGAAGTGATTCCAAAGATGGCATCTCCTCTTCTTCTCCAAAAAAATTCACCTCCTGATTCTCCCTCATTATCCCTATATTAGGGTTTCTCCTATTTGTTTGTCTGGTCAATGATGCTCTTACTTCCAATGTTGTCGGTTTGGTTTGGCCCTTAAGAAGCTTCTTCATCATCCCCTCTATGATGACAAATTTTTCAACAATTTTTCATGGATGGCTGAAAATAGTTTTTAAAATCTGATATCTTTACAAAATCAGATTTCAATTGTCTGGTCTCCTCTTTCAACATTTCTACCTTTCTTCCCGTCATAGGTACCCTGATCGTGCTATGATACCAATTTGATAGGAAACACTTGAAGATTTCAAGTAAATCCTATCAATTTCAGAAAAACCAGTGAGAAACTCTTCCAAATTTCAAAAAAGAAAATCAGAAAAATAATAATTTTATTGCAAGAATTAAATAGATAAGAAGAAAAACAACAAGATACAAGTGATCCTCTATTCAAGAGGAGGATCGATCTCTCCCAATCTTTAGACGAATCTAGAGACCAAAACCTAAATCTAGGAGACCTCAAATTTCAGCCAAATTAAAGATGCCCTAACCTTAGGAAAACAAACTATTTAATGCATACAATTCAAAAAGAAATCCCTAAGCAACCCCTACATTCAGATTTCCCTCTTAATTCCCCCAAAAATCTTTTCTATTCGGCTTCCGCAAAGTTTGTGGCCTCCGCAACATGCGCAGGAGGTGGAGAAATCGCGCCTCTGTTTGCATGAACCAATCCAATGGACCGGTCTAACACACTATTAAAGGGCATCAATGCTAGTTGACTCATGGGAAGTTTGAGGCAGTTCCTAAAAACCCTTTTTTGAAGAATTTTTAAGGGGCACCTAATTAGCAATAAGAGATGCTGAATCAAGAGATTTCCAAATGCCTGATATTGATGTGTAGAATTACCTTGGGGGAGGTGATACAATACTTGATGGTAACTTTATTGATCCTTCTAAGCTCAAAGGCTAGGGACTACTGATAGGAAGGCCACCAAGGAGCTGCCATGAGGTTGGTTGAGAAATAGAGTAAGTGAAGTAGCAAATGGAAGGGGGTATGGAGAAATTAATGAACATAGAACAAACAATATGAAAGCCTCAAAAAATTAAAAATAATCCAACAAAGAACTAACCTGGGAGGGGAATCCATATTGAAAATTCAAAGCAGAGAGAAAGTCGACACTGGGAGGTACTAATGACCAAGGAGTTTCTTAGAGAATTTCAGCACTGGTAAGGTCGTCGAGTATGCTTGCGAGCATGACATGTAGTCCAGATTGGATGGATGATTCAACACATTGGATGACAAATAGCTGGCTAAGAATTGTCATGAGACGACATGAGACATAGAGCTAGAGCACGGGATGACAGATTGTTGGTACACATGATGAAAAATCTCTCACACATAAAGCCAGTAGATTGCTGATGCCAGGGCAATTGCTTGCAAATGTTACAATGAAATGGAAGGCATGTTTCATAGTTTAAGCAACACTTCTGTCAATGTAATTTTTAAGTTTGATAGTATTGATGTAAAAGAGCAGGTCAAAGATTAATTATGAGGAGATATACGATGAAATGGTATACGGAATTTCTTAGCAAGAACAAAACTTATTTTTATTACTAGAAACAATGACACATTAAGAGTGATTGTATACTTTTCATGAACAAGGATAAAAACTAGGTGTTTACTATCATGAGAATTTAAAAGAAGTTGCAAACATAAGCTGACATAAATTTTGGTGATGTTCTTTATGTAAATATAGATTATAGGCATAATGTTAAGCAGTTATTTTACTCAACAAATAATTTCCTTGTGTCATGATAACAGCTATCTTCTATGTATAAACCATATAATGACATTTGTGTGTGAGAAATTAATGTGTAAGAACGCACATATGGATATTATCCATATTAGGACACAAAATGGTTTATTTAGGACTTTGGTAGGGGTGAAATTTGTATCTAATTTGAGAGTGAATCTTGTATCTTTGAGAGCTTAGAGTGATGTGGGTACATGTGTTTCCGAGATGCTAAGATTCTTAAATTTGTAGGTTTTTATGATTTTAATAAAGCCATGAGAGTCAATGGACCATATATGTTGTATGGTACAACTTTAAATATCACTTAAGTTTTCTCATTGCTTGCTTTGGAGCACATTATTTTGGGAAGCAAAGAAGGGCATCTGAGTTAAAAATGGGTTTGATAACAAGCATATTTTGCAAAATTTTAGTCATTCTTTAATTCACACCTTTAACAATTGTATCAAAATATAATTATGAGATCGACGGTCATGAATTGAAATTCTAGATAAAAAAAATTATCAGTTAAATTTTTTTTGAAAATTGGAGAATCAAGATGCATGGAGTTCTTTTTAGCATAAGCTCTCGGTGTTTGAAGATGACTGCAATGGTGAATGGAAAAAGATGTAACAAATGAAATGTAATAACGACAATTGAATATGTTCGGTGAATGAGATTATACTAAATGCACTTGGGGAGATAACTGTAGAAAGATAAAGCCTCAAGATAATCACTATTCATGACCAAAAGTGTCTTGAACAAGTTTTTCTTTGAAGAAAAAGTTTTATTTGTTGCACATGGAGGGAAGTATGCCAGTGATGCTACATTAGAATCAAGTAATTAGTTATAAATATTCATGATTTGTGGAAAAAATGATGTGACTGTAGATAATGAAGATCATGTTTTAATGTTATGGACCTTTAATGTTATGAACCTCTTTAACTCTCTTTCTTTTTTGTAATATCATGTTGTATGAAACAGCTAGCTACTATAAGCCCAGAGGATGCGAAGAATTCTCTTTTATCAAATGATGAAATTTATTAGCTTGAAGTGATTGAAGAAGAAATAAAGGGAGAGGGATTGTTTGTAAGGGAGAGTCATATGAAGAAAAGATCTAACTCTAAGGGCAAATATGTTTGCAGGAACTAGGTTTGTTTTTATTATAGGAGGCAACTGCACAGTTTTATTTTCTTGGTTTCATATATGAATAAATGGTGCTGTTTTTTATGAGTGATCCTCTCAAATCATTCAGTGATAAAAAAAATTATTGTATTAGGATGCATGCTTCTCTAAACATTATATAAAACTTAAAGTTTTTGCTTTTAATGATTTTTCAACTTTTTTTTTTCTCACGTGAAATTGTTAGTATACTTTATGTTTGTTATCTTTGATTTATTGACACTTATTTCTATACAGATGAAATTTCTATACATAAATAAAAAAATGGATCAATTATTTGCAAGTAGATAGGTGATTACTAAAATGTCATATATCCATCTACTTTACATGGTAATCATTTTCGTATAATATTTTACTATATTGATAAAAAAGAAACTCAGATACTATACAATGATTTGTGAATTACAACTGACATTATAGCCATGAAAAAATGCATCCAAGTCCAATATGATAATATTTAATCATCAAGTTGAAAGGTAATAGGAAAAGCAAAACTTATATTGGGTTAATTAGGTTGTTTGATTTTCATTATGTGATTTGTGTGTTTGCTGTAGTTTATCTTTGGAGTTGTTCCTAGTGGGGCTGGTGGTTTGTGGAGGGCCGATCTACCTCTCGAAAGCCACAACGAGTGTCTTTGCTGTTTTTGCTGCAACTTTACTTATTATTCTTCTGCATCATTTCATTTTTAAGAAATTTTTATCAAGTATTATTAATTTCATATCTAATGAACTTTCATAGAATATTTTTTATCACATGTGCTTATACAAAGGAGCCTTAGCTTAGGCGCCTACTACTTGGTTTTCAAAGTATTGGTTTTGGGTTTGAAACCTGGCGGATGTGACATGAAGAAATTATTTAGCTCCTAGTATGTGTTAAAATCTATTCAAGCATTTTGTGAACTTTATTTATTTTTTTTGGTTAAAACCCACGGAGGGGCCTACGTGTTAAAACTTGTGAACTTTATCTTAAATAAATAAATTTATCTTTTTTTGCTCATCATAAGCTTATTTTCTTCTATACATTTTTTTTCATTGTTCTATTGCACTCTAATTTGGGTGTGGCATACCTTTGAATTATGCCATTTAAGTGACCATGCTTCAATTTTTATTTATTTTTTGTTATTTCCATTATCAAGTAAAAGTTATACTAATTTAATGCTAATTATTGATGCAATCTTCTTTTTGTAGAAAATAATTTGATTGCCGCAGAAATACTTATCAAAACTCCATAATAATAATAATAATAATAATAATAATAATAATAATAATGGGTCCTCCAAATTAATTTGACGTTTTTTTGTTGCTCTTTCTACTTTTAAAATCTGTTCAATTGAAAACAAAAGTCTTCTTAATAGTAGATTTTCCTTAAAAAAATCAAATTCTTTGTTTGATATTGATTTATTTTTTCTATGTTTTGTTACATCCTCTTCACGATTTCATTTTGTGATCCATAAATCAATAATTACAAGAATTATGAATAATCCAGAATTTTTACCAAATTAATATTTTTCCAATTGCATGACATTCTCTTTATCATAAAAAAATTATTTGTCTAGTTGCTCCACTATCTCCAATATATAAATAAATCCCGCGATGGATATCTTGTGGGCATGAAAGAGTTTAATATCCATTTTTATCGTAACAACATTTTCAAGTTTTCTTAATGCTTCCATATTTAATAAAGGCCTATTATATTTACTCATAATTTATCTAATTTAAATTTTTTTATAAAAATTTTATTTTTTAATTATTTTATATTTATATTTTTATCTTGTCTTAAGATGTATCCTCACGTAGTGGAATAAAGAATTGTTGTTATTGTTGTTGTAGTCACCATCTTCGCTTAATATCTATATGAAAGATAAAAGGTAAAGTATAAAATAGTAACTGTCTACAACCAAATATAGCCTGATGGGCCTCATTGTTCTTTGGCAGTCACGCAATGGCTTACCTTGTAACTCTATATTAGGTACTATTATTTCTATAAATAATAACACTTTCAACAGCAACTCTAAGATTGCTAATCCTATTTTAGATCAAGTAAATTAGTGAGAAACGTTAACAGATCAAAATTCTGCTGTCCAGTTATCTTATTATTAAAACTTTGATGACTGGTGACGTGACACCGGACCGGAGAGTGCTCGACATATCCACGTCAATGATCCAGTGGCCGACGGCCGAGCACAACTTTAAGAACTCATTGGAAAAAGAATCTACCACCTGAGAACATTCTCAGGATGCAAGAATGCAAAACAGAGTAAAACTACTCAAATATTATTCTTCTCTCCAAAGCCTCCTTATTATAAGCATTGCTACCTATTTATAGACAAATGTAGAAACCTATTAGGCTACACACAACATAAGCAAACACTAATCCTATGTAGTCATACAAACAACTAAATGGAATTAAACTATCCTGAAATTATCATGATTAAGTGGTTTAGCTCCGGCTTCATTATACCGGGGTAGGAGAAACTTCAGGCTTGTAAAAAGATGTCCGGTTGGCCGCCATAAGGAGGCAGCTTTGGCTGGCTAAACCGGTCTGGATATTTCCACATGATGTCAATTTGCTTACCAATCTTCAATTTCTCAAGAGCAGATAAAATACTTGTGATTGTGAAAGCATCTTCATTTATTAGATCATTACCAATATAAACAGGCAACATGTCCTTACAGTCTGCGAATCATAGAGACTATAACAGAAACTACATGGCCCTCCCTTTATCCCATTTAATAATGGGGCGAATCTCTAACACCTTTCTTCATGGAGTTAGCTGTAGCTTTGGGTACTCTTTCAACACCGATTTAACTTGATCGGTTAAAGCTTTCCATCTCTTATCATTCACACATCTAAAGTGGACTGACACACATAACTTGTTGTTTTCCACCTTGAGTTCAGTAACACCCCAGTCATAATGAACACATTTAAATGCAGAAATCATGGCATCAACATTTCTCATGCATTCGACTCCATTATTATTCTTTTTTGCAATGACCCCCTGAATTGGCTTGTTCTTATCATCATTATTCATAGGCGTATCAACACCAAGCACTTCTCCAAACATGTCGTCCTCATACACATTGTACACGGACTCATTGTAGAGAGACAAATAAGACAATTTTGGCAACGAATCATCAAACTCTTCGAAGCTGAACTTGATCGAGGGTGGGGTGGAAGACTGACGAGATGGCTATTCAACACGTCTTCATGGGTAGAAGAGATCGGATCATCTAAGATACCCTTGTTGTCTTCATCGGATCACAAGGATTTAGTTGGAGCGAGAGATCTTAAAGCTATCTTGTCAGCATATTTCCCCGGACACCATTAAAGTTTCGGCCAAGGGGGCTCAAGTTTTTCCTTCGATCAATCCTTGAAAATCATAGTTTGACTCAGGCAATTTCTTCTAACAGATTTTCAATTTCCGTTTCTTTTCAGTGGTAGCTGCAACGTCCATCTAGGAGGCATTTTTGCTGAACACTTCTTGACAATGTGCTTGGTGTAAACTTGCTTAGAATTTCAATGTAATCTTTGTTTGGCACATCGCATGTCTACTCCTTGGCTGCGAAACTTTCTTGCATCGTGTGAATGATGGAAAGAACTGTATGGAAGAAGATTCTTGCACCAATTTTTGTAGAAGAACACTAGGTTGCTATTGTTGTTGTTGGAGAGGGATGAGCGCTGCGGCTGATTCTGGACTGCATACAACTAAATCTGCTTTCAGTCTTGCATTCCATCTAGAATCCTGCAGTTTTCAAGTTTCACAACCTAAATTCTACCGTTTCCAAATTCTGCATGCTAGAATCTCCAAACAACTGCAGGAATTGGAAACGATAGAATTTATGTTGTGAAACATGAAAACTGTAGGATTCTGGGTGGAATGCAAGACTGAAAGCAGATTTAATTCAAGATTATGACTGGTAGAGGTTCTTGCGGTAGAATTGTTGGTTTGTGTGAAGAAGGTTAACTACTTGCGGCAAGAAGGTGAAAGGAAGATTGGCAATAACTGCTTGCGGTTTGATGTCGGAGCTGATTTGTCACCGAAGATTAGGGCAGGATAAATGAGACGTTGGACCTTAGACGACCTCCGACTTGGCTTCTTTCGGCCCTGGAATCTACACCTGACACTGTTCCAAGCTTCGGATCAGAATCTCCATCGGAGGAGATTGCTGGCTGATACAAGAGCAGGGATGGTAGACCACCACTTGAAAAAATTCAAGATACAGAACGATGGAATTTCTCTCAAAACTAGATTTAAGCCAAACTTCTCTCCGGCATCTTGCCGGTGGCCGATGGCCGAGCACAACTCCAAGAACTTTTTGGGAAAAGAATCCACCATATGAGAACAATCTCATGATACATGAATACAAAACAGAGTAAAACTACTCAAATATTATTCATCTCTCCAAATCCTTCTTATGACAAGTATTGCTATTTATTTATAGACAAAGGTAGCAACTTATTAGGCTACATACAATATAAGCAAGCACTAATCCTATGTAGCCGTACAAACAACTAAATGGAATTAAACTATCCTAAACTTATCATGATTAAGTAGTTCGGATCTGGCGTCATGATGTTTCATTGGCATTTAGCTTGTTAATCACTGTTTGAACTAGTCTTAAGAAAGTTAGATTAAAATTTTGATAAAGAGTCATACTTATTTACTTATTAGATTAGATTTACCCCTGAATAATCAAACTATTAGCATGTTCAGTTTATGGAAATTATAATTGAGTAAAAGCACAAGGCTCGGCTGCACGACCATTTCCTTTTCATAAAAGAGGTTACGATTTTATTGTCCGAAAAATGATTTATGAAACAGGTCCAAAACCATGCACATGTTTTGCAGCAGTGTTTTTGCTTAGATGAAAGCAGATAGAAGAAAATATTTACCAAGAAAGCTGATTTTCTTTGTTTTTTTTCCTCAGCGAAGTCGTGGACTGATTTGCTTCGTTCTTCTTTTTCTTCTTTTTTTTTTTTTTAATTTTCTTGGGCACTTAGCATGCTGAAGACTATCGAGCGTTACAAGATGAATAACAAAGAGATGATCAGCAATAACAAATCAACCGAACAAAATATTGAGGTAAATATATTCCTTTCTTTTGTTCTAAATTTCCCGAGTATTGACCTGTGCTCATCTTTTCATTCAAGCACGAATGATTGTTTCACTTTAATTTTGATGTTTGACAAGTTTTTTTTGGGCCTTTAAAAGAAACAACTTTCTTATGGCATTTATGAGGGGATTGATTCCTCTCTGGTGTTCTTAGCCGTGAGGCTCTTCTTTTATCTTGTCTCCTCATGAAGTATTTATTCATTTCCATTTCTTATTCATTTATTTATCGTTACCTCCCTTGCCTTACCTATATATTAGATTCTTTGGACAATTAAGGTATTAAAATCCATCCAAATTATCTTCTCTTACGTTGTAGTGCTTGTGATTAAATGGTACGTAGCAATATTATTTCATTATCTTAGGAATTCTCGGTGTAAGCTGCTTTATCTGGTGTTTTTCAAAGAGAATAAAGTGCTTATGACATCCTTTCTTCTTTTTATTTCTGATCCTTAGTGTCACGGTGAACCACAAGAGCTATTTTCACTGTTCCGAGAACAATGACATGAAAGTAGTATTGTTTGTTTCCTGTAACAACAATAAGTTTCTATTCTGTGAATAATTTTTCCCAGATATCCAACTCACAACCTGTTTCACACATAATTCATAATACAAGAAAGAGAGCTAGATATAACACGAATATACTTATATAGTCAGAGATATCCTTTGATCATGTTGATATGATACTCTGAAATGCAGCAATGGAAGAAGGATACAGACCTCATGTCAAAGAAGATTGACGCTCTTGAAGATTCTAAACGGTGAGGCTCTAGCTATTCAATGAAAATAAGCACAATATATGCATCTTTCCTGGAGCTAGAATTGGCCGAAACTAAAAGCCACTGTAATGCTGCAGGAAGCTAATGGGTGAAAACCTTGAATCCTGCTCTGCCGAGGAGCTACATGAATTAGAGAGTCAGATCGAGCAAAGCATAAGCAAAGTTAGAGGACGAAAGGTTGATCTTTTGTCAATATCTTTAATATTGTTTTCTACCACTTACGAAGAATTCTATTATGACATCTTAATCCTTCTTTTATTTTGTTTTATTTTCTTGCAGAATCATTTGTTGGAAGAGCAGGTAGTACAACTTAAAGAAAGGGTATCTCCTGAACTCTCTTCAGAGCTATTAATATTATTGCTCGATGCAACACTATTGTTTCTTTAAAGTAGATATATTTTCTAATATATAATAAATCATACAAAAAAGGCTGAACCTTCCATTGTTTAGTCCAAGTCTATATCTCGCTGCCTACTTACCCTATAAAGAACAAACTATGCGTGATTCAGAAAAGCATGTGAGAGCAGTTATACGAAGCATGTTGATAAACTCAAATAATTGAGATAATATGAATAACTAATTTGATATATCGATAATTATAAAGTTGAAGTTAATGTTGGATATGTGGATTACTATCAAGCGGAAGTTAATGGTGAATATGTGGATAACTATCAAGAAAAATTTAATATTTTAGATACAATTTACACACGCGTGATGTAGTCCGATACACCTTCTGACTCTTTCATTTTTATCCCTTCCAATTCGCCTCAAAAAATTTGGAGGCGTACTTGTTTGACACGATAAGCTCCTTTGGACACTTTCTCTAAAGTGTTTCACGCTTCTTTTGAAGTTGTCGCTCCAACAATTTTCTCAAAGCCCGAACATCTACTGCTTGATATAGTAGGTAGAGAGCAATTTTATTCTTCGATCGCGTTTCTTTCAACGCCTTTAGTTTGTTCATCATCATGCCCATCGTACCTATCATTTTGATGCAGCATCATCTTGTGCGCCCAGCAATGCCCACATCTAAATACTCTAGTTGTCATAATTTATCTTTGTGAGTCGTTGTAGCAGTATCTGCCCGATCGATAAACTTCCAAGATTTGCCATGGCTTTGAAACCAATTTGTGAAAGAAGACAATAAAACAGGATCAAAAATTCCAAAAAAAAAAAAAGAGAAGATTTTAGCAATCACACACACTATTTTAAAATATTTTCAGGCTTTAACAAATCCCCTACTATTCCTAGAGTTACATCCTTTCAAAATGAGATTACAACCACAAAAAAAAAGTAAATAAAACTAAAATATTAACTTCTTATTGATAGTTATCCACATATTCACCATTAACTTTCACTTAATAGTTATCCACATATCCAACATTAACTTCCACTTGATATGTGGATAATTATCAAGTGGAAGCTAATTGTGTATATGTGGATAACCATCAAAGGGAAGTTAATGGTGAATATATGGATAACTATCAAGAGAAATTTAATATTTCAGTTTTATTTACTGTTTTTTTATTTTGTGTGGTTGTAATCTCATTTTGAAAAGATGTAACTCTACGAATAGTAGGGGGTTTGTTAAAGCCTGAAAATATTTTAAAATAGTGTGTGTGATTGCTGAAATCTTCTCTCATTTTTTAAAAAATCAGTGTTCCTATTTTATTTTGAAAGAACTAGCATAGCGAACCCAGAAATCTAGTGAGGTGAAGAAGGAGAAGAGGCTGATTGACACTGACTCCTAACAACATATTCTGTCCTACTAGGCAAAAGCACAATGCACTTCACACCATTCAAATGGAGACTCTGCATCTTTTTTTAATGCAAATTTACATACCCATTTTGTTTTCTGCATGCAGGAGAGGGTCCTACTAGAAGAGAACGCTTTGCTGCAAAAGCAAGAAGGTCACACAACCTCATTATTGGTGAGTTCTAGTTACCTCAACATCTAATTAGAATCTATGCTTTTCAAAACGCAGATATTGAAACCAGCTTCTTAGGGTTATGGCTTCGTTTGGGACTGCTTTTTAAAGCAATTTTTTAGCATAAAGATTTTAACTTTTGTACTAGAAAACTGCTTTCAGAAGCAGTAAAAAAGCCGTGCCAAACGAAGCCTATGCGATCTTGAGAATCTGCTGATAGTTCCATTCTGTTTGTTTCAAGTGGAAGGAGCCTCTGCTGTGCCTAAATGCTTCGAAGGAAGTGGCTCCCCAATGCGACAACAAGGACATGGATGTAGAGACCGAACTGTATGTAGGATGGCCTGGAGGAGGAAGAACCCAACAGTTGTTGAAAGGTTGACCTTTGACCTTTTACATTCTTAAATTTTCAAAATAAATATTTATGTACAACTATAAAATAATTTAAGGGGATTTATGTATTCTAATAGGTGATATAGTGATTACAGAGTCGGCAACTACGTTTGTCCACGTGAAATGGAAATTTATTAGGCGAGCTTTGGGCCCCAAATTTTATTTCTTCATAGTAGTATTGGATTTCCTCATATTGTTGCAAAATATTCATCTTTATTATTCTTGACTTTCTTTAACGCTAAGGTTTTGTTTGAGACGGCTTTCTTACTATTTAATATAATTTTTTAGTACAAAATTTAATATTTTTATAATAAAAAGTTGCTTTAAGAAGTAATAAGAAAGCCATCCCACATGAAACGGAAGGATCTATTAAAACAATTTTATTTTTTAAATTACAATTGTAGTTTCTATTCCTTTTTTACTGCTTTTAATAAATTTTTATACTAAAAAATTTTTTACAGCAGCTTTTGACAAATTTATTTTTCCGACAAAAATTTTATAATCACTTTTATAAAAATTACAACAGAATAAAATAGATCTGAAATGTATTGAATTTATTGGTTTTTTTTTATATTGTGAAGAAATTGAATTTTTTACTTGTTACAGTGTAAGGTTACAAATAATAATAATAATAATAATTTTGATGTTGTGGAATCTCATAGAATAGCTGTCCTATGTGTTAAGGGTTCGATTGTTCGATAGGTATAGGAGTTTAGCTTGAATAAATATTTTAATCTGTTTGATGACAGAGCAAATGAAGAAAAGAAGTTTGCAAGATAATATTGTCTTTAATGTTTTTATTATTATTTAGGCCATCACATTTATTTTAGAAAAAAATGAACACATATTTAAAGATGTTTATAATATGCATTCTATGAAAAAATTAAAAAAAAAAAAAAAACATATCAAAGTTTTTGTTAAAAATTTAATTGATGCATGGATATTCATTCAATTTATTTATTCATTTTATTTCTATATCATAATTATTTTTTATGATAAATAAGGCTTCATTTGGGACAACTTCAATACTGTTTTATAAAATAAATTTTTAATAAAAAAAATTGAAAAAACATTTGTACTAAAATGTTATTTAATAAATCATTAACAAAGCCCTCTCAAATGAAATCTAAGTCAAACATAAAATTTTTTTGTTAGCTTAAATGTTGGAAAGTAATTTTATTAAAAATAGAAATGTTAAATAAAAAACTAGAAAAATGTGTTGCCTTTTATTTGATATGGTAGTACAAGATGAATATTTGAATTTGATTTGATAGATGAGAAATGTGCAGTTTGAGGAATTAATCGAGAAAGAAAGATAATATGGTTATTTTCCTTATCTATCAACCAACATATTATTATGATAATGATATTGAGAAGCTTTCAAGGGCTATCACTGTCAACAAATGAGGGAGTAGTTACAAATATATTAAAGGGGAAAAGAAATGAAAAAATTGTACCTCTAAGATTTGGGATTATGAATGAAATTGCGTAAATTTTGACAATTTTTTTTAAAGTTTTAGTGATTCTAATCAATTTAATATAAATAGTAAGAAAATTTGTTATTTAGCAATCATTGAATATATTCTTTGATCGTTAGATCTGACTTTAATTGCATTTTTACTATCATAATAGAAATCAAAGATGTAGGGGACATGAAGATGGAATAAGTCTAGAGTTTGTCGCAAGCATATGTATAAATAAGAGATTGTTGAATAAATCTAAAAGACTAATGTCCATTAAAATAAGAGTTTTTTTTTTTTAATTTTTCTGTGAGGGCTCTGCTAGGGTTTTTCCCTAGCCATCTCCCCTTGTCGGAGAGGTTCACCTTCTGGTCCTCAACTGCCTCTCTTGCTCAAGGAAGTTTTCTCTTACATAAATGATTCTTCTCCTCTACATTTTCGATGTTTTTCGGCTTTCTTGGCTTGCCCTGTTTTCGTTTCCTTGATCTTTCCACCTTTGTCTTTTTGCATAGCAGTTAATCAAGGTGAAATTGGTCGATCTTGACTTTTTAAACAGTAAATCTAATTCTAGATCATTTCTTGACGCTCTCTTGGGGGCTTCAGTCTTTTTCGGTGTCTTTTTCGGATATCAAAACTTCTACTTTTCGAGGGTTGGAATCCCATTGGATTTTGGAAGATGACATTCTAGTTCTTGCAACCCGTTTTGATTCTTTTGTTGGAAAGTTTACTAATCGAAGGCCTACTCTAGATTCGATTAGAAAATTCTTCTTTAATCTAAAACTTTCCGGCCGTGAGTTCCCAGTTACCCTTTTGGACCCAAGGCATATGCTGATAAAACTGAATAACGATATGGATTATTGATGAGGTTTTGTTCACCGTTTTGTTAGCATTTGTTTAAAGAAATTGATTAAATGGTTGTCTTTCTTCGATATATCTTAGGAATTGCCCATTATTCTGATTTGGATATCCTTCCCAAATCTTCGCCCGCATTTGTTCGCTCCCCATATCCTGCATGGGCTTGGTTCACTATTTAGTCATCCCCTTCATATTGATAACACTACTTTGATTAGTTTTTTTTCTCTCGGTTGCTTGAGTGTTGGTGGAATTGGATATCACTAAGCAAAATCGTGATAATGTCTGGATTGGGCCGGTAAAATTTGGCTATATATTGTGATGGAGAAATTTTCTTTCTTTTGTGATCATTGCAAATCGTTAGGCCATTTTAAAATGCAATATGTTAGCCTTCATCCTCATTTAGCTAAGGAAGTAACTATTATCCATAAATTGGTGACTGTTGTTGCTAAGGAAACCTCTCGGTTAACTCCTATTGCCGATGCCCATCACTCACCTGCCTCTCATGTTGTTGCTATATATGTTGGTTATGTTATGGTCATTTCTTCTACTTTAGTTCCTATTTTTGTTGATCCTGATGTGTTGTTAAACTTGTTTGCTAGTGTGGATGATGTTGGGGATCATATTATTGAACATGAAAAGCATTATGATACTATGGATGTATCTAGTTATTTTGATATTTCTAATAAGGATCCTATTATTAACATTTTATGTTCTCATTTATCTGATGATGCCTTGGTCTCTTTAGGATTGGAGAAGTAGCATTTGAATGACTCTTATGCTAGAATTTCTATTGAAAATACCAACTAGTTGTATGATCCGTTAGGTGTTGTAAGGAATGTTGGGGAAGTGAGCATTGATAATTTCATGATTTGCAAGTTGAAGTTAATTTGGATGTGGTACAAGTTAATAATGAGGGCTTTACTATTATGTATGGTAAAAAAATAAAAAATCTAAAGGTGAAAAGGTGGTGCAAAACTTCAAATATATTGTTGTTAACTCTTCTTGTTCTAAAGCCCCTCTTGACCCTTCTCTAAATGTTTAGTCTTTTTTGGATTTTTTTTTGGGCGTGGTGCTTCTGTCTTTCATGCATTGGGTGGTTGTTTCTTTGTTACTATGGCTTGGGTTATGGTTGTTATGGCCTTTTGGGGTCTCTGGCTTTCAGGTTTGGTTCTTGGGCTTTTTTTGGTGTAGGTGACTATTTCTGGGTTCTGGCTTAAGTGGTGAGTGGCTGTTTTGATCCCGATTGTGTGAGTTTAGTTTGTTTGGTGTTGGTGGCTGTTCCTAGGTTGTGGCTTTGGTGGTGAGTGGTTGTTATTCCCTATTGTGTGGGGTTGGCTGGGGGTGGGGTGGTGTTTCTTATCTTATAGGTTTTGATGGATGGAAGCTTTTACTTACTGTCTTTTGTAATGGTATTACTTTTTGGCTCCCATTCAGATAATTTGTGTCATTTTTTAGTGTTATTTTTTTTGGTTCCTTTGGTTTGTAGGTTTATTTCCTTTTCGTTGGTCATCTCTTGGATCATTTATGATTTGGTTGGTTTGTGATATTTCCTTTTGGGCATAATTAAAGATCTTTCTTAAGCATTTTTATAAGGTTGGCTTCTTGCCTTCATGGGTTTTTTTCCCTTTGCTTATTGTATTTAGATATGATCATAGGCTCGTTAGGTTTTCTTTTTTGCTTTAGATGTATTTCCTTTTTGGCTATAGAGAGCATTTGATCATCTAAGGACTTGAAATCTTTTTCTTAATCAACTTGTAGGTTCCTCTGTGAGTTTTATTAAAAAAAGATGAAAGGTTCGATAATAGTTGAAGTAAATGTAAGAGATACCATGGGCGTGGATGTAGTTGTGGTCTTAAACGAGATTAGAGTTCTAATAATAAGTCCTACCACTTCAATAAAAATAATAACATCAATGAGAAAGGAGAAAGTTCCAAATGAAGTTGTGGAAGAGGATTTTAAATTCAAGTCAAGAGTAAATCTCAAATTGATTTTTTTAACCGCAAAAAGCTTTTAAGACATTCTAAATAATGTAGAGAACTTAATCACAATAGTCTATTAAAAAAATAAAATTATGTAGAAGTAAAAGAAAAAGAAAAAAGAGATATGCAACTAGCTTACAATAATAACAAAGAAGGTTAAGGTATTATATGGTACATTGACATTGGTGCAAACAACTTACACATTGATAAAGAAGCATATTATAAAGCTCAACAAGTTTGTAAGTGTTAATGTCTCTTATGGAGATGATTTTAAAATATTGGTAAAAAGAAGATGAAACATTTATATACATACAAAACATTAAAGAGATTAATTTACTTTAAATTTTAATGAAGTGCATATTATAGAAACTAATATTTTGAGTATCGGTTGGCTCTTAGAGAATGGATATATTATTTAAATTATAAATTCAAATTTATTTTATGATAGATGATAAAAAAAATTAAACTAACAAATTCCAAATATTAAGTAATAGATTGTTTTCATTAAATATTCAAATTATCATGAAGAATGACTTTAGACATGGTACATGAAGCTTTGTTACTTTGACATCTCCATTTAAAGCTTCTCAACTTTAGAGAAATAAAGTTGTTATAAAAAAGATGATAGTAAAAGCCTTATCTTACATCAATCACTTAGATTTATTTTTTGAAGGATGTTGACTTGGGTTCCTCTTCTTAGAACATCAGATAAAAATACTTGTAGAAGAATCCTATATCATATTTTCTCTCATTATTAGGAACTTTCCTCTCTATGGCAGGGTGAAATATTACGTCCGGTCACCGGACGTTCGGACATCCAATCCAGATGCGCCACGTCACTCAAATACATTGGGACACGGTGTATTTTGGTGACGTGGCACATTTGGATTGGTGTCCGGACGAATCCGGACACCGGACGAATCCGGACACCGGACGTAATAATTTGCCCTATGGCAGTTCCCTATCAATCTTCGACGCATATACCTATCGTATTTTAATTCACCATTAACCACATAAGAAACAAAATTCTATCATTTTATTGAAGAATAGAAGCACAATGAAAGTCTCTCACATTTACTTAAAATAAAATAAAATCCTTATATGATAAATCTATCACATTGAGGAGTGAATCCGAAGATAATAGTAATTTATATCCTAATATTCAAGCAAGACAGAGCAAACCAAACCCCTCTCTCTCACATCGGCAAGTCATCCTCACGCTCCATCGCCGGCGCGGTCCTCACCGCCGCTGCCGTATACGCCCTCAAATGCCCCACCATCGAAACCCTCAGCGCCTCATTCTCATAAGCCCGTCTCTCCATCTCCGCCATTCGTCGTTCCTTCTTCTTACCCTTCACCACCGCGACCACCAACAGCCCAATCAACACCGCCCCCATCGCCCCCGCCGTCGCCGCTGCCACCACCAACTTCCACCTTCTCACGACCTTCTCCATTCCTCTCTCCACCACCAGCCCAAAATGCCCCTGCCCCTTCACCAAGCACACTCTCCCTCTGCCCATGACCTCGACCTGTCTACCCAACCCAAATACCGCGCATAAAAGCTCTTCCTTTATCTCCGGCACTCCGGCCATCCTTGAGAAGTCTACTTCAATGGGCGCTTTGGAGACCTTCACATCAAGTTCGGTCGAGTTCGATCCAACGGCGTCGTAGATGAGAAGGCCGAGAACAGGGGAGATGAGCTGGTAGCCCGGGAGGGAGTAGAGGGAACCGGAGAGATTGCCGAGGTTTTGATGAACGATGAGGAGACGCTTGGAGTGGGGATGGGCGACGATGCCGGGGGAAAGGTGAAATTCCTTGAAGTCGGCTCCTTGGCGGCGGAGGCGGCCTGCGCGGAAGCGCATTGCGTGGGCGGTAGCCGCGGAGAGGGCGAGTGGGAGGGAGACAGTGTAGGGGACGGCGGTTTTGTGGCGTTTGGGGTATGAATGGAGAGCGGCGGAGTGGATAATGTTATCGATTAGGCGGCGACGGTCTGGGGTGGGAGATGATGTGGTGAGAGAGATGAGGAGGAGGAGGAGGGGAAGTGGGAGGAGGAGCGAGAGGGGTGGGTTTTCCATGGAGTTGGGAGCTTGTGTGAACGCATGGAAGTCCTGTTTTTCTTGTTGATGGAATTTGGTCATCAATGGGTCAGTGTGGAAAGAAGATAGTGTTGGATGCGATGATTAGGAGAGGTTGAGGATCATAATGGTTATTGAACTCAAGCGGAATGTAGTAATCTAAATCTATAATCGAAGGAAAATAACAAAAATAAAGTTGGATCTTGAATAAATTAAAGTGGCCATTTGGTTTCAAATGCCATATATTTGGATAAATCTAGAAGTTGGAGAGTAAGTGAAAAGCTCTATGATGAGTGATGTAGATTGGGTTCTCCATGTTCATTGATGACCTGAGATTATGTTACTCTTCATGGCATTCAAGCCTTTTAGTCACTAGCAACAATCCAAGCTCAATCAAACTTTGAGAATGTTAGATCCAAATTTGTTTATTGATGATAATTGGCCCTACTAAATGGTGTCCAATGAGTTAGTTCAATAAACTCAATTATGGAGAGTTAGTTGGTAAGCTTTCGAATGCTAATTCAATTACCCCCATCATATCCTAAGTGAGATAACAACACCAGAACATCTAAAATATGCATATTCATACTTTTTATAGGGTTTAGAGGGCTACATGGAAAGCTACATCAAAATATATATTAAAAAAAACATTGAAATTATTGTTACAAATTAACACTAACACATGAACAAGCTGAATGTCATACACATGAATTCCTGTCATTAAAGTTGCCACCTCCTCTCGAGCGAATGCCTTGGGTGATTCTTCTAGGTTAAGTGTCTTGAGCAAATCTTCACAATCTTGGTAGAGCAAGTATGTGAAGGTGAGTCCTTCATATGCAAGGGTGAGTCCCTAGATGTATCATTCAAGCCTTTGGTTGTGAAGGGCTAGTCCCTTGGATAGAAATTGTTATGAATTGAGGGCTACCTCAATTAAGGAAGTTATAGCCTTGATCTTTTAAGGTGTGTGATTTCTATATCTAAATTGAGAATGTTAGAGGTAGGCGGATGACCTTAACCATGGATATATGCTACGGGTGAGCAAGCTCTAGTAAGGTGAGTAGCCTTCAGGGCATGGACTAGTCTTGATCAGTCCTTGGATGGAGGTTGCCGAGAATGATGATGCCTTAGTCTGACCTTCCAAGATATTTAGGGGTCATTTCATATCACTTTTTATTTTTATTTTAAAAAAATATATTTAATATATTTTATTTAAAATCATTCATCTTTAGTTTTTGAAAGCAAAAGTAAAATGATTTTAAAAATACTCAAAAATAATATTTAGATATTTTTAAATTAAAATCACCTTGGACACTGCGCACTGTCACTGGCCATCAGTGACCACTGCCACCGTCAATAAATGCCACTAGCCCTCATCATTTCTTACAATACAACAACAACAAGCCTTTATCCCATTATGTAGTGTGGGCTACTTGAATCTTTTTCTTCATTGTATCATATTAAGAGTCGAATTATCATTTAAATCTAATAAAAAAAGTTCATTTTAAATATTTTCTAACAAAGTAATTTTTGATCTACCTCTACTTTTTTAAACATATGTTGGATCTAATACATCTCTTAACAGGGCCATCAGAAGAACAACATTTTGTGTGACCAAGCTATCTAAAGAGACTCTAATTTTATCTGCCAGTGAAGCTATCTAATATTTTCACGCATATACTCATTTTTCATTCTATCTCTAAGTGTAAAATCATACTCATCCACCTGAGCATCCTCACCTTTATAACACTTCATTTTATGCTTCTCCTTTATAACCAATATTTTGCACCTTAAATCATTGCAGGTCTCACCAACATCTTATAAAATTTTCTTTTTAAGTTTGAGGGATACTTTTCTATCACACAACAGACCCGATGCATTCTGATCATCCAACTCGAATTCTACTAATAATATCCTCATCTATTTTACAATCTCTTTGAGCAATAGACTTGAGATATCTAAAGCACGCTCTCACCGTCATTCATAACATGTAATAAAAATAGAAACACTTGTTTAAGATATCAAATATATGTATACTTTAATAATAAATAAATAAATAAATAAAAAAGACCCCAAACCGCCCTTTAATAGCCGTTATACATCAAATTTGAAATAATAGTGGATTTATCACATAGTAACCCTTAAGCTTGTAAAAGAAGTTGGGAAAGAATCGAAAAGGTTGGCCAAAGACAGAAGGGTAGAATGATGAGCAAGAGTGGGGATTCACGCGTTAAGCTTCTGCGAAGATAAATTAGTGAAGTGAAATAAAAAAATGGGGACACAGAGTGGTCGCCCTAATGAGTCTGTCTGTTCTTTTAGCTTTTCTGAGATTTTTTAGGGCTAATGGCGTGTGCTCGAGGAAGGAATAATGGAGGACGATGATGGAGTGCTCGCTTGCGTTAGACGCCAACGTTGTCCATTGGCATCAAAATTCGCGTGCTTAGACGCTCTCACCCACTATCTTATATTCTATTTGATTATTTGTAGAGCTTTCCGTTGGGAGATATCATGCCTGTTAGAGCTCATTATGAGGGAAGCTACTTTCCTTGGATGTTTATTTTTATAGAAATGGAATTTTTGTTGATTTATATTTGATAAAATATTCTTATCTTTATGAAATTATGTATTAGAAATGAGCTTATTTTATTTGATTTAAATGAGAATTTGATAATTAATAGGACAGAATAGAGAAAATTTGATTCATATAGGGATCCCATGTCGTGAGATAAATAATGTTTAATATTGTTGTTGTATGTGAAATTATAGATAATGATGAAATTACACATTCTAAATTTAAAAATATTTATAAGTAGTTTTTTATAAACTGAAGGTTTTATCTTAATATATTTAAATATTTTTTATAAATTATTTAAGTTTTTCATATTTATTTAAAATTTGAGGTAAAACTTTTCATTTGCTTTATTTTTTTTTGAGAAAACTCAAAGGTGGGTCTACGTGTTAATTAAAAAAAAAAGAATTACAAGTCTTTAAAGGGATCGAAAACCAGTGGAAGTCAAAAGACAATAATATAAAAAAAAGGATGAAACAGGCAGGGAAAGAGCATACTAATCAAGAGCACAATCACAAAACAACAACAAAAATCAGGTCAAAAGACACTACAGAAAAACAACCAAAAGGAAACACAAACCTAAAACCAAAAAAGAATCTACCAAACCATAAATTCCATTCGCCATGAGAGCCAAATTGAACTAACAAGAATTCCCAAGAGACCCAATCAACCAAGTCTCAACCAGACATATGCAGATGCATAGATAGAAACAACCTGAAAATAATCATACACATAAAATGAAGAATACCTGATGAGAGAAAAAATGGACCCAACAAAACCATCATCCAAGAGTAATGAAAGCTCAAATAGATAACCACACTAAAGATAAATAACCCCGGAACAAACAAACCTAACCATAAAAAAACATAAGTAAAAGATGAAGAAAATGTTCACCATAAAAGAACCTATAAAAAGAGAAAAGGTAAGAAACAATAAAAAAGAGGAAAATACAAAATGAAATAGATTAATTTCTAAAGTTAGGATTAACCAACTTATTCCTTCTTATCACACCTTTAAGAAAACCAGTGCAGGAATGTTTATGAAAATAGATAATATTTAAAATTTTAGAACCAACCTTAGCCAACCAACAGGCATAGTTATTGCCTTCTATCCAAATGTGAGTCATTCTATAATTAATTTTATTCATCAAGGCAAAAGTCTTAACGAAGAGATAAAATAAATTAGCGTTAATATATTTTTTAGACATGAGTAACAAAATTAAAAGTTTAGAATCCATTTTCGATCTAGACATTACTAATATTAAGCTAGGTCGATACACAATATGGCCCCTTAATCAAAAGCTGAAAGTTCAACATAAATAGAATTACCGATAGAAATTCTCAAAGCAAAAACAATAAGAATATAACCATAATGATCCCTTATAATGCCACCACAATCGAAACCATGTGTATTAATGGAGCCATAATATTAAGCTTGCATTCTTGTAATTGAGGCTTAACCCATTTTACAATTTTTGGTAAAGTGATACACTTATTAGAATAAAGGTTAATATTAAAGAAGGATGCCCATAAAATGTTGCCTTTAAAGCGATTGGGTCTAAGGACTTTAGCATTATAAAGTTGCCGAGCTTTAGATTTCAAACAATTGATGATTCTATCATCACTCATATTAATGTTGTTATGCTTACTATTGCTCATTTAAACCATATAAACCAAAATGCGAGTAAAGGATAACAATAAGAAAAATGAACTTTGGACCTATAGGGAACCAACCTTTCAAAAAATTGGAAAAATTATTAAATGATAAAGCACTTTAATTCATAGCCCTTTCTCCAATTCAACACACACTTTGCAAGAAATAGAACCATTTAAGAAAACATGATTAATGGATTCAATGTGCCAACAAAATTGACATCTATAAGCCAAGAGAATACCTTTGATTTGTAACTTGTCATCCACATTTTTAGCACACCCAAGTAACTCTTTAAAATGATAAATGACTAAATCACATAATACATCAGGACCATCACACTAAACAACAAACTCCAACTTTACCTTATTAATGAATGATTTTGAATTTTCTGAGTTGGCAAATATTTTTATTTCTTTCTCCCTCTGAAAGATGCTTAGAGATGACCTTTTGTCTCCAAAATTCTTCCTCGATAAGTTGAATATTCGTAATATTTAATTTAGCATTATATAAGTGATTCCATAAATCATCATAATTGTTACTAATATAACTATTTTAAAGTAAAATAACACCTTCCTCAGCTTTTAAAATGTTAGCAAAAATATAACCAAAAGTACCTTTATTTTACCATCTTAAACCCTTATTAACCTACTTCAATTTTAGAGAAAATCAAATCATGTCTTTATTCCCGTCATTAAAAAATATTGGAGCAAGGAAAATTTCTTCAACAACTTTAAAGAAATTAGGATCTTTAAGCCACATATTTTGAAAATGAAAGGGAGAAAAACCAATAAGGTTAACAGGCTTAATTTTGTAACGTAAAGGAACATGATCAGATGCAGCTATACTTAGATGCTCAATAGAAGAATTAGAAAAGCAAGGCAACCACTCATAGTTAAATAAAATCCTTTTAAGTCTTTCCCAAACTCTTTTATTAGACCAACTGTGGCAAGAGCCAATAAAACCTTTGTCAACTAAATAATAATCCATACTCATATTATTAAAATCATCCATCATAGATAAATTAAGAGGAGAGCCTCCGAGTTTCTCATTAGAAATAGAAATAATTTTAAAATACCCTCCAATAAACCAAGGACCATTATAATTTTCATCAAAATCTCATAATCTTTGCCCAAGAAGCAGCCTACCAACTTTAGTGCAAGCAGCATATACTATGGAACCCATAATAGAAACATTAAAAAAAAGATAAGTTGTAGTGTAAAACTTGATCATAATCACCAACTATAGATAAATCAATATTATTATTCCAAAAAACCCAAAATTTCCCACTAGAGTTAGCATATAAATAATCAAAGCTAACATACCACGCGACCTAACGGCTATTTCCTCCGGAGCGATCTTCTCGCGATTGGGTTTCTACTATTGATTCTAGTGGATTTTTCTATAGATTTAGTGGTTCTCTTTGTTCTTATTTAGTTTTGGTTGATTTTTACGGGTTTCTCCTACCTAGGGCCTTCAGGCCTCTAGGTTTTCATCAGCGTGCCCTCATGGAGGCGGCCCCCATCTTTTTCCAATCCCTCCCCCTGGGGTAAGCCGCAATATGTCTTGGTGAGTGGTAAAGGGTTTTTTTTTTATGCTAATGGTATTGATCTTAACTCTAAATATTGTTCTTTCCATGATGTTCTTGTGGGCAATGCCCCGTCGAAAGAGTCTGGTTTTGCTTTAAGTAAGTCTTATTTAATGGGTTTCTGGCAATACTTATTTTGGTTGAAGATATTGTTAAACTTGATTCTCCCTATCAATTCACGCTTGTTGGAAAGTTTTTCTTTAAACTCCCTAATATCAATTCTATTAGAATTTTTTTCGATAACCTAAAACTGTCTGGTGTTTTCTCTATCGGTTTATTAGATGATAGACATGTTGCTATTCAATTGTCTAACAATTTGGATTACAGCCGAATTTTTGTGAGGACTTGCTACATAAATAATTATTAGATGAGACTTTTAAAATGGACTCCTTTCTTTAACATTAAAGAGGAGTCACCGATTGTACTGATATGAATTTCCTTTCCAAATCATCTACAGTTGCATTTTTTTAACCCGCATATTCTGCATGCAATGGGTTTCATATTTGGAAGACCATTGCAAAGTGACCAAGTAACTGCTTCTAAATCTAGGCCTTATGTTGCTCATATTATGGTGGAATTGGATAATACCAAAAAACATCTGCGAGGTGTGGCTTGGATCTGAAATTTCTGGATACTTGCAAAATGTCAAATTTGAAAACATACCTAATTTTTTTTCCCATTGCAAAGTCAATGGGCATTCCTTTAATGAGTGTTTTGTGGTTCATCCCACTTTGAAAAAATTCATTAAAGAGGGGAAAAAGTGGTTAGAATTGTTAATGATGGTTTTATTGAAAATGACATGAACAATGAAAATCTTGTTATTCAAGACAAAGGTGCTCCTTTAAATTCTGGAACTCCTAAGGATGTTCAAGATACTTTACGTATTCTTCCTTTAGGAACATCTAGTATTATTGAGGAAGCTAATGAGGGGGACAGATCTCTATTGGAATCCAACGTTTTAACCTAAAAAATTTGTTTTGAACAGCAAAACACTAAGAATAACCCCTTGGAAATTAGTAAATTACCCACACAGGATTTTGGGAATATTCAAACCAAAATTACTGATTCTTCTATTGATGGTGAGGGTGGTATGTAAATCAGAATGTTGATACTTTAAATTTTACAAATGCTGAACAATTGGATAAAGAGGAAGATGGTGAAGAAGAGACTAGAGAGCAGGAAGAGATTATTTAGGTAAGTAGTAAACTTTTGTTTGACCGCTCTTTTAGTAACTGCTCTAACAAAATTTGGATTCTTTGGAAGTCTTGTGTTACTCTTAGCATTATTAGTGATTTTCCTCAAATTGTGCACAAAAAAATTTCCTTTTTTTAATTTTCTTGCTATGCCTTCTTTGTTTATGCTTCTTGCTCTAGAACTCTTAGAAAAATGTTATGGAATCGTATTACTGATTTCTTTTTTAATGCTTGTGAACCTTGGATAGTTGGAGGAGATTTAACACTATTACTTATATTGCTGAGCAAGTTGGAGGGAAACCTCCCAATTTTCAAGCTATGAAAGTTTTTAATGAAACGGTTTCAATGTCTAATTTACATGATTTTGGCTTCTCTGGGAATGCTTTTACTTGGAACCAAGGTACCATGTGGCAACGTTTGGATCATATTCTTTTCAATAATGTTTGGATTTCTAAATATCAGAACACTCACATTGAGCATTTGTCTAAAACTCTCTCAGATTCTTCCCCTTTGCTCTTGAATATTTCCTTACATGATATTGTTGTTCATTCTCCGTTTAGATTTCAAAATATGTGTCTGTTTCATGATTCTTTATTTCCAATGTTGAAACTAACTGGCATGCTCCCTTATTTCCCAATAATAATATTGTTGGTATGAATCATTTTTGGCTTAAGCTGAAATGACTCGAACAAAATTTGAATTGATGGAATAAATGTGTTTTCAAAAATTTATTTACTAATATTGGGGATGCCGAGAAACTTGTTGAGTTGGCCGATATTAACTTTTTGAATAATCTTAGTGATGATAACAGGGCTTCTTTGAATAATGCCAAAGACAAATTAGTGGTTCTCCAAGTACAAGAGGAGGATCATTGGAGACCAAAAGCTGCTTATAAATTCCTTGTTAAAGGGGATAGAAATCTCAAGTTTTTTCATAATATTGCCAATCATAAAAAAGTGGCTAGCTATATTCATAAGATCAACACTTCTGAAGGTTCTCACTATGATTCTCCTAAGTTAGTTGTTGAGTCTAGAGTTACTTACTTGAAAGATGGTTTAAAAAAAATTTAACCCCGGATTTAGATTTGGATTTCTCTTTTATTCCTTTGCTTATTTCAAATGAGGATAATATTATGCTTACTAAATTGCCTTGTGAGGAGGAAAGCTGGTTGACTATCAATGATATGAATTCTGATTCTATTGCTGGGTCAAATGTCTATACTACTAATTTTTTTTAAAAAAATATGGCATATCATCAAAGATGACTTAATTAATGTTGTTGTTGATTTCTTTAAAAGGAATCCTTATCCTTATTTTTTTTCTTTGACTGCTATTGTTTTGATTTCCAAAAGTGATGCTACTAATTTTTGGAGTGATTTTCGTCCTAATAGTCTTTGCTCATTTTTTAACAAACTTGTTGCCAAGTTAATTATGTCTAGATTAGCTTTAATTCCCCCCAAACTCATCTCTCTTGAACAAATAGGTTTTGTGAAAGTTTGTTCCATTTTTATAATATTTTATTAGCTAAAAAGGTTGTTTATGATTTGGAGGCTAAAATCACTGGTGGTAATGCTATTTTTAAAATTGATATTACTAAAGCTTATGATGATCTTAGTTGGGATTTTCTTTATGTTATGATGAAAAATTTTGTTTTCAATAATGAGTTCATTAACATCATTTAAAATAATATTGAACATTGTTTTTTCTCTATTATTATTAATGGGAAAAGTCATGGTTTTTTTAAATCTACTCATGGTCTCTGTCAAGGGGATCCTCTTTGTTCTGCTTTATTTATTATTTCTGTTGAATTTCTTTCTATAGGTCTCAATGTTTTTTTTAGAAAATACCCCACGTTATATTATCGTACTTTTGGTAGTCTCTCAGTCTCCCACTTAAGTTTTACTGATGATTTTATTATTTTTATGAAAGACTCCAGGAAAATGCTTAATATTCTTTTTAGCTTTCTTGGAAAATTTCAAAGGGCCAGCTGTTTAATTCTTAATCCTCTGAAAAGTTATTTTATTTGTACTAAATCTATATCTCATCACAGAATCGTCTCTATTCAGGAAAGGTTTGGTTTTTTGCATAAGCATTTACCTCTTAAATACTTAGGTACTAATCTTTTTCAAGGTAAAAAAAGATCACATTTATTTGGGAAAATTTTTTCTAAAATTCAAAAAAAAAAAGTTCTTGGGTTTTTAATTTCCTATCTTTTAGGGGTAGATCAGTGTTGATTAAAAGTCCTATCTACTTATTTCATACTTTATCTCTGACTGTGAATATTTGCAGTAGACTTGAAAGAATCTTCAATAATTTTCTTTGAGGTGCCAAAGAAGGTGAATCTGCTATTATTTGGGCTTCTTAGCATAGATGTTTTGGTATGAATGATGAAGGTAAGTTAGGTTTTAAGAACTTGGATGATATGACATAGCTTTTGTTTTAAAATATGGTTCAATTTAAGATGCAAGAAGAGCCTTTAGTCTAAGTTCATGACCTCTAAATACTGTGTTGGCAAACACCCTCTTAATTGCTTTTTCAAAAATGGTGACTCTTTCAACTAAAAAATGTTTTGTTCCATTAAATGGGATGCTGAAAATTTTATTCAATGGGATTTGGGGAGGGGTGAAATCTTTTTTTGGCAAGATAATTGGGTAGGTCGCTCTTCTATTGACTCATTGCTCAATATTCATACTATTAGTACATGTAAAGTTTCTCATTTTATCCATGAGTGAAGTTAGAATGCAGATTATCTTACTGACTTTGTTCCTGAATTTGTCATCAACCTTATCCTTTAGTTTCCTTTACAACTTGATCAGGAAGATACTGTCTTTTTTACCAATTCCAATGATGGGAGCTTTGTGCTTAAAATGGTTTGGAATTATATTAGAATTGTTCACCTTTATTCGTAGATTTTATCATCCATTTGACAAAAAGGTATTCCGACTTCATATTATATGTTAATTTGGCGTATCTTTAACAATTACATGCCTGTTGACGATATCATGAGGAAAAAAGGGTTTTATATTGTATCCAAATGTCAATGTTGTTATCCTATTGAAGATTTGAATAATGTCTTTGCTAGTGGTCCCATTGCTCTTAAAGTTTGATTATATTTGGATAATATTTTTGTTTCCCAATTTTGTAAGGTGTACACAACATTATTAGCACCATACATGATTGGATGGTCCCTACTAAGAAGCATATTTGTAATGTTTTAGCCACTATAATTTGTTGGTTTTTGTGGAAATGTAGGAATGAAACGAAGCATGATAACATTACTATGAATGCCTTGACAATTATCATCAGGATTTAAGACAAAGTAGGCAATCATACTTAACAAATTTGATTAATTTCAGTTATTTTAAAGGCTATTCTTATACGACTGAGTTTTTTGGTATTCCTGTTGAGAATTTCGGCCATTCATCTAGAGATATTCTGGTTAAGTGGCTTAAACCCATTGTGGGTTGCCACAAACTTAATACTGACGGTTCTTACAAAAATGAAAAAGCTGGTTGTGGTGGCCTTATTCGTGATTCATCCGGTCACGTTCTGGTTCTTGGGGATGCCAATACTGCTATCATGGTAGAAATTCAGACCTTAAAGTATGGTTTACATTTATGTTTATCATTAGGGATTACTAATGTTTGGATTGAGATAGATGCTATGCTTGTGATTCATTACATTACTCAAAATTATATTACTAATCCTTCTTATTTGTATATCATTATAGAGATTAAATAGTGCTTGAACTTCATCAATTATTCTATATCTCACATTTATTGGGAAGGTAATGCTGCTGTTAATTTTCTAGTTGATTTAGGTTGCAATATGATAGATTTTGTGGATTATGTAGAATCTTCTCTGCCGGCCAAACTGATGGGTTTAACTAGACTTGATCGTATGGGTATGCCTTATTTAAGATCTTCTTAATTTTAGTGCTTTGAAAGAAGACACCGAATGTTTTCTAATTATAACTAGAAGTGCATACAATCCTATTTGAAAAATAAAATCAAGTCTTTTAAAAGAAAAAAAAAAAACATAATGCAAAGCAAAAATACCCTTTAGATTAGCAAAAAATTATATTTTTTTACAGATAAGACGTTTTAATTTTTTCATTTCCATTTTTTCTGGGAATAAATTTTGATGAACTGGACTCTTTAACCTAAAATGCGCAGTGGATGGTCGACGACTCAGACCTCAATATGACCATGAGGGACACTACGGGACCCTTTACATTGTGAGGCCAAACAATCGACGTCAAATTTATAGGTCACAAACCGGGGTTCCAAAACCCTAAAATCTCAATTTGAAGTATGAACTTCAACTCACTCACTTTTAGAGTTTAGTCCTCCTCATGCGTCGCGCCTCTGTTTTCCCGCTTCCGAGGAGACCATAATAGTCAAGAGGAAACTAATTAAATAGCACTTAAATGATTAGACTTCATATCTGAAAAACCTGAATTATTTAGAGTTTCCCCAAAAAAAATTATTTAGAGACTGTTTTATTTTATTAAAATAGAATTCAAGAAAAATAAATGTGATCTTAGGCTTTTAAAGCCCTTATATCTATTTTGAGAAAAATAAAATACAAATCATTTTTGTATTTGAATCATCTCAAAGCATTGTAGGAGTACAATAGTTTAGAGATATGTATTTGTATTTTTGAGATGATTCAAAACGGGTGAGGAGGACTAAACTCTAGAAGAGAGTGAGTTGAAGTTCACACTTGAAATTGCGATGTTAAGGTTTTGGAACCCCGATTTGTGACCTGTAAATCTGACATCGATTGTCTGGTGTCACGATGCGAAGGGCCCCGCAGCATCCCTCATGGTGTACTGAGGTTTTAGTCGTCGACCATCCACTGCGCATTTTAGGTTAAAGATTCCAATTCATCGAAATTTATTCCCAGAAAAAAGGGAAGGGAAAAGATTAAAACATTTTATTTGAGAAAAATATAATTTTTCGCTAATCTAAAGGTTATTTTTTCTTTGCATTATGTTTTCCCTTTTAAACCACTTTATTTTACTTTTCAAATAGGACTGTACGCACTTCTAGTTACAATTAGAAAACCTTCGGCGTCTTCTTTCATAGCACTATTACGGGCATACCCATACGATGACTTCCCTGAGCTGAATAAGGCAAGAACCTGTAGGGATTGTAGTCTAGAAAGGCTCTTGTAAAATAGAAATCACCAGAAACCCTAGCAGATCACAAAGTTTGAACGGTTAGGTATCTAAGTTTATCTTAATTGATCTTTTTGTCATGCTTAGTGAGTAAGATGTTTTGATTTTGTGCTTTTAATGTCCAAAGATATAAATTTACTAAAATGATGTTTAAATGAAAAGAGAATATATTAAGACATGCTGGAGTACATCCAAAGTATAGCTAAAGATATAGTACTAGTACAAGATTTAATGAAATTAAAGTCTAACTAAAATTTAAATAATCTATTCATACTTCTAGGAAAACCCTCTATACACATTAAATTCAAAATTATTCCTAGCTTTATGTCTTTCTACCTTTCTAATGCTACTTTTCTATTTACTTGCAGGAGCATCAACTTGGAAAAATAAACAATGAGCTTAAACTAAAGGTATCAATTTTATATTATATATGATTTCTACTTATTCAACATTAATTTTATATTTAACAAGAATGTATAATTTCATAAAAATTCAACTAAATAATTCATAATCTTTTATCCTTTTATAATGTTTTACATCATCATATATACTTATTCAATCTTCTTATATACATGCCAAATTTAAATTTTCTCGCTTGAAGTTGAACGAGGATCTCTTAAAAGCTTTCAGGAATTATGTAGAACACAGGTTTTGTTTGAGATAACTTTTATATTGCTTTTTTAAAACAATTTTTGGTAAAAAAATTAAAATTCAAGAAATTTTTGTAAAAGAAAGCTATTTTAGAAAGTAAGAAGAAAGTCGTCCCGAACGAAGCCTTATACTTACGATGAAGGAAGCACATCCCATATGCATCTCCTTTAAAGTCCATTGTAATGGAATATGAGCCAAGTCTACATATAGGGTATTCATTTAAATATATGGTTCAATTTACGTTCTATTTTGAGCTCATAATAATATCATTTGCATAATATTTATATGTATGAGTTTTATTTTACATTACTTAAGCATGTCTAATTCTCAGTTTGTTCCTCCTCAAGAAGAAAAGTAAATGAACAAAAGTGAATATAATGTTTAATGGAAAGATAATTTGAAACATTCAAATGAATACCCTATTTGAGGACTCTCCTCAGATTCCATGACAATGGACTTTAAAGGACACATATGGGATGTGCTTCCTTCGTCGTAAGTATCAGTTTTACATGCTTCTTGAATAATTTTAAGAGAGCCTCGTTCAACTTCAACCGAGAAATTTTAAAGTTGGCTTGTATATAAGAAGATTGATAATTGTATATATGATAATGTAAAACATTATGAGAGGATAAAAGATGATAAACTATTTAATTCAGCTAGTAGTTATATTTGTCTCATTTTTCCATACTATTTGCTTTCAGCTCTTTGTTTGTAGTATCTCTTTTTTTGCAAGTTTTTTTGGTGCTGATTGCTTTGATCTGGATCTTTCTTTTTTGGGTACTGGCTTCTGTCTGCCCTAACTTGTTAATAGGTTGTCTTATATTTCTTCTTAGTGAGAACTATCGGCTCTTAGGTTTTCTGTTTTGGATTGTTTTTGTAACTCTTTGGAGCGGTAGGGAGCTGAAGGTTCCTATTAAGAATTTTGTAATTTTTTTGAATTAACACGTACGATCGTCTGTGAGTTTTATTATTAAAGAAAAGTATTTAGTTGAAATTTTATTAAATGATATATTCTTGTGAAATATAACATTACTGTTGAATTCATAGAAATAGTATATAATATGAAATTGATGCCTTTACTTAAAGCTCATTTTTGATTTCTCCAAGTTGACACTCCTGCAAGAAAATTAATTGCTCCAAGTTTGCATGTTCCGTAGCTCTAGGAACTCAAACTTCTCCTTCAACTTAGATTCTTCTTGATTCCATACCTAATTTATTGGAAATTCAAAAATAAAAAATAAGCCCAAATGATTATTGAATATCGACCACTACTTGAAATACAAATTTATATACCAAATAGAGATTGGGAAGCAGTTTTTTTTGTAAGGATTCTTTTGGGATGGCTTTTTTACTATTTTCTAAAGTAAATTTTTAGTACATAAATTTCTTAAATTAAAAATTTTTGTACTAAAAAATTACTTTAGAAAGTAATAAAAAAGTCGTCCCAAACGAAGCCTAAGGCTTAGTTTGGTATGACTTTCTTACAGTTCCTTAAAGCTGCTTTTTAGCAAAAACTTTTGATTTTTGTACTAAAAAATTGCTTTAAGAAACAATAATAAAGCCGCCCCAAACAAAGCCTAAGACTTCGTCTGGTACAACTTTTGACTACTGTTTTTTTTTTCTTTTTTTATGAAATTTACGTACTGAAAAGCTATTGTACAAAATAATTAGAAAATTATCCCAAATGAAGCCTAAAAATTGAGTTTTTATTTATGGAATATAGTATTCCGTTGATGCCAGTGTTGTAGAAGAAAACCACACACACACACACACACACACACATATATATATATATATATATATATATATATATATATATATATATATATATATATATATATATAGATTTATCAAAAGTGTTAGTTATAAGTTAACAAATGCATGATATAAAATCATTAATAATATAAAACAAATAAATTGCATTGATTCATTCATATTTTATAAACATAATTTGGAATAGCATTAATTTTTCAAATCATTTAATGAGTAAAAGTGCTATCTATATATAATTAATTAATTATTTTCCTTTTTTTACCGGAAATAAAATCAATGAGCTAATTAAGGATGCATCAAAGACCTAGAAATTTCTTAGAACAGAGTATATCCTTTGGTTATTTGTTCTTTTTTTTTTTTTGTTTTTTGCAAACATTTTGGATTTTAAATAAATGATATGAAATTATATATTTATTCACATCTAAAAAATAATCCTGATTTAATTATAACAAAATTGATTGCTCATAGTGTTACAAATATTTAGGGGTGTCAATATTTTACACTACCCAAAAATCTGACATGAACCCGACCAAAAATTTATGGTTAGGGTCAACCCAATCCGTTTCGGGTTCGGGTTCAATAAATCAACCTGTTTCAAAAATCGGTCGGGTTCGGGTTGACCCAGAAATTCAAAATTGACCCATTTTTGACCAAAAACCCGTTTTGACCCATTTTTTACCCAAAAAATCAGAGGTTGACCCATTTTTTTGACCTGAAAATTAGTAATTTTTTGTCGCCCCCGGGTCATTCGAGTCGTGTCGGTTTGACCAGAACTTAAAGCGGGTCGGATTTGGGTCCTAAAAACTGACCCATTTGCAAAAATGGGTCGGGTTCAGGTTGACCCGAATAGTGCCGGGTCAATTTTGGATTCAACCTGAACCCAACACGTGACATGAAATTAACACCCCTACAAATATTAATATAATGATATAGCAAGTAATGTGGGGGTTTTTTTTTCAAAAAAAAAGTAAGTTACTATTAAAAAATAAAAGTATAAGTTGATTAAAAAATCTTCTCTTTCTAGTCGTTCTCTTTTTTGTAAAGCTAGATTTCTATTCATTGGCATAATTCCATGCTCACTGCACCTTTTAGGATATTGGATCCAAATTTGCCTGTGAATGATACCCAAACTATGCTCGCAAGATTTTTAATAAAAAGTAAAGATTGAACTAGAAAAGACGAGAGGGGAGGGAGAGTTAATACTAGAAAAGCTATGTGATTTTGTTGCTCGACTGTGGTTATTGTTTCCTAAGGCTTGCCCTCTAATCCCTTATTTATAGGCGAGAGTAATAGTATTACATTAAAAGATAAATACTTGAATAATATAATATATATCAGCTAATAAGATCTTTTCATAAAAAGGAGATATGCAAATAATATATCATTACTAAAAATAAGATATATGCATTAGATCTTTCCAAATATATAAATAAGCCCACATATATCCTCTATTTTATATTTTATATTTATAATAAATTAATGAGATGAAAGCTAAACCAAAATAGTATTCAATATTAAAGGATTAGGAATTAATCATAAAAAGGAAATTTTATAATAATATTTGGAATCTATTATTCAATAATAAAAGCTTATGTGCATCAATGTTAAAATCAGTGATTTAGAATTTATTATTTATGTAAATAATACTATTGTGATGGAGTATCCTAATATAAAAAGCTCCACCATTTTCTATAAGAATATGGTTACATTGTTGAATATAATATGCATGATTTTTAACTAAATGCTTTATTTGTAAATTTAGCAAATAATTTTCATGCTTTTAAATGAGGTTGGGAAAAATCATTTTTGAAATTTTTTTTCTTTGTGTAATGACATTTTGGATTTGATTATTATTTTTTCTAATGTTTGCTATTTTGCTTAGTATTGAAAAAAAAAAAAACTATTACTAACGTAAGACTCGAATTCAAGACCTCTTACTTTCCCTTTAATTTTTTTTTTATTTTTCAAAATTTTAATATTTTTATTTTTCTTTTTAGTGAGATTATCACCATGGCATACTTTATACACTCTTTATATTTAATATATAGAAGTTATATGAGAACTTTTTTTAAATGAAAATAAAAAATAAAACATTTAATTTCTTCCTTAAAATAATAATAATAAAAAAAAGGAATCTTACACCACAATGAAAAAAGAAGAAATTGCACAAAAGTTTGTGAAACAGTATAAGGCCCAGTCATAAAAACATCAAAAGCTAGTCATAATTTTTTTTTTCATGGATAATTTTAATGTTGGACCTTTTAGTAACAATTATTTAAATATAAAATCTATATAATGGCTTCTCTTTTCTTTTGTGATTCTTCATAATAGATTATTACTAAAAGTGAAAATTATTTTGCATCATTATTTGTGCTTTTATCAGAATAAATTAGCATCAAAGTAAGAAATTGATATTATGGCTGTAATTGTAGATTGACAAGTTTGATGATTTCAGGCTTTGGAGAATTAAGATTTTCTTGGTGATCTAGTTATGCTAGGCATAAGTTTTTTATTTTGCACATTGCTGTTTACTTTTAAAAATGGTCGGTGGTTCCTACTGATTTGTTGGAGGCTTGTTGTTCCTTTTGTTCTTTGTTATTTCCTTTTATGCAGGTTGATGAGGTCTTTTGCTGCTTCTTTGATCTGGTTGGAGCTGACGTTATGCTGGTCTTGCATTCTTTTCAGATGTCTCTCTCTTGGGTGGCTCATTGGCTCTATCAGTGATTTGCCTTTTTGGTTGCCTTCATTTCTATTGGCTTATTTATTGTAATAGATTGAATCATTGGCTCATAGGTCTTACTTTAAAAGTTGTACTTTTAGAGAGTTGTTGGTTTATTAAGGACTTGTATTTTCATTAAAGTCTGCCTCCAAATCTTGTCTGGGCATTATTTCATTTTGGACCATCCAATTCAGACGATTAGGGGGTTCCCTTAATCATTTCTTGACTTTCAAGATTCAAATTTGATACTTTCGTAGCTAAATTGAGCCTCTACAATCAATTTAGAGAAATTTAAATCGGCATGCAGACTTCAGTGCATGTTAAACTTATGATCAAAGATATTTACTTGGTTCATGAGCATAAGGGGACATCCAATTGATATCTAGAGGGAAGCTGCACCTCATAATTTGTCTAATTATGAAATTTTGCATACTTTTTTTTTTCAAAATTCTCCGACACATATTTTAGAACTCTTGGAGCATTGATATTAAAAATAGGGGGACAACTGAAATGTCTCCAAAAAAATTATCTTATTCAGACGTGAATCTCGATGTGACTCTAATTTGGGAGCATCCAAATTAAAATTTGGGATCATCCAATTTTTTATTTTAGCTATCATATATACAAATTGAACAACTCAAGAAGATGAACCCAATGACACCAAATTCAATTTAATCCAAGCCCAAATGAGCTCAAATCAAAATGCCAAAACACTTTCGGGGACTTCAAAGTATTAATTTGATGATTAAATGATATATGAATACGACATGTTTATAGTCAAATCAAGCGGCTCGATAAGATGAATCCAACGAGCTAAATATCACTCTAATCTGACATCATTAAGGCCCCTAAATGCTTTATAAATACTCTATAATCAAGAGAACAAATATCAGCCTTCCGATGGAACACTGCCAACCAACCATTGATCTTTTCCATATTTATCAATCATGTAACTCTCGAAAAATTATAAATAGTTCCTCATTCTTCACATGGGGGGTAAGGAGAGATGGAGAAAACTTAAGAGCTCTCTTGCTCCCTCCATTCGACGTTGCCACCATTAGAGTTCTTTCCAACCACCATTACATGCTGACTACGGTCCCTTTGACCATTGTCACTTGCCGACTATGATCCCTCTGACTTTCTTCACCTGCCGACTATGTTCCTACTAACCAAACAAACATGCCAACACTCTCTTAAGAGCAACTGTCATGTTGTATTGTGCTCTATACAATATATACATCAAGCCAAGGTTTTCTCCCCGAGGAAGAGCCTCATTTATAATCAACTACAAATACTAGTGGATTCTTTCAAAGTAGGCTAGGCCCCGTGGTTTTCCCTGTTTTCATTTTTCCACATAAAAATTTTGGCGTCATCTATAAATGATGCACCATATTCTTTTATCTGTTTGTGTGTTGGACTTTCATATAAACCTTAAATGTTAAATTTTATATCACTGAATGCTACAAAAATTCTAGAGCACAACAACTAACCGTCTTTTTATTCTCACCTAAGCAATTAACTAACGTTTGTGCAAGAAGGGCGAGAGCGACGTTTGTGCGAGAGCGGCAATTTTGGCAGATCGATGGAGATCGTTGGTTCTTCGTCGGCTTGGTATGGCCGACGGAGTACCTTTGTTTGGTTATGGCATCTCAATATTGTTCAGAGATGCGATGAAGATGAAGATTTATTCGGTAGAGGTTCTTTTTTGGACCAACGATTTTGGTGTTTCTTCGGAATTGAAATTGGTTTTCGATGATTTCTGCTTGCCAATGTCTCTTCGTTGGTTTGGTTTGGCTTCCGGTATTGTGGGGTGTGTCTATCCTACTAGTATCAGATTCTTGATTGATTTTTGTGAAATTTCAAATCTGAAGGTGGATTTGGAGGAATTTTTGTGTTGGTTTTTTGTTTCCTACAACATTATTGGAAACGAAGATTATGCTGGGACTAAATTCTTTCTAACGAATGTTTACTGGATTTCGGGTCTGATTTGGTTTATGGATTTTCTTGATTCCATAATTAGTTTGAATAGATTCTTGATGAGTGATCGGTTGATGATTATGAAGTTGATGCCGTTTGGGTGTTTGGATTTTAAAGGCGGTTTTTGCTATTTTAAAGATCCGGTTTCTTTTGGATTCTTGAAGACTCTTGAAATCAAGTCAGTCCGGTGGATGATTTTGAGTATGTTAGTTGTGGATAAATACAATTCTGTTTTGTTTGGAGCTGGATATGCATCCATTTGGAAAGAGGTTTTGGGTAGTACCGATGTTACTCATTTGTTCTATAAGGATCAAGTTATATTTGATGTCGTCTCTTGGCCTATTGAGGTAGGAACTGTTATTATTGCTTCATCAACATCGTTTGGATCGTCTAAAGGGTCTGGCCATGGATCGTCTATGTTGAGGGAATTCTTGTTGGTTGATGTTTGTAATGACGAGGTGGTTGTTTGGTCACTTGTTTTTCTATTGTTCTTTGAAGATCAAGTCTTATTGGTTAAAGACTTGAAAGATTTGAAGTTTTTTTGTTTTTCTCTTGTCAATGTGATGAGAGTGGTGATGATTACCAGTTTGGTTGGCTTTTGCAATGAGGAGGCAGGTTATTGGCTTCTTGTGGCGGTTGTTGGTATTATGACTTTATATTGGAATTTTACTGGTGTTGTTCTTGGCAGTATGATGGGTGTGGTGACGATTTTCAGTTGGTATGACTTTGCTTGTGGAGAGGCTGATTCTTGGACTATTGAGGAGGGAGTTGGTGTTATGGCTTTGTCTTCATTGATTGGTTCGTTCTTGGTGGCTACTGTCGGTTGTGTTGATGCTAAAACAACAAATTCTACTCTTGTTTGGAGCTTGTTGGGCCTTTTTTTTGAGAGGGGTCTGTATGATGTTTGGATAGCTGGTTTAGTAGTTGCTTTTATTTTTCTTGTAACTAGTTATCCTTTGTTCGTTTTGCTTTTAGGCTTCTTATACCTTTTTAAAGCCATTATGATGAAATATGGGATTTTTACTTGGTTTCATTTTCCATCCCTTGGGAAAGCTGGGATACTAACGAACCTTTTTGGTTGTTTTAACATTTGATATCCCCATCACCCCAATGGATCTAAAATGGGATCTAGTAGATCGCATATTCAATATTATGGTAGTTTTAAAAGGTTTGTTTTTGCTTTCTAGGTTGTATTAGGTTTTTTCTTTTAATGCAATTTTCATTTCTTAAAAAAAAAAGCAATTAACTAACCATCACCTATCTCACTCAAGTAGAAAGCATTGCAAGTTGGTTCCTTTCAAGTCCTTAAGGAAAGGCCATTAATATGGCAATGTAAGGACTGAGAGCAAAAGAAAGTAGCCCCATTTCAAGTCCCTTTTGTAATTCCAAATTAATGAGACCCTGCAGCTCGAGCAAACCTGATTTGGTTCACACTCTATATGTTGCTAATGACATTAAAAGGACGGAGAGCAAATTAAGTAAATTTTAGTTTAGGGGCCACTTGAGATCAGCTTTAATTATTTAAATAATGCACGAATCTCAAAGTAAGCATAATACTTGTAAAGCCCTTCTTAAGCAAGGTTAAATCATAATATCCCTGCATGAATAAGCTAAATTAGCTATTGCTTATGTTTTGATTGAGATAGTTTTTTACTTTTTTAAAAAAATAATTTTTTTAGTTTAAAATTATTTTAAAAGCAATGAATGATAGTAATCAAAAGTTGTCTCTGACTTGATTGCTTTCTAAACTAGCTCTATAGTACCAAAATTTTTAGTCCAAAAAATTGGTGTACTAAAAAGCGGCTTTTGAAAGTTGTAAAAAAGTTATCCCAAATGAAATCTAAGATTTATTTGGGAAAACTTTTGGCCATTATTTTCTTATAATTTTTATGAAATTTTTGTGCTAAAAAACTACTCTAAAAAACAGAAAAAAAAAAAGAACTATCACAAATAAAACTTTAAACTTTAAACTAAGAAATAAGTAGCCATCACCTAGCTCACTGAAGAAAATATGCACACAGATTCCACTGCTGCGCCTTGATTTTATAGAAAGCTCATTAATATAGCAATTAATGTAAGACTGCAAGCAGAAGAAAGTGGCCCCAATATTTCCCTTTGCAATTTCTAATTAATGACCTGAAAGGATGGAGGGCAAATTAAGCTTAAGATAACGTGTAATTTATTGAAGAAAACTAAAAATAATGAGTGGCCACCTCCGGTCTTTATTCTGGCGATGTCCTCTCATTCTTTCTTTATTAACCAATACATAGAGAGAGATAGACGTAGGAGCTTGAAGAAGCTAACGAAAAATGAGTGGAGAAAGTTTGGAGGAATTGGAGCTTAGGAGGATAGGGAACTAAACTAATAGCCAAATGTATTTCTGGGCGAGGAAGAATGAACTCTTCGAGAGGGCCTACAATCTCTCTGTTCTCTGTGCTGCCGAGGTTGCTCTCATCATCTTCAACGACCGTGGCAAGCTCTATGAGTTCGGCAACGCTGCTACGTATACTCTCTCTCTCCCCCTCTCTCTCTCTCTGCAGCTACAGCTCACTCTCTTTTACTATGATTTGTTCAAGTTTGAAAGTAGATGATGAAATTAAACCCTAAACAAGTCGAAGACTTTGTCTCCCTTCTTCCTTGCATTTAAATGATTTGTTTACTTTGGTTAAACATATTATTTTGTATTCTCTGTTGCTATTTTTTTTGCTTTTCCATTGTTCCTATCTCTCTATCACTCTCTCTCTCTTCTTCACTCTGCAATGGCGGAAGCCCTACCTTCCGCTCTCACCACATTAATACATCAACAGCCTCTTTTCATAGGATTTATGGTTGCTGATGTACAGTTTTCTAAAAGAAAATTTGATCTTTGTAATCTAAGCTGCAGCTCAGATCCATATTCTCCGCTAATTTTTTCTCTAGTTCTCATCATCCAATTTGTCCAGTGGAGTTTTTTCTCTAGTTCTCCGCTAATTAAACTCCTACTGAAGATGAAATTCTCAATGTTATTAAAGATCTTAATAGCAATGCTGTTGCTGGTCCGGATGGTTTCACTACCAAATTTTTTCAAGATAATTGGGATATCATTAAGGAGGATGTTATTAATGCTGTGGAAGATTTCTTTGCGGGTAATTCTTATCCTAAATTTTTCTCTTCTACTAATATTGTTCTTATTCCCAAAAAAGATGGTCCCAAACATTGGCAAGACTTCAGACCTATTAGTTTATGCACCTTTCTTAACAAGGTTAATTCTAAAATCATTGCTAAGAGATTAATTAACATTCTTCCTAATATTATTTCCCTTAATCAGACTGGTTATGTGAAAGGTAGAAGTATTTTTGATAATGTTTTGTTAGCTCAGGAGATTACTCGTGATATTAATGTTAAAGTTAAAGGTGGCAATGTGATTTTTAAACTTGATGTGTCCAAAGCTTATGATAATATCAATTGGAATTTCCTTTATAAAATTCTTTCTCTTTTTGGCTTTAATAATTTGTTCATATCTCTAATCAAGAATAGCATTGAGAACTGTTACTTTTCTGTTATCATCAATGGTAAGCACAATGGTTTTTTCAAATCATCCAAGGGTTTAAGACAAGGTGACACGATGTCTCCTGCTCTTTTTATTATTGCTATGGAATATCTCTCTAGAGGCTTAAATGATTTATTCTTGAGAAATCAGAAGTTAAATTTTCGTACTATTAGAGGTTTTCCCATCTCTCATCTTAGCTTTGCTGATGATTTCATTTTATTTACTAATGGTTCTATCAACAATATTACTCTTTTGCTTAATTTCTTGGTTAGCTTTTATAATCAAAGTGGTTTATCTATTAACAAAGAAAAAAGGTCCTTTATTGTTGGCAAGTCGATCAATCATAATAGAACTAATGCTATTCAGAGAATTTGTGGTTTTCAACACAAAGATCTTCCGATTACTTACCTTGGTACTCCCATCTATAAAGGTAAAAAAAGAAACTTTCTGTTTGACAATATCTTCTCCAAAATTGATAAGAAACTTAATAATTGGTCTTCTAATTTCTTATCTTATGGTGGTAGGCTCATTTTGATCAAGTCTGTTTTAAACTCGATGCCTATTTATCTATTTCATACTTTACTTCCCTCTACTTCTACTTGTGTTAAACTTGAAAGAATTTTTAACAAATTTTTTTGGGGTTCCTCTTTTAACAACAAAGGCATTCATTGGTCTACTTGGGACAAGAATTGTGGTATTTTATCTGAAGGTGGTCTTGGTTGCAAATCCATATCTGATTATGCCAAAGCTTTCTCTTTTAAATTATGGTTCTCTTTTAGATCTAATTTAAGCTTATGGGCTCGCTATATGAACATTAAATATTGCTCTAATATTCATCCTTGTTTAAGCTTTCATAGAAATACTGATTCTTTCGTTTGGAAGAGACTTTGCAATATTAAGTGGGATGCTGAGCAGTACATTCAATGGGGTCTTGGAAAAGGTGACATTTTTTTCTGGCAAGATAATTGGCTTGGCAGCTCTTCTATTGACACTTTGCTCAACACTTGTTCTTTAAGTAGTATTAAAGTGGCTCAGTTTTTTATCAATGGGGATTGGGATTTTACTAAACTTTTGGAGATTGTTCCTCCTTGCATTGTTCATAAAATTGTTGACATCCCTCTTCAACAGAATTTGAATGATGTAATTCTTTTTTCTCTGTCGTCGTCTGGTAAATTTGTTTTAAAAGATACTTGGGATACTTTCAGGATTCACAAGAATAGCTCCATCTTATATTCGGCCATCTGGAATGCTAACTTTCCGCTTTCTTATTATGTTTTAAGCTGGAGATGTATCAAAGATTATATTCCTGTTGATGTTAGACTTCAATCGAAAGGTTTTCAACTTGCTTCCAAATGTTTGTGCTGCTGGAATGTTGAAAGCACTCATCATTTATTTATCTCTGGTTGCATTGCAAACAAAATTTGGTGTTATTTCAATAACATTACTCATAAACCGTCTATTACTATGGATGATAACCTTGTGTCTGTTTTTAAAAATTGGTTTCATAATTATAAAGGTCATATTTTTAACCTTATTCCCATCCTTATTGTTTGGTATATTTGGCAAGCTCGTAACAATGCCAAGCATAATGGCATTAAAATGAATGCTGATAACATCATTTCCAATATTAAGCATAAAATTATTCAAATGCATGCTCACAGACTTATATCCAAAAAACATTTCAAAGGCTGCCATTATTTAGCTGACAACTTGGGGCTGGTTTTTGCTGATATTCTTATTAATTCTGCTGACAAATTTGTTAGATGGATCAAACGTAAGCCCCCCTATGTTAAGCTCAATACTGATGGCTCTTATAGCTCTGTTAGTGCAGGTGCTGGTGGGATTATTCGTGATGCTTATGGTACTGTTCTTGCTGCTTTTTCTGAACCTATCTGTTGCAATTCTGCTATTAAAGCTGAGCTCTATGCTTTTCTTATGGGTCTGAACACCTGTGCTAATATGGGTTTTAATAACATTTGGGTTGAAGTTGACTCTTTGCTTCTCATTCAAATTGTTAACAACTTAGTGCCTGGTAATCCGGCCTGTTTTTATCTGATTAGGAAAATCAAGATCTTGCTTTCTACTGTTAATTATTATATCTCTCATATCTTTCGTGAAGCTAATTCGTGTGCTGATTGGTTAGCTAATTATGCTTGCAATATCTCTCATTATGTTGAGTTTGATCCTACTGATTTGAATCCTAATTTACAGTCTTTTATCAATTTTGATAACACTGGCTTACCGTATATTAGCCATGGGTAATCGGTTCTTCTCTGTTTTGCTGCTATGGTCTCTGATTTCTTGTTCTTCCTGCTATGGGCATTGCTGTTGCTATGCGTTCTCTATTCTTAGCGTCATATCTCCTGTAACTAACAGGTTTTTTTCCTGTGAGATCCATTTAGCTGCTCAGCGTTTTCTTTCTGCCCAGTCCCACTTTGGCTTGAATTGGTTACATATTAATTGTATTAATTGTGCTTTCTGCATCCAGATGTGTTTTTTCACCTATCCGTTGCAGTTTTCCAACGTGACTTTCGTTTCTTGTTTGCTGCAGTTGAGTACTCATTGTTTTATTCTGGATCTGAGCAACACTTTGTACTGTTATATCTTAAGAGCCTTTGATGTCTATTGTCTTACTTTTCCCAATGTTACTTTTAAATTTTTCTGTGCTAATTTTGTTTTTTGGAGGGTTCGTTACAGGTTATATTTCAATCTCTTCTTCATGACCTCCATTGACCTTCAGGTATGTCCCTTTTGGTCTCCTTTTGTGCTTTATGTTTTTTTGGTTCCTATTTTTTACAGGAAGCCTAAGCTGAATGATCATATTTTGAGCTTCAATTTTTGGGTGCTGAGAGATTTCAGCCCTTGTCTTTTTATTTTTGAGTATTGTATTATTAGTCTAAGGAACCACAGGCTCATAGGGCTTTTTTACTTTTTACTTGTAGCTCTTTCGAGCATTAGCGAGCTAGTGGATCCTTTTAAGGACTGTGTAACCTCTTTTTTGAAATTAACACGTAGGCCCCTTTGCGGGTTTTAATTAAAATATATATATATATATATATATATATATATATATATATATATATATATATATTACCTTCCAAGTTGTTTAGGTCATTTTCAACTCCCCTTGCAAAGGTTCTCTCTCTATTCTAAGCTCCACCATTTTCTATAAGAATATGGTTACATTGTTGAATATAATTTGTGTGATCTCAAATTTGATGCTTTATTTTAGAAATTTAGCCATTTAGTTTTTAAGCTCATAAATGAAAATTGTCAAAATTCGTTTATGAATAATTTTTTATTATTATTACTTTATAAATATCTTGAAACTACTAATTATTATTTTCTCTGTATTATATAGAATAAACAAAACAATTGAGCGCTACCAACGCCTAGGTCGGGTTATTAAACTTGTTTAAAAATGATTATGCATTTGTTTGGAGAATTAATTAATAATATTTTTTTATGAAAATGCTTTTAATAAAGTCATCTAAAATCCCATTATAAATCATTTTTGAAAATAATTAGATTAATAATTTTTAAAAAAATTGTTAATAGAAGTTTCTTCTATTCTCAAATTTTTTTCTTCAAAAATAATATTATAAAATGTTGCGAGGTAAGAGATCAAAATTTTATTAAAAGAAAAAAGCTAACATGCAATGATAGAAGTTGTATTATATTTTTTTTTTTTTGTAAAAATTCAAATTTGGGAAATAAATTTATTTTAAGCAAAAATTTAAATAAAATATAATAAGAAAATAAAAATAAAGAAATCAAAATTGATTCCTATTGATCTCGTGCTAGAGTTTTCAATAATAATGTTCTCTTTATAGCCAATAGTACATGCAAAAGGAGAAGAAAACTCCCAATTTATCTAAAGCTTAATTTGGCCTCCTTCCTTATCAGGTTATTAATTCGAAATTGCAAAGGAAAATAGTGGGGCCACTTTCTTCTGCTTGCAGTCTTACATTAATTGCTATATTTTTCCAAAAAAATTTTTTTTTGGTTAAAACCCACGAAGGGGCCTACGTGTTAATATTAAAAATCGGTTACAAAGTCCTTAAAAGGACCAACCAGCTTACTACTGCTCCGAGGAGCTACAATCCAAAAAAGAGAGAAAAAACCTAGAAGCCGGTCGGTCCTTATCCTATGATTATAAAATTGATAATAAATATTTATCGGGCTGTGAGACGACAGCACCCAAAAAAGGAAGATCCAATAAATAGCTTCCGGAACGAACTTCCTGCAAAAACTCAAAAGGAAATAGAAAAAGTAGAAAAAAAGAGGAAAGAGACGAACCTTGCAAACATTTAATCTCCGAAGACAGCAATTATGAACGTGTCTGCAAGGAGTACTCCAAGAGGAAGCATTAGAATCACTCATAAACGGAAGGTTGGTAAAAATTTCCAGAAAATGGTTCCCATCCAAAAAGGAAGAACCAATTGGCAGCGCCCAGGACTCTCAGTCCCCAGAATGAACTTCAAAAAATTAATGAAAGTATGGAGTAAATAATGATAATTGCTAGAATTCTGGGTGATAATACCGAAAATTAAATTATATATGTTCCCCGGTTTAGCCATACTCTCCAGATTACCATCTAAGTGAAACTTGCATTCATATAAGCTCTCAAGAGAACAATTGATAGGTAACCTGCCAGAAATACTCAAAGAAGGAGAATAAATACAACCATAGTTAATCCAATTAATAGAGATATTCAGCAATCCATTCGGGGTCGTAATGCCAAAATAGAAGGAATAAAATGAACGAAGCCGGTAGTCAAACTCAGAGATCCAGTCATCAAAACATAACATGCGGCCATGCCAATCCTCCAACCAGTCAGCCATCAAGAAATAAAGGCAATGAATGCAAAATAACCCACTAATCCCAGAATTATCCTCAGTGGACGTAGATAGGAAGTCTAAAATCAAAACAGAAATCGTAAAAATCAAATAGGTAGCAGTCATTAACCGAAACATTCTAACCTCAACCAGCTTAGTAGCAGGCATATACAGGGCTTGAAAGTAGAAATTAGGACCTCCAAACCAAATAGACAAAGTCCCATGAGGTCTTAATCCAGCAACAATAAAACAAAGAACCAGCCAAATAGAAATAAACATTTTATCGTAATGAACTTTACTAAAGGAGCAATCAGCAAAACCCCTGAAATAACAATTAGCAGCAGTAAAAGGAAACCCCCCACAGAACCAAAAAAATAAGAACTTAACCATGTCTAATGTAGGGAAGGGCAGTTTTGTCAAGGGTTATCATACCTTTCAAAAGAGAATTTAAATTGCGAATATTCAAATCTTGCTAACACTCAAGCTGACAGTCGAAATTAGCCAACCAGTCAGCACAAGCATTAGCTTCACGGTAAATATGAGAAATATTAAAATTGAGAGAAGACAGAGAATTTTTAATTTTCCTAATAAGATAAAAATTTTGAGGATTTTCCTGAACATGGTTATTAATAATCTGAATGACAAGATCAGCATTGACCTAAAAAAAACATTAATTGCTATATTAGTGAGCTTTTTATAAAATCAATGCGCAGCAGTAGAATTATATTATATATTAGCGTCTTATATAAGGTTTACTTATTTCTTAGTTTAAAGTTTTATTTGTGATAGTTTTTTTTTTCTATTTTTTAGAGTAGTTTTTTAGTACAAAAATTGCATAAAAACTATAAGAAAATAATGGCAAAAAACTTTCCCAAATAAAATCTTAGATTTCGTTTGGGATAACTTTCTTACAACTTTCAAAAGCCGCTTTTTAGTATACCAATTTTTTGGACTAAAAATTTTGATACTATAGAGCTAGTTTAGAAAGCAACCAAGTCTGAGAGAACTTTTGATTACTATCATTAATTCTTTTAAAATAATTTGAAACTAAAAATATTATATAAAAAAAAGTAAAAAACTATCTCAAACAAACCATAAGTAATAGCTAATTTAGATTATTCTTGCAGGGATATTATGATTTAACTTTGCTTACGAAGGGATTTACAGCTATTAGTTTGCTTTGAGATTCGTGTATTATTTAACGAAATAAAACTGATCTCAAATGGCCCCTAAACTAAAATTTATTTAATTGGCTCTCCGTCCTTTTAATGTCATTAGCAACATATAGAGTGTGAACCAAATCAGGTATGCTCAAGCTGCAGGGTCTCATTAATTCGGAATTACAAAAGGGAAAAGGGGCTACTTTCTTCTGCTCTCAGTCCTTACATTGCTATATTAATGACCTTTCCATAATTTCGAACTAACTTGCAATGCTTTCTTTGGTGTTTATTTTACTTGAGTGAGATAAGTGATGGTTAATTAATTGCTTATGTGAGATAAGAATGTCTGCTTGTTGTTGTATCCTAGAATATTAGTAGCAGTTAAGTTATATAAAGTTTAACATCTTAGTTATGCTGGAAGATCCAACTCACAGACAATTAAATGAGTTGGGTGCATACGCTAAGATTTTTATGTGGAAAACTTTTAAAACAGGGAAAACCACATGGCCTAGCCCAGTTTGAAAAAATCAACTAGCATCTGTATTTGATTATAAATGAGGCCCTTCCTTGGGGAGAAAACCTTAGCTCGATGTATACATTGTCTAGAGCACATTACAACAAGACAGCTGTTTTTAAGATATTGTTGGCATGTTTGTTTGGTCAGTATGGTCGACCATATTCGGCCGGGTGATGAAGGTTAGATGGATCGTAGTCGGTAGGTGATAGTGGTTAGAGAGATCGTAGCAGTAGGCGACGGTGGTCGGCAAGAACTCCGATGGTTGCAGTGTTGAATGGTGGGAGCAAGTGAGCTCTTATATTATTTTGTTTTTAAGTATATTATTTCTAAATTTGATGCTTTATTTTAGAAATTTAGCCATTTAGTTTTTAAGCTCATAAATGAAAATTGTCAAAATTCGTTTATGAATACTTTTTTTTTATTATTATTTTTTAAATATCTTGGAAGTACTAACTATTATATTCTCTGTATTATATAGAATAAACAAAACAATTGAGCGCTACCAATGCCGTGCTAATCATGAATTACAGGTACATTTCACTACCATCTCATTGTATCAAACTGGAAAAAAAAATAAAAAAAAAAACCTAATGTTGACTAAAGACTGGTCAGTGGTCTACGCAAAATTGATCGTTAACGCACAAATTATTCTTAGGCTAAGCTCAAAAGAGAAGTCTCCACTCTTGAGGGGCTTAAGGCTAGAGGAGTAAGTGAGTCAAGCAGACACCTGAGCCCGCTTGATAAATAGCTCATGAGCCAAGCTTGATGATCTAACGAGTCAAATTTGAGCAATTGAACTAGCCCTTATTCGACTCATAAGCTCGTGATCCGACTTGTTTAAAAAATATTAATATAAAATATACTTAAAATACATTGATTTAATGATTTTAAATAAAAAGTTATTAAAAGAATTTAAATTTTATATCACATTTTCTTATATTAATTAATTATTTATTATTTTTCTTATAATTTTTCATTTTTTCATCATTTTATTATAATAATTGTTAAATCATAATCATTTGCTCTCATTCTTAATAAACTAGCTGGATTGGAGGCTATAGCCATGACCGATACGTTGTCACAATAAAGAGGTGTCGTATCGAGGGAGATGTGAAAATCTTGGCATAGACGACGGAGCCAAATCAAGTCGGCTGCAGCTACCGCAAGAGAGCGGTACTCGGCTTCCGTGGAAGATCGTGCAATGGTGGACTGTTTTTTTACGGACCAAGTAATAAGTGCCTTACCGAGATAAATGCAATAACCTGTAGTTGATTTGCGGTCGAGGTGGTCGCCGGCCTAATCTGAATCGGAGAAAGCACTAAGATGAAGCTCGGTTTTTGGTAGGAATAAGCCGTAGTCAATGGTCCCTTGCAAATATCTGAGAACCCTTTTTAGAAGTTGAAAATGTAAGAGTAATGGTTGGTGCATATGTTGACAAAGCTTGTTCACCGCAAAAGCAATGTTCGGCCTTATAGATGATAAGTACTGCAACGAGCCAGTTAGTTGGCGGAAAAAGGCTGGTTGGCTAAACGGTATTGGAAGGGATGGGTCGGTATGTGCAGGAGCAGGTGTTAGTGGAGTTTGCATTCCATTATGCTTGTCAACAATCACCTATCTCACTAAAGTAAAATATGCACCAAAGATTGACAGCATTGCAAGTTGGTTCTATATTATGGAATGGTATTTAATATAGCAATGTAAGGACTGAGAGCAAAAGAAAGCAGTCCCATTTCAAGTCCCTTTGTAATTCCGAATTAATGAGACCCTGCAGCTCGAGCATAACTGATTTGGTTCACACTCTATATGTTGCTAATGATATTAAATGAACGGAGAGCAAATTAAGTGAATTTTAGTTTAGGGGCCATTTAAGATCACTTTTAATTAGTTAAATAATGCACGAATCTCAAAGCAAACATAATAGCTGTAAAGCCCTTCTTAAGCAAAGTTAAATCATAATATCCTTACATGAATAAACTAAATTAGCTAGTACTTATGTTTTATTTGGGATAATTTTTGTAATCTTTTTAAAAATATTTTAAAAGCAATGAAAAAATAGTAATCAAAAGCTATCTCAAATGAGACAATTTTTTGATTGCTTTCTAAACTAGCTCTATAGTACCAAAATTTTTAGTCCAAAAAATTGGTATACTAAAAAGCGGCTTTTGAAAGTTGCAAGAAAGTTATCCCAAATGAAATCGAAGATTTTATTTGAGAAAGCTTTTGGCCATTATTTTCTTATAGTTTTTATGCAATTTTTGTGCTAAAAAACTACTCTAAAAAACAGAAAAAAAAAATATCACAAATAAAACTTTAAACTAACAAGTAAATAGCCATCACCTAGCTCACTGAGGAAAATATGCACACAGATTCCTCTTATCCCATATCAAGACGCTAATATATAATACAATTCCACTGTTGCGCCTTGATTTTATAGAAAGCTCATTAATATAGCAATTAATGTAAGACTGCAAGCAGCAGAAAGTGGCCCATTTCCCTTTGCAATTTTGAGTTATTGACCTGATAAGGAAGGAGGCCAAATTAAGCTTAAGATAATTTGGGAGTTTTCTTCTCCTTTTGCATGTACTAATGGATATAAAGAGAACATTATTATTGAAAACTCTAGCACGAGACCAATAGGATTCAATTTTAATTTCCTTATTTTTATTTTCTTATTATATTTTATTTAAATTTTTGTTTAAAATAAATTTATTTCCCAAATTTGAATTTTTACAAAAAAAAAAAATTAATATAATACAACTTCAATCATTGCATGTTAGCTTTTTTTCTTTTAATAAAATTTTGATCCCTTACCTCGCAAAAGTTTATAATATTATTTTTGAAAAAAAATTGAGAATAAAAGACACTTCTATTAACAATTTTTTAAAAAATTATTAATCTCATTATTTTCAAAAATGATTTATAATAGGATTTTAGATGATCTTATTAAAAGCATTTTAATAAAAAAATTATTAATTAACTTTCCAAAAAAAGGCATAATCATTTTTAAGCAAGTTTAACAACCTTATTTTCAAACATTATTTTCTAATATCAAAGTAAGTTTAAAGCCTAACATAATAAGTACAAGAATTTATTGAAGAAAAGTAAAAAATAGTGAGCGGCCTATAGAATATAACATTATTGTTTCAGTTATTTACTCTCATGCCATTGTAAAACTCTTTATATTGAGTATCTCTATACCGTTTACATTATGAATAGTATTACTCTTTCTACTTTAGCTTTCTTGGATTTGTTCCTTCCGATCTCTTCCTCACGGTTCTTGCCGTGACTCTATCATGGTATCAAGAGCCACCATGGGAGATCAATAATCCATCAGTTCTCTGGTCTTTATTCTGGCGATGTCATCTCATTCTTTCTTCATTAACCAATAAGCTAAGGAAAGATGAGCGGCAAAAGAGTGAAGATTAGGCGGTTAGAGAACAAGGCTGATCGCCAAATGTATTTTTGGGCCATGAAGAATGAACTCCTCGAGAAGGCCTACCATCTCTCTCTTCTCTGTGATGTCGAGAGAGATTTAATTCTGCGTCTTAGCGTTGACCGTATAACTAGCGCACACAGAAAACACAAGATTTTTTATGTGGAAAACCCTTAAAAGGGAAAAACTATGAGGCCTAGCCCAATTGAAAATGATTCCACTAGACTTTAAGTTGGTTACAAAGAACTGAATCACCTCCAAGGGTGATCAGATTACAATCAGTTACTTAAGTAAGACGTCGGGTATTTGGCAAGACGTAGGGACTGAATGTTAGGCCTTGAACAGGACGTCGGGTCTTCGGCAGGACGTCGGGTCTTCAGTAGGATGTAGGGGTTGAACATCGGGCCTTAAGGTGGTGGTTCGGCGAGGTTCTGCGGTGGTCCGGCGAGGTTCCTGCGGTGGTGCGGTGATGTGCTGACGGTGGTCCGGCGGTGGTCCGGCGGCTGTCGAGGAGGAGCTCCTTCCTTCTCTTCTCTTCTTCTCTCTCTTGCTTAGATCCTCTCTTGTGAAGAATGAGGGCTCTATTTATAGATTTTTTGGAGTGGCATGGCCCGTAAATAGGTGTGAGATCAAGGGCGAATAGGGAGTGGTTCGAATGGACAGCCGATAGTGAACCCTTAGATCGTGTACCGTTCGTCGGATATTTGAGGCCTTAATGATGTCGGAATTCAGCGATCTCGGGCTCGTTGGATTCATCTCGTCGAGCCGTTCGATTCGAGCATAAGCTTGTCAAAATCGGAGACCGTTTGGTAACTCAAATTGCGGTTTGAACCTTCCGACAGCACTTTGAGCCCTTGATTCGGACTCATTTGGGCTCGGATTGGGTTGATCTTGGTGTCGTTGGGTTCGTATTTTCGAGACGCTTAGTTTGACTATAAGCTCGCTGTAATCGGAGTTTGGGTGCTTCCAAAATTAATTTTTGAAGTTTCAAACTAGCTTTTGCCTCGAGATTCGTGCCCGATTCAGCTAATTTTTTGACGATGTATCAGTTGCCCCCCTATTTTCGGATGTCGAAGCTCCAGGAGTCCGAAAATATAGGTGTCGACAATTTGCATTGGCCGAAATGCGAAAAAATGCGTTCCGAAAATTAATGGCTTGCTCGAACTTGATCATAGAGGCCCCCGTTAAGCTCCGAAAGTATCGAAATCGAGTTTGGAACATCGAAAGATGTGTTTGGGGATCCCAAAAACGTCGAAATCGAACTTTTCGGGACAAAATTTGGGCTCGGAAAGGGTTGGGCAGCCGGACCGGCCGGAATGGCCGGCCGGCCGCCGCCGCGCCGGTGTGGCGCCGGAATGTGCGGTCCGCGCTCCAGCGGGCCGCCTGACCCGCGTTCCAGCGGGTCTCCCTGACCCACGCAAGCGGGTCTGCCTGACCCGCGAGGCCCGCACAGCGGGCCGCCTGACTCGCGGCAGCGGGTCTACCTGATCTGCGCGGTTTGGCTGGCTGGGCCGCTCCTGACCCGCCTGTGACCTGCGCCGCATGGAAGCAGCGCTTCAAATGGCGGTGGGAGTGAGGCGATTCGGCCCACCGCCTCAAGTGGGCCCCACCCCAATTAAAAAATAAATTTTTAATTGTTTTTAGCCCGAAAAAATTCCAAAAAGTTCCTAAAAAATTCTGAAAAATTCTAAAAAATTTTAGAAAAATTCAGGAATTCAGAAACTCTAGAAACTTCCTTTCTTTTTCCTAAAAAACTATAAATAGGCCCTTAAAGTCTTTAGAAAATCACTCCACTCTTCTTCTTCTGTTTTCTTCTCTTCTTCTCCTCCTTTCTTCTTTTCTCCCTCTGTCCTTTCTATTGAGGTATTCTCTCAATTTTCTGAGGCCCTTCTCTTGGCAAGGAAGTCAGATCTTCTTTCCTCATCTCCCTCTATCCTTTCTATTGAGGCCTTCCCTCAGTTTTCTGAGGCCCCTCTCTTGGCAAGGAAGTCCGGAGATTTTTTCTTCTCTCCTCATCTCTCTCTGTCCTTTCTATTGAGGCATTCCCTCAGTTTTCTGAGGCCCCTCTCTTGGCAAGGAAGTCCGGAGATTATCTCTTCTCTCCTCCAACACCCTTTAAGAGAAATGTCAGGTGATCGCCCCCCACCGAGAGATCCTGCGATCCGGGGAGACCCCGTCGCACCATATGATGGCGAGCGGAGGCCAAATAAGGAAGCGAGGGTGGATGAGACAGTGTCGACTGTTACAAATGACTTCCTATTCCTTTTCCGCAAGAATTATCACTTCCCGAATGATGTGAAGACGATGGTCCCTAGGATGTCTGATCGAGCGAATCTTCCTCCTCCTGGGTACGTGATCGTTTCTGAGGCCCATTTGCAGGCTGGTTTACGCTTTCCGCCTCCTACCAAGTTGATTGAAGTCTTACAAAGGTGCGATGTGAACCTATCCCAACTTTCATTTAGAGCGATGTCGGTGGCTGTGGGATTGATTGCTCTCTTTCGGGATCAGGGTGCTACTATGACACCGGAGCACCTTTCACAGATGGGTCGGTTCACCAGTGATATGTCTGGGTGCGTAACTTTTAGATCTAAATGGTTAGATGTGCGTACCCGCGATCCTTCAAAGAACTGGCTCAGTGCTTTCTTTTTTGTGAAAAATGATTGGGGCTTGATAGAGAAATGGGGGAAGATGAGGGATCTGCCATCCCCTCTACATGTCAGCGAGGAAAACATAATGAGAATCTTGAAGGTTTCTGATCTCGATCATCTTCTATTTGAGGTTCGCCACATGAGCAAATACACTGAAGAAGAGTTCTTATTCAAGGTTGGGATTTCATTTCATGCTGGGAGGTCTGATGCAAGGATGTTGAAGCCGACATCGAGGATTCCTGAGCCTCCTGCCCCTACTTCAAAAGTGGCTCCCAAACGACCGGCAAGAGGCGAAGACCCCTAGGTTTCGAAGAAGAAGAGGTTGGAAGATACTGCAATAAATACTGACAAAATTGTAATATCAAGATCTGCTCCAGTATCGTCCAGGACGATCTGGGATCGTCCTGGGACGATCAGTGGAAATTCAGTTCCAGATTTTGCCCAGTTTTGCTCCAGGTGATTTTCTGCATGCATCGTCCAGGCCGATTGGAGACATCGGCCAGGCCGATCGGCACTGTAGAAAATATCGTCCCTGCAATAGCCCTGAAGGGAGACCAGGCCGATCCTTTTGGTCAGATCGTCCCGGGACGATGCTGCGATCGGCCAGGCCGATCTGTGTATTATAAGGCTGATTTCAGTCGTTTTGAAGAGAGAGAAAAATCAGAAAATTAAAAATAAATATCTGAGGAGAGAGAAAGTCGTGGGATTTTGGAGAAAAGTGGATTTTCGGACGACGCGGAGCCGTTTTCGATCGAAGTGACTGTTGAGGAATTTGCTGTGCTCGAGGTAAGGCACATTCTACCTTTCTCAATTTTCAGTTCCGTCGTGTTTGGCGGTATATTCTGTCCGGGTTTTGTTTCCGTTAGCGAATTTCGTCCGTATCTTTTGATCGGTTCAGTTTTTACCGCGTAACTTTCTGTATATTGTTGACGTGCCGAGTGTGCACATTTTGGTTATTTTCTGAAGATTTTCGTCCGGGTATTTTTGATTCGACTGTGTTTTTAGTCGACCGGATTTTTCTGTGAAATTGGAATTTATCTGTGCAGTAGAATAAAGGTTCTGAAATGTTGATATCTGTATTCTGTGCGAATTTGGTAAATTTTCTTTGCAGGAATTTTTGTGTAAATTCCGTATACTGCCGTTGTGCTGCCCGATTTTTGTGTAATTTCTGAATTGTCCGTATTTCTTCTGAATTGAAATGCTATGTGTATAAGCTATAAAAAGGGAGTTATAAGGGGCCTGGATCCTATGAGATTCAGTTAGTGAAACGGGAAATCTGAAATGAGCTCAATCTGAAATCTGATATCTGTTCTGTTCCGGATCCGATGAATTCTGTTTTGGTGCTATAAGCACATCTGTTTTGGTGCCGTGAGCACAAAGGGAGACATAAGGGGCCTGAATCCTATGAGATTCAGTCAGTGTCTGGGAAGGGAGGCATAAGGGGCCGGAATCCGTAGAGATTCCGTCAGTGTCAGGGCATTTAGCTATATGTATCTGTACTATTTTCTGTATCTGTTCTGTTCTGTACGAAATTGTGATTATGATATGATACGATCCGTACGATTCTGATTTCTGTTTCTGACTCTGTTGATTTGTTCTGTTCTGATACGATCTGTACGACTCTGATGTGATCTGATATCTGTCCGTAAGTTTTGATTTCCGATTCTGTTCCGACTTCTGATCTGATTTCTGTCTGATAAGTTGGGTTTTGTTTTCTGAGGATTTAGATTGGTGGTTTGTTGCTTTGCTGAGCTGTTGAGCTCACCCTTGCTTTCTGGTGGTTTTCAGGTTCTGGGAAGGGCAAGGAAGTCCAGGATTAGATTTCGGAGTCTGATCAGATTAGGTACTTTTGTACTTTTGATTTTTGTACAGTCATGGCTTTCCTGTTCTGTCTTTCCTTCTGTTGAAAGCCATGTACTGTTCTGTAGATGATTATTTTGAGGAAATGAAAAGATAGATGTTTTGTTCCGCTGCATTTGATGTTTTTAGTAGCTCTGTTGTTCTGTGCGCTTCTGTTGAGTTAAGAATTTGGAAGATCAGGTCAGTAACCTAATCCAAAGCCAGATCCTGGTTAGCTATTCTCCGTCGCGATCCGGCGCGGGCGGGATCCGTCTCGTCTCGGGTCGGGTCGTGACAGTCTTTTTTGGTATCAGAGCACTGGTTTTGGAAACAGGTTGGATTGTAAAACAGAGCTCTAGGAAGTGATCAGTGAGTCTGTCTGGGAGGTAGTTTTGGGTCGTTTGGTTTTTTATTGTGTTATTTTGTGTTGTTTTGTGATAGTTTTCCGGATTTTCTGGATTTTTCTGTATGGATCAGCCAGACCCAGACATGACAGACGGTCAGAGTGACGATCAGGCAGCACCAGTGGGGAGTACAGCCCCAGTGGTCGGTGCTGATACGCTTTCACAGTTTGCTTCACTTGTTGCTCAGATGATGAGCGAGACTCAGAGCAGAGCTTCGACTGTTAGATCTGAGGACATTGATCGACATTTGCAGTTATTTCTGAGGTTGAAACCTCCGAGGTTTGAGGGCGCTGTTGAGCCCAGAGCAGCCGAGGAGTGGCTGAGGAGATTGGAGAAGACTTTTGACGGGATGCAGTGTCCTGCAGACAGGAAAGTTCCGTTAGCTGTTTTTCTGTTGGACGGAGAGGCTGAGCACTGGTGGGATGGCCAGCAAGCAGCCAGATTTCAGGGCAGATTGAACTCCTTGATCACTTGGGAGGAGTTCACCGAAGTATTTCGGGACTGGTTTGTTCCCCCTTCTGCACGACAGCAGATGCAGGAGAGTTTTCTGAGGCTTGTTCAGGGGAGCAAGACGGTGATGCAGTACGAGGCTGAGTTTACTGCATTAGCCAGGTACGCTCCGCAGCTGGTTAGCACATCTGCTGAGAGGTGCTACAGATTTCTGAGAGGCTTACGAGACACTTTGAGGCAGCCTCTGATACCGTTCCGGATTGCCGATTTCTCTGAGCTTGTGGAGCGAGCTCGTCTGATTGAGAATGACATGACGGCTACTCAGCAGCGGTGGACTGCGAGTAGGAAGAGGTTTGGAGGAGAGACATCTGGCAGTGGTTCCTCTGGGAAGAGGAGATTTGTTCCTGGATCTGGATCTGGAGAGTCCAGGAAGAGCGGAGGATCGTCTGGTACTGCTACCAGCACGACTAGTTCTGGATCTGTTAGTTCGGCACCTGTGTGCCAGAGTTGTGGACGGCGACACCATGGCCAGTGCTACAGGATAGCTGGTCTTTGTTTCAGATGTGGTCAGCCGGGACATAGGATTGCAGAATGTCCACAGATGGGATATGAGCAGCGATCTGAGGGCTTTGTCAGACCTGTTGGTTCAGCAGCAGGAAGACCGAGGACTGTTCCTCCACGCCCTGAGGGATTTGCTGGTAGAGGTGGTGGTTCTAGTTCTGCACCACGGAGACCACCTACGATTCAGAGGGAGCAGAGTAGTTCTGTTGCTTCAGCTCCTGCTCCAGTTCAGCCACGAGTTTACAGTCTGAGTCAGCAGGAGGCTCGTGATGCTCCGGATGTTGTGACAGGTACGGTTTATATTTCTGATCAGCCCTGTCGTGTTTTGTTTGACTCTGGAGCGAGTCATTCTTTTCTGTCCGAGCATTGTTTTGAGATTTTACATTTGGATTCGATGGTTTTACCGGTTTCTTTATCTGTGATTTTACCGGCTGGGAATCCATTGATTGCTCGACAGTTTTGTTTGTGTGAGATCGAGATTTCTGGCAAGAAGTGGAAATCGAGTTTGATTTGATTGCCGATTTCGTCGTATGATGTGATTCTGGGCATGGATTGGCTGAGTCAGTATGAGGCCCAGATAGACTGTCTGAAGAAGCAAGTGAGTTTGCTTGTGGCTGGAGAGAGAGTTGTATTTCAGGGATTACGAGGTGTTCTCTCCAGTCTGGTTTCTGCGTTGGAGGTGAGCAGGATGTGGAAGAAAGGATGTCCGGTATTTTTAGCTTCGGTGCGGGATCTGAACCTAGAGGTTGGTTCTGTTTCTGAGATCCCTGTGGTACGGGAGTTTGCTGATGTTTTTCCTGAGGAGTTGGTTGGTTTACCTCCGGATAGAGATGTGGAGTTCTCTATCGATGTTTTTCCGGGTACAGCTCCGATATCGAAAGCTCCGTACAGGATGGCACCGAAAGAACTTTCTGAGTTGAAAGTTCAGCTTCAGGAGTTGGTTGACAGAGGGTTTGTACGTCCTAGTGTTTCGCCCTGGGGAGCACCTGTTCTGTTTGTGAAGAAGAAGGACGGTACACTCCGTATGTGTATTGATTACAGAGATTTGAACAAGGTCACGATCAAGAATAAGTATCCTTTGCCTCGGATAGACGACTTGTTTGATCAGCTTTCCGGATCTTCGGTATTTTCGAAGATTGATTTGAGATCCGGATACTATCAGGTGAAGGTGAAGGAAGCTGATGTGGTGAAGACTGCTTTTAGTACTCGGTACGGGCACTACGAGTTTTTGGTTATGCCTTTTGGGGTAACCAATGCGCCTGCGATTTTCATGGATCTGATGAACCGAGTATTCAGGGAATATTTGGATCAGTTTGTGATCGTCTTCATTGACGATATTCTGGTATATTCTGCATCTGAGGATGAGCATGCCAGACATTTGAGGATTGTGTTGGAGACTTTGAGGAGGCATCAGCTGTATGCCAAGTTCTCCAAGTGTGAATTCTGGCTGAAGAACATTTCATTTCTGGGGCACGTGGTTAGCGGAGAAGGCATTTCTGTAGATCCCCAGAAGATTCAGGCTGTTGCTGATTGGCCAAGGCCGACTACGGTATTTGAGGTACGTAGTTTCTTGGGCATGGCCGGGTATTATAGGAAGTTTGTGAAAGGATTTTCACAGATTTCGACTCCTCTGACGAGACTGACTCAGAAGTCAGTACCTTTTGTTTGGACACCGGAGTGTGAAGCTAGTTTTAAGAGATTGAAGGAGTGTTTGACTTCAGCTCCAGTGTTGGCACTTCCGTCAGGTACGGAGGGTTTCCAGGTGTTCAGTGATGCTTCACTGAAAGGACTGGGTTGTGTTCTGATGCAGCATGGTCAGGTAATTGCTTATGCTTCGAGACAGTTGAAACCACATGAGAAGAATTACCCGACGCATGATCTGGAGTTAGCTGCAGTAGTTTTTGCTTTGAAGATTTGGCGTCATTACCTGTATGGCGTCAGATGTGAGATCTTTACTGATCATAAGAGCCTGAAGTACATTTTTACTCAGAAGGATCTGAATCTGAGACAGAGGAGGTGGCTCGAGTTGATCAAGGACTACGATTTGACTATTCAGTATCAGCCTGGGAAGGCGAATGTGGTAGCGGACGCTCTGAGCAGGAAGTCTTCTGGATTCTCAGGTATTCAGCTTACCTGTGATGACTTTCTGATTCGTGATTTGGAGAGATTGCAGTTGGAGGTGGTTTCCTCCAATGATTTGAAGTTGGCTCAGATGAGTATTCAGTCTTCTTTGGAAGCACGGATTCAAGAAGCCCAGAAGTCAGATTCTGATTATTCGAAGTTGATAGCTCAGATTGGATCTGGTAAGACTCCTGAACTTCGAATTTCTGATTCTGGTGTTATTTTCTGTAAGAACAGGTTGTGGGTACCTGTGTCTGGAGACTTGAGGCGGGAGATTCTGTACGAATCTCATCATTCTGGCTACACTGTTCATCCAGGCAGTGGTAAGATGTACGCTGATATGAAGCTTTTGTTTTGGTGGCCTGGGATGAAGAAGGATGTAGCAGAGTTTGTGTCGAGATGCGAAGCCTGTCAGTTGGTGAAGGCAGAGCATCAGCGACCAGGTGGACTGTTGCAGTCGTTGCCTATCCCTGAGTGGAAATGGGAGGAGGTAACGATGGATTTTGCGATGGGTTTTCCTCGATCTAGACAAGGACATGATGCCATTTGGGTGGTTGTAGATCGTTTGACCAAGTCAGCCCATTTTCTTCCGATCAGACAGACGGATTCAGTTGATCGATTGGCACAGATTTATGTGAAGGAGATAGTCAGATTGCACGGTGTGCCTCGTGTGATCGTATCTGATCGAGATGGACGTTTTACTTCCAGACTTTGGAAAGACATTCAGCAAGGTTTGGGTACGAAACTGCATTTCAGTACAGCCTTTCATCCTCAGACCGACGGACAGTCTGAGAGGACGATTCAGGTACTGGAAGATCTGTTGAGGCTTTGTGTTCTGGACTTTAGCGGAAGTTGGGAGGATCATATTCCGCTGATTGAGTTTGCCTATAACAACAGTTTTCAGTCCAGTATCGGTATGGCACCGTACGAGGCTTTGTATGGCAGGAAGTGTCGTACTCCTTTGACTCCGACCTCCTTCGGAGATAGACAGGCTTTGGGGGCTACTTTTGCTGATGAAACTGCTCAGAAGATCAATTTGATAAGAGAAAGATTGAAAGCCGCTCAAGATCGTCAGCAGAAGTATTACAATCAGAAGCACAGATTTGTTGAATTTCAGGTCGGTGACTTTGTGTACGTCAAAGTCAGCCCGATGAAAGGTGTGAGCAGATTTGGTCAGGTAAGCAAGCTTAGTCCAAGGTATGTTGGACCTTTTGAAGTTTTGGAAAGAATTGGAAAAGCTGCTTACAAGTTATTGCTTTCTGAATCTATGCCTGATGTGCATAATGTGTTTCATGTATCCACTCTGAGGAAGTGGGTTTCAGACTCTGGGAAGAAGTTGTCAGCTGATGAGGTGGAGATTCAGGAGAATCTGGCGTACAAGGAAGAGCCAGAGCTTATTTTGGCGTACGACGTCCGAAAGTTAAGAAATAAAGAGATTCCGATGGTTAAAGTCCAGTGGAAGCACCGGACTGCACGGGAAGCAACTTGGGAGAAGGAGTCGGATATGAGACGGTCGTACCCGTACTTGTTTTGACTGCGTTTGGACTGGATAATGTCGAGGACGACATTTTTCTGAGTTGGGGAGATTGTAATATCAAGATCTGCTCCAGTATCGTCCAGGACGATCTGGGATCGTCCTGGGACGATCAGTGGAAATTCAGTTCCAGATTTTGCCCAGTTTTGCTCCAGGTGATTTTCTGCATGCATCGTCCAGGCCGATTGGAGACATCGGCCAGGCCGATCGGCACTGTAGAAAATATCGTCCCTGCAATAGCCCTGAAGGGAGACCAGGCCGATCCTTTTGGTCAGATCGTCCCGGGACGATGCTGCGATCGGCCAGGCCGATCTGTGTATTATAAGGCTGATTTCAGTCGTTTTGAAGAGAGAGAAAAATCAGAAAATTAAAAATAAATATCTGAGGAGAGAGAAAGTCGTGGGATTTTGGAGAAAAGTGGATTTTCGGACGACGCGGAGCCGTTTTCGATCGAAGTGACTGTTGAGGAATTTGCTGTGCTCGAGGTAAGGCACATTCTACCTTTCTCAATTTTCAGTTCCGTCGTGTTTGGCGGTATATTCTGTCCGGGTTTTGTTTCCGTTAGCGAATTTCGTCCGTATCTTTTGATCGGTTCAGTTTTTACCGCGTAACTTTCTGTATATTGTTGACGTGCCGAGTGTGCACATTTTGATTATTTTCTGAAGATTTTCGTCCGGGTATTTTTGATTCGACTGTGTTTTTAGTCGACCGGATTTTTCTGTGAAATTGGAATTTATCTGTGCAGTAGAATAAAGGTTCTGAAATGTTGATATCTGTATTCTGTGCGAATTTGGTAAATTTTCTTTGCAGGAATTTTTGTGTAAATTCCGTATACTGCCGTTGTGCTGCCCGATTTTTGTGTAATTTCTGAATTGTCCGTATTTCTTCTGAATTGAAATGCTATGTGTATAAGCTATAAAAAGGGAGTTATAAGGGGCCTGGATCCTATGAGATTCAGTTAGTGAAACGGGAAATCTGAAATGAGCTCAATCTGAAATCTGATATCTGTTCTGTTCCGGATCCGATGAATTCTGTTTTGGTGCTATAAGCACATCTGTTTTGGTGCCGTGAGCACAAAGGGAGACATAAGGGGCCTGAATCCTATGAGATTCAGTCAGTGTCTGGGAAGGGAGGCATAAGGGGCCGGAATCCGTAGAGATTCCGTCAGTGTCAGGGCATTTAGCTATATGTATCTGTACTATTTTCTGTATCTGTTCTATTCTGTACGAAATTGTGATTATGATATGATACGATCCGTACGATTCTGATTTCTGTTTCTGACTCTGTTGATTTGTTCTGTTCTGATACGATCTGTACGACTCTGATGTGATCTGATATCTGTCCGTAAGTTTTGATTTCCGATTCTGTTCCGACTTCTGATCTGATTTCTGTCTGATAAGTTGGGTTTTGTTTTCTGAGGATTTAGATTGGTGGTTTGTTGCTTTGCTGAGCTGTTGAGCTCACCCTTGCTTTCTGGTGGTTTTCAGGTTCTGGGAAGGGCAAGGAAGTCCAGGATTAGATTTCGGAGTCTGATCAGATTAGGTACTTTTGTACTTTTGATTTTTGTACAGTCATGGCTTTCCTGTTCTGTCTTTCCTTCTGTTGAAAGCCATGTACTGTTCTGTAGATGATTATTTTGAGGAAATGAAAAGATAGATGTTTTGTTCCGCTGCATTTGATGTTTTTAGTAGCTCTGTTGTTCTGTGCGCTTCTGTTGAGTTAAGAATTTGGAAGATCAGGTCAGTAACCTAATCCAAAGCCAGATCCTGGTTAGCTATTCTCCGTCGCGATCCGGCGCGGGCGGGATCCGTCTCGTCTCGGGTCGGGTCGTGACAAAAATCCTACTTGACTCTAACCCAACAAAGCTGCATATCCCTAAGGATGTCTTGAATCATCAATGCATCGGACATAACAAGACCAGTAATTTGGTGAGTAACATCTCCCAATATTTTTTATTTCATTTGCTTATGAGGTGACTTCTAATAAACTTTTCTTTTTTATTTCAGCTGTCACGTGCTGTGATCGCGGTTAATAACTGGAACAATGAGTTTGTTAAGATCAAGTATCTCCAGGGAGAGTTCAAACGAAAGTATGATCAGAAGGTTAAGGAGGTGAAGGTGCTTGAAGATGAGTTGAGCGAGTGTAGGACTGAGCTGGCTAACACAATGCGCTCTGTATCTCTCCAAAATCGGCAGGTAGATCAGCATCAGATAGATCTTGAAGAGGCTCAAGCAACGATCACCAGGCTTTTGAAGGAGCAGTAAGTTTCTGAAGAGAAGATAGCGTCGCTTGAGGCGAAGGATAAGAAGTCCCAGGCCATTATAGCTGAGAAGGAGGCTGCCTTATCTAGCCTAGAACCTTCAAGAGTTATTGAAGACTTTAAGAAGTCCATAGTTTTCAAGATTATCATTTAGGATCACGTTGAGGAGGCCCGAGATCACATCTATGACATAGAAGTGAAGGGTTTGGGGCAGCAGTGTACTGAGGATGGATTTATTACAGGCTTCTTTAAGGGGGTTCACCTGATGCAGCAAAAAACCAGAGTTTCAGCCGAAGAGGCGACCCCTAGCTAGGCTTCAGATGACTTTCCTTCAGGCTCTGATGGTGATGAGGTAGAGAGTGATCTGCGGAAGGTCCTTGATCTTGATGCATTTGATGAGATAGTAGATGTTGAGTAGGTTTTCTAGTTCCTGTTGTCTGTATTAGTTTGTCTTTTTTAGCGATTGTGATGTACTTGATGTTTATACTATTGTGTGATATCTACTTTGACTTAGTAGTGGATTATTGTTCTGTTGTTATATGACTTAAATATTCCAGTGTCCTGAGTAAATTTTATTCATGTTTGCTTAAGGTACTTGTCTTCCGACTTGTGCTTAAAAGTTTAAAAGGATCCTCTAAGGATGTATGGTATATTCAAAGTTGTACGTCAGAGCCTTGTTTGATAACGCCAACCTATATGAAAGAGGTTAAAAGAATCTATAAGAGATGTAAGACCTATCCTAGGTCGTGTGTCAGAGCCCTGCTCGATGGCGCTAACCTGTGTGGAAGAGGTTGGGAGAATCTACCAATGATGTAAGACCTATCCGAGGTTGTGTGTCAGAGCCCTACTCGATGACATTAACCTGTGTGGAAGAGGTCGGGAGAATCCACCAAGGATGTAAGATCTATTCGAGGTTGTGTGTCAGAGCCCTGTTCGATGACGTTAACTTGTGTGGAAGAGGTCGGGAGAATCCACCAAGGATATAAGACCTATCCGAGGTTGTGTGTCAGAGCCCTGCTCGATGACGTTAACCTGTGTGGAAGAGGTCGGGAGAATCCACCAAGGATATAAGACCTATCCGAGGTTGTGTGCCAGAGCCCTACTCGATGGTGTTAACCTGTGTGGAAAAGGTCGGGAGAATCCACCAAGGATATAAGACCTATCCGAGGTTGTGTGCTAGAGCCCTACTCGATGGCGTTAACCTGTGTGGAAGAGGTCGGACCGAATCCCCCTGGGATTGATCAACTAACGATTGAATAATAGTCATCTATTGCTCGAATCAAAGATATTAAAGTTTATAACCCAAAGTCTTTACTGCTATTAAATGAAGAACATAGCTCCCAAAGACAGTTTAAGGGAGAAGGAAACTAGAAACATCACAAACAATGTTCGAAATTAAAGACACATACAGTAAGCACATAATATTAAAGACATACAACATTTAAAACAAACAACATGATCACGCTCTACTGATAGTATTTGCGGAGGTTCTCGATATTCCAAGTTCGAGGAAGCATCTTCCCTTCAGCGTCCTTTAATTTGAAAGTCCCTGGCTTCACCATAGCAGCTACTAGGTATGTACCTTCCCAGAGGGGGGGAGAGTTTACTTCGTTGAGTGCCTTTGCCTGCCGCCTCAATGCTGCGTAGGACCAAATCTCCTACCGATATATGTCGCGACTTCATCCTTCTGTTATAGTGATGGGCAACTATCTGGTGGTAGGCAGCAACCTTAAGTATTGTCCCGTCTCTTACTTCTGGAAGGAGGTCTAGGTTGTGCCTGAGTTTTTCGTCGTTGGCATTGGAGTCGAAAGTTTGTACTCTATGACTGAGGACTCCAATGTCGACTGGAATGACAGCCTCTGTGCCAAAGCAGAGGTTATACGGCGTCTCTCCTGTTGGAGTCCTTGCTGTCGTACGATAGGCCCAAAGGATATTTGGGAGCTCGTCAGCCCATTGCCCCCTAGCCTTCTCCAACCGTGTCTTCAATCCTCTCATAATGGTCCGATTAGTGACCTCTGTTTGCCCATTAGTTTGAGGATGAGCCACTGCCGTGTGCACTAGATGGATGTGGAGATCTTTACAAAATGTGGTAAAGATCCTTCTGGTGAACTGTGTTCCGTTATAAGTAATAACTTTTGTAGGAACGCCAAAGCGATATATTATGCTCTTCCACAGGAACTATTTGGCATTTGCTTCAGTGATCTTTGCTAGTGGTTCTGCTTCTACCCACTTCGTGAAATAGTCGACAGCCAATATGATGAACTTTCGCTGTCCCATGGCTATAGGAAATGGTCCCATTATGTCAATCCCCCATTGGGAAAAAGGCCAGGGACTCTGTAATGTCGATATCTCTATGGCGGGTAGATGAGTGAGGTTGGCATGCAACTGACAGCTGTTACACTTTCGTACGAGTTTTAATGCGTCATGTTTTATCACCGGCCAATAGAACCCTTGTCTCAGGACCTTTTGGGCTAGCGCCCTTCCGCCCAAATGTTCCCCAGAAATGCCCGAGTGTACTTCGCGAAGTGCATAGTTCACCTCCGAAGGAGGAAGACATTTGAGGTATGGCCTTGTGAAAGATCGTTTGTACAACTCTCCGTTAATAATGGTGAAGTTAGCTGCTTGCCTTCGAAGTCGTACTGCCATAGCTGGGTCTTCAAGGAGAGAGCCTTCTTGTAGGAGAGCGAGAATATGGTCAATCCAAGAAGTTTCTTTTGATTCATCTATTGATTGAAGTACCCATGAGTCTTGAATGCTCAGGAAGTGGATCTCCTCAATAAATTTTCTTTTGAAAATATCTCCCGTTGTAGAAGTTGTTAGCTTGGAGAGAGAGTCTGCCCTCGCGTTCTGCTCTCGAAGGATATGGATGACCTGATGCTTTGCTATTTGGGCCAACAAGGTTTTAACTATCTGGCAGTATTGAACCAAAAGTGGATTGTGAGCATCAAATTCCCCTTCTACTTGAGAAGCAACCAGTTGGGAATCAGTGTGAACCACTAAGTCTTGAACTTCGCAATCAATTGCCAGTCTCAATCCAGCGATTAAAGCTTCATATTCAGCAACATTGTTTGTTGCTGGGAACTTCAGTTTAAGCCCGTATTCGAGTGTGGCTTTCTGCGGGGAGATTAATAAGATTCCAGCACCAGCACCAGAACTCCCAGAAGCTCCGTCTACATACAATGTCCAGTAGGAGGAGGAAGGAGACACATTAGGCGATTCATCGAAGGTGTAGCTAGTACATTCGATCACAAAATCGGCACGCACCTGTGACTTGATGTCGGGTCTAGGTAGGAACTGTATATCAAACTCTCCAAGTTCTACTGACCATTTGATCAATCTTCTAGATGCCTCGGGTTTTTGGAGAATATTTTTCAGCGGTAGGTTTGTATAAACCCTGATCGCGTGTGCCTGAAAATAAGGTCGTAACTTCCTGGCTGAGAAGATCGACTAATGCTAAGGCTGTTTTGTCTGCCAATGGATAACGCATCTCAACATCTGAAAGTACCTTGCTAATGTAATAGACTGGGCGTTGAATCGTATCATCCATCCGAACCAAGATCAAACTTATATCCTGAGAAGAGACGACCATGTACATATACAAAATTTCCCCTGGAATTAGCTCTGAGAGTAGTGGTGGTGAGGCTAGATAAGTCCGGAGTTGTTCAAAAGCCTCTTGGCATTTATCAGTCCACTAGAATCCTGAGCTACGAGCTCCTTTGAGGATCTTGAAGAAAGGTAAATACTTATCTCCTGAACGAGCCAAAAATCGGGAGAGTGCTGCAATCCTTCCATTCAGTCTCTGAACTTCTTTGATATTTTTCGGGGGTAGCATGTCCCTTAGGGCCTTGATCTTTTTCGGGTTGGCCTCAATCCCTCGGTGGGTAACCATGAACCCCAGAAACTTTCCTGAGGTGACTCCAAATGCACATTTGGAGGGGTTGAGGCGCATTTTGTAAGATCGGAGGAGGCAAAAACATTCTTCCAAATCCGAGATATGCTGAGATTTCTCGAGGCTCTTCACCAGCATGTCATCCACATAGACTTCCATGGTACGCCCGATAAGGTTCTTAAAAACCTTATTCATCAGTCGTTGGTAACTTGCCCCTACATTCTTGAGCCCGAACGGCATTACCAGGTAACAATATAACCCTTTATCTGTTTGAAAAGATGTTTCCTCTTCATCGGCATGATCCATTTGTATTTGGTTGTATCCGGAGTAGGCATCCATAAAGCTTAACATCTGATGTCCGGATGTGGCGTCAACTAGTTGATCTATTCGAGGGAGCGGGAAGCTATCCTTGGGGCAAGCTTTGTTGAGATCGGTATAGTCCACGAACATTCTCCCAGCTCTATTTGTCTTCCGAACCATCACGACGTTGGCTAGCCAAGTTAGGTAGTGTACTTCCCTTATAAATCTTACTTTTAAAAGCTTATCAACCTCCTGTTCGATTGTCAGCTGACGTTCTAGCGCGAAGTTTCATTTCTTTTGAATCACTGGTTTACATGCTGGGTTGATCTTGAGGGAGTGCATAATTACTTCAGGGTTAACGCCGGACATATCAGCTGAACTCCATGCAAATATATCTTGGTTTGTACGTAGAAAGTCTACGTATTCTTTTTTCTCTGTATCTGAGAGGAGTGATCCGATCTGTACTGTTCTCGAGGGATGTTCTTCCGATAGAGAGACACAGGTAAGATCTTTTACAGGGGAGGCCCTTTGAGGGGTATCTTCATTCCGAAGATCGAAGTCTTCGATGCTTAGAGTAACTGATGAGTGAGCCTGCCTAAGATAGCATGATTGTGCTACTTGTTGATCTCCTCGTACTGTTCCGATCCCCGATGGGGTAGGAAACTTGAGCTTTAAGTGGAAAATTGAAGCAACAGCCCCGAAGATTGTTTGGAGTGGCCTTCCAAAGATCGCATTGTAGACTGATTCGGACTTCACTACAATGAACAGAATGGGGTGCTCAACTTGACGGGGGAATTCTCCAAGTATGACCAGGAGAGTAATGGTTCCTTCAACTCTTATAGGTCGGTTGTCAAATCCGTACAGTGGACCGGCAGCAGGCTAGAGTTTCTCTCTAGATAGGCCCATGCTAAGAAAAGTGGAGTAGAATAGAACATCTACTGAGCTTCCATTGTCTACCAAGATCCTTTTAATATTGTAGCATGGGTCATCGATTCCTGCGCTAATCACCAGTGGATCTTGATGAGGAGTCTTTACGCCTTCTAGATTAGACTCCTTGAAGGTGATGGAGTGATCGACATGAAGCTTTTTTGTTGGTGGCTCCTTGTTCTCTTTGATTAGAACCTGACAAGGTGTTGATGGGCCTCCAGCAATAGTTTCGATTTCTCCCACTATTTGGTGATTATTTATTGACTGCCTTTGCTGTTGATTCTGCCCCCCATTCGGACTGACTTCTTATCGGGCTGGTGTATTCTTAATGAATTGTTGAAGATACCCTTGTCGGATCAGTCTCTCAATTTCTTCTTTGAGTTGCCTGCATGCTTCAGTAGTGTGTCCACGGCTGCGGTGGAAGTGGCAATATTGCTCCTGGTTTCCGACATTGGGCTTTAAAGGGTGTGGCCATTTTATGTTCTCCTGATCTCGGACGGACATCAATACATTCGCTCGGGATGTAGTGAGTGGTGTGTGCTCCTTCTCTTGGCGAGGTTCTCGTCGCAGCTGTGAGGGCCGAGGAGGAAGATTGTACCTTTCTTGCTTCTTCCTTTGTGATGGGAGATTCTCCGTCCCTGTGGGATTTTTACGTTTCTCAGTTGCTTGCTCAAATTACTTTCTATGAGCATTGATGGCTTCGTCGGCAGTAATTTGGGCCACTACTCGATGGATTAAATCCGCACATGAATGGACCGTTTCTCGCATGAGTGCCGAGTAGAAGGGGCTTGGACGAAGCCCTCCTAGAAATACACCTCGTAGCAATTCGGGATCTACCCCTGGAATTTGCCGGGCTTCCGTAGAAAACTTTTGAAAACACTCTTTAAGAGATTCACCCTCGTTCTGTCGTATCCCTGAAAGGTGGGAGGGGTCTTTAATCATTCTTCGGTTGGCGACAAATTTTTCGACAAACAATTTGGCCAATTTAATGAATAGTGGAATGGACCGGGGGGTAGTGAGTAGAACCATGTCCGGGCCTGCCCTTTAAGGGTGGCAGGAAAAACTTGACAGAGCAGAGCGTCTGGGGCCTGCTGGATATACATAATAGTGTGGTAGTGGTCGATATGCTCGTAGGGGTCTAAAGTCCCATCATAAGAATCAATATTCGGGAGTTTGAATCTTGCCGGAACGGGGTATCGGAGGATAGCTTCGGTGAAAGGTGATGACTCCTGAATGTCCCGTTGGTGAAGGGACTGCCTGATACCTCCTGTGGGGAACTCTTCTCGGACTAGTCTCCGTAACTCATGCCGTAGAGTATTACGGGGGAGTTCAGTGACGTGCTGTTGGTCCAAGTCCTCGGGGACGTCCGACGGCATATGCTGTCGGTGGCCTGTGCGTGAAGGATGGGTAGAGCTTGCTGTATCAGCAAGCTCATTCTCTTGACGTGTAGGAGGGCGCATCCTTGGCGGAGGAAGGGGGACTTCGAGATGAAGAATGTCTTCGAATCCTGGCTGATCTCGAGGGAGAAGAGTATCTTCTTGGGGTACCGACGCTGGTCCTCGAGCTCCCCTTAAGAGCTGAAGGATCTCATTCTGAGATTCCTCCATTTTTCTGATACGTTCTTCCATGGATGGCCCTGAAGTTCCTTCTCCTGCAGGGTGTCGGTTACCATGGTGAAAGGAGGCAGATGCCTATCGTCCTTGATTCAGGGACTGATTCCTAGATTGGTGTGAATTAGAGCGGGAGGTTCCCATGATGCGATGGCTACGCCTGTTGACCATTGAAGGATTCCTTAGTGTAGTGGGATTGGCTTTCCCACAGACGGCGCCAATCTATTGCGAGCTAGAAAATACGCGGTGATAGAGATTTAATTTTGCGTCTTAGCGTTGTACGTATAACTAGCGCACACAGAAAACACAAGATTTTTTATGTGGAAAACCCTTAAAAATGAAAAACCACGAGGCCTAGCCCAGTTGAAAATGATTCCACTAGACTTTGAGTTGGTTACAAAGAACTGAATCACCTCCAAGGGTGATCATATTACAATAAATTACTTAAGTAAGACGTCGGGTCTTTGGCAGGACGTAGGGACTGAATGTCAGGCCTTGAACAGGACGTCGGTTCTTCGGTAGGACGTCGGGTCTTCAGTAGGACGTAGGGGTTGAACGTCGGGCCTTAAGGTGGTGGTCCGGCGAGGTTCTGCGGTGGTTCGGCGAAGTTCCTGCGGTGGTCCGACGAGATTCCTGCGGTGGTCCGGCGATGTGCAGTTGACGGTGGTCCGACGGCTGTCGAGGAGGAGCTCCTTCCTTCTCTTCTCTTCTTCTCTCTCTTACTTAGATCCTCTCTTGTGAAGAATGAGGGCTCTATTTATAGATTTTCTGGAGTGACATGGCCCGTAAATAGTTGTGAGATCAAGGGCGAATAGGGAGTGGTTCGAATGGACGGTCGATAGTGAACCCTTAGATCGTGTACCGTTCGTCGGACATTTGGAGGCCTTAATGATGTCGGAATTCAGCGATCTTAGGCTCGTTGGATTCATCTCGTCAAGCCGTTTGATTCGAGCATAAGCTCGTCAAAATCGGAGACCGTTTGGTAACTCAAATTGCTGTTTGAACCTTCCAACAGCACTTTGAGCCCTTGATTCAGACTCATTTGGGCTCGGATTGGGTTGATCTTGGTGTCGTTGGGTTCGTATTTCCGAGACACTCAGTTTGACTGTAAGCTCGCTGAAATCGGAGTTCGGGTGCTCCCAAAATTAATTTTTGAAGTTTCAAACTAGCTTTTGCCTCGAGATTCGTGCCCGATTAAGCTAATTTTTTGACGATATATATATATATATATATATATATATATATATATATATATATATATATATATATATATATATATATATATAAATTTTATCTTCCAAGTTGTTTAAGTCATTTTCAACTCCCCTTGCAATGGTTCTCTCTCTATTCTATGCTCCACCATTTTCTATAAGAATATGGTTACATTGTTGAATATAATTTGTGTGATCTCAAATTTGATGCTTTATTTTAGAAATTTAGCCATTTAGTTTTTAAGCTCATAAATGAAAATTGTCAAAATTCGTTTATGAATATTCTTTTAAATATCTTGGAAGTACTAACTTTTATTTTCTCTATATTATATAGAATAAACAAAACAATTGAGCGCTACCAATGACGTACTAATCATGAATTACAGGTACATTTCACTACCATCTCATTGTATCAAACTGGAAAAAAAATGAAAAAAAAAAACTAATATTGACTACACATGTTTGAGTCTCATTTATGAAAAATAAATTAATAAATGCAAATATTTGCTTTAACTCTATATAAGTTTGTGCTATAGTTTTTAATTAATAATTAATTCGGTATTCGACAATCACTTAAAAGTCTGCATCATCTTACGCTGCAAAAATAGCTTATTCAAATTCAATATAAAAACTTCAATATATGGTTTCATTCAGAATTTAATAAGAAAAAAAATTATAAGAATATAATTTCTTGACTATGCATGTTTTAAAAGGATGAGTTTTATAATCATTAAATTTTTTATGTTAATATTTCAATATATTCAAAATTAGATCATCAAGCTTGGCTCATGAGCCATTTAGCAAGAGGGCTCAGGAGTCGGCTTTATTCGCTTACTCCTCTAGCCTTAAGCCCCTCAAGAGTGGAGACTTCTCTTTTGAGCTTAGCCTAAGAACAATTTGTGTGTTAACGATCAATTTTGCGTGGACTACTTACCAGTCTTTAGTCAATATTAGGTTTCTTTTCTTCATTTTTTTTCCAGTTTGATACAATGAGATGGTAGTGAAATGCACCTGTAATTCATGATTAGTACGTCGTTGGTAGCGCTCAATTGTTTTGTTTATTATATATAATACAGAGAAAATAAAAGTTAGTACTTCCAAGATATTTAAAAAAAGTAGTGCTTCCGCCATTGAAGCGTGAAGAAGAGAGAGTGATAGAGAGATAAGAACAATCGATAAGCAAAAAAAAAAGTAGCAAAAGAGAATACAAAATAATATATTTAACCAAAGTAAACCCTAAATCATTTAAATGCAAGGAAGAAGGGAGACAAAGTCTTAGACTTGTTTAGGGTTTAATTTCATCATCGACTTTCAAACTTAAACAAATCATAGTAAAAGAGAGAGAGAGAGTATACGTAGCAGCGCTGCCGAACTCATAGAGCTTGCCACGATCGTTGAAGATGATGAGAGCAACCTCGGCATCACAGAGAAGAGAGAGATGGTAGCTAGGCCTTCTCGAGGAGTTCATTCTTCATGGCCCAAAAATACATTTGACGATCAGCCTTGTTCTCTAACCGTCTAATCTTCACTCTTTTGCCGCTCATCTTTCCTTAGCTTATTGGTTAATGAAGAAAGAATGAGATGACATCGCCAGAATAAAGATTAGAGAACTGATGGATTATTGATCTCCCATGGTGGCTCTTGATACCATGATAGAGTCACGGCAAGAACCGTGAGGAAGAGATCGAAAGGAACAGATCCAAGAAAGCTAAAGTAGAAAGAGTAATACTATTCATAATGTAAACAGTACAGAGATACTCAATATAAAAAGTTTTACAATGGCATGAGAGCAGTGGCGGAGCCTGAAATTTTATTCAAGGGGGGCACCATTTGGAACAGCTTTTTTACTGTTTTTTAAAGCATATAGGCACCCTTAGCTCTTAGAAATAATTATCTACAGTTGTTGTGACTTCAAAGTTTTATTCCATGAATATTATCAACAAATTTATTTTAAAATATATATAGGCACATCAAATTTATTTTTTTTGCTTTATGTTTTGAATATATCTAACGATTTAGACTTCGTTGGGACAGCTTTTTTACTATTTTTAAAATAATTTTTTAGCTAAAATTTTTTTCAACTAAAAATTTTGTACTAAAATATTGTAAGTCGTCCCAAGCAGTACCTTAAACTCAATGGCCGCACCAAAAATTTTATTCAGGGAGACCTAAATTAAAATAGTTCCATTTGTAGTCTAATCTGAAATATTAGAATACATTAAAATAGTTCTGTTTGTCGCCTCATTAACGGAGCCAAAAGGAGCTATAAGATCAAAATTAAGAATGCAAATAACATGGCATTTAGAGCTTAGACATAAATATCTGTCAGTGGTGGTCTTCATTTGGGGGCGAGAGAGGAGCTAAAGGAAAACTAAAGTAGTACTCGAGGTCGTGAGTCCCAAATCACAAAAAAGAAGTAAATGGGAAAACAAAGCAAGCCGTTTGGGTCGAAAGAAAGCAAGCCGTATGCGAGTCGTGAGAAAAAAGCGAAAGAAAAATGAAGTGTGCTCCACAGGCGGAGGAGAAAATGAAACAGCGAAGGGGAAATTTGTTGAATTGTTGAATGAGAAGAATCAGCCAAGAACAATAGGAAGCAGATGACAGAGAAAATATAGGAGACAAACTGTACTTTCTATATGTAAAGCTTAAATGATTACAGTGCTCAAAGTGAGTATATATAAATAGGATTAGGTACAATTTGTTAAACATGTTTGTTAGAGATGGGACTTAATTTCTGCTACAGCTTATTTGCTAATAAAAATGAAGCAGCAACCAAGGAAATAACCTTCTATTTTTTTTAGGGGGTTGCTCCAAGTTACCCCCTTCCAAAGCTTTAGGATCTCAAACATTTCCTACAGCTTAGATACTTCTTGATTCGAATTTAAAAATAAAAATAAGTCCAAATGATTATCGAATATTGACCACTACTTAAAATACAAATCTACATACCAAATAGAGTTTGGGAAGCTATTTTTTTCTGACTAAGGCTTAGTTTGGGATGATTTTCTTACAGTTTCTTAAAGAAGCTTTTTAGTACAAAATTTAAAATTTTGTACTAAAAAATAGCTTCAAAAAACAATAATAAAGCCGCCCCAAACAAAGCCTAAGATTTCATTTGGTACAGCTTTTGGCTACTGCTTTTTTTTTCTTTTCATTTTTATGAAATTTTTATACTAGAAAAGTATTGTCGAAAACAGTGAGAAAATTGTTTCAATAGAAGTCTATATGTATGTATGTATATATATATATATATATATATATATATATATATATATATAATTAAAAGACAGTTATAAGTTAACAAATGCATGATGCCAAATCATTAATAATATAAAAAAATAAATAAATTGCATTGATTTATAATTATTTTTTAAAGCGTAATTTGGAATAGCTAGCATTAATTTTTCAAATCATTTTTGAGTAAAAGTGCTATCTATACCCACCGCGGGGTGGCCTGGTGGTGGAGACTTGGCTGGCCAAAGGCCAGGTGCCAAGTTCGAATCCCCCCGGCGCTTCGTGACAGTCTTAAGTGTCGTCCCGTGTAAATTGGTGTGGGTTGCATGCTAGGTCGACCAGGGAGATTAGTGGCCGAAGGCCGATACTTCCTGTCCCAAAAAAAAAAAAAAAGTGCTATCTATAAGTAATTAATTATTCTCCTTTTTTTTAACTGAAATAAAATCAATGAGCTCATTAAGTATGCATTAAAGAGCTAAAAATTTCTTAGAAAAGACTATATCCTTTGCTTATTTGTTCTTCTTTTTTGTTATTGCAAATATTTTAAATTTTAAATAAATGATATGAAATTATATATTTATTCACATTTAAAAAATAATACTGATTTAATTACAACAAAATTGATTTTTCATAATGGCTACAAATATTAATTTAATCATATAACATGTAAGTTACCATTTAAAAATAAAAGTATAAGTTGATAAAAATTCTTACCTTTCTGTTGTTCTCTTATTTGTAAAGCTTGATTTGTAGTCATTGCCATCATTCGATGCTCGCCGCACCTTTAAGGATATTAGATCCAAATTTGCTTGTGAATGATACCCAAATCATACTCGCAAGATTTTCAACCAAAAAGTAGAGAATTTGGTTATTGTTTCCTAAGGCTTGCCCTCTAACCCCTTATTTATAGGTGAGAGTAAAGAGTTATGTAAAAAGAATTACATTAAAAGATAAATATCATAAATAATATAATTTCAGCTAATAAAGTATTTTCATAAAAAGGAGATATGCAAATAATATATCATTACTTAAAATAAGATATATGCATTATATCTTAATTTCCAAATATATAAATGAGCCCACAAATAGCCTCTATTTTATTTCTTATATTTATAACAGATTAATGAGATGAAAGCTAAACCAAAATAGTATTCAATGAATGATTAGGAATTAATCATAAAAGCGAAATTTTATAATAATATTTGGACTATTATTAATTGTTCAATATTAAGAGATTATTAAAATCATTGATGTAGAATTTAAAAGAGTTAAGAATTAATAATGCACGATTTTGCTTTTATAGTATTTAAGTATATATTATAGTGTTTAAACATTAAAAATTATTATTATTAATGAATTAAGGATTCGAAACTTTTTTAAGTAAAATATAAATTTATAACATATTGACATATTTGCTGCACCATGTCCAAACAACAAAAAAAAAAGAAAAAAAACGCATTAGAAAATCTGAAATATAAAGCTTACAAAATGTATGGTTATTTGTTTACAATTTTGTAATTGATATTTATTCAGAATTCCATAAGAAAAAAATTAAGAATGGAATGTGTTGATCAATTTGAAAATGATGAGATTCGTAATCATTAATTTTTGTTACATAAATATAACCAATCTTAAATCTCTTATAGACTAGATTAACCTCATGCAATTTTTTATAAAAAAGATATGAATTTTTTGCTATAACCATTCTCTACTACTACTATATACTATTACTCCAAAGAGCTATATTGTCAGAAAAAAGGAAACTCTATTAAGCCCAAGAACCTTATTAGAATACAATATATTTAAAAAAAAAAAAAAAGCAGAAAGATGAGAAAAATCCCACTCCCAAAAAACCAGCTAAGGATGCCCTCAAAAGCAGCCTTATAGAAGCCTTGGAAATCCACATAAGCCTATAGAGAAAAAATTAGGCATAATATAACAAGCACTGGATAGGAAAAGGATACAACTTATAAGCCATGAGCAAGCCACAAGATCATCTAGAAAAAGCCCAAAGCACCCCAAGGAGCCAATCAACACATCCACCTGACAACAAAAACCAAGATAACCAGATCCTACCTACAAGAAAAAAACCTCCAATTAAATAATTTAGTAAAACAAGAAGAACTAATCAAAAAACCAGATAGCCTCAAAATACAAATGGGCAACATAAACACCCAACCAACACAAGAATCACCAAATAGACCAAAATGCTGAGAAAAAATAACCTAAAAAAGCTAGGCCCGATGGAATGAGAGAAGCAAGATAGAAGAAACAACTACTATTGAGCTAGTAATAGAAACATTAGCTGAAGCAGATCTAAAAAAAAAGCTCGAGCAGATCTACTCTTAGAATATTTAAAAGGTTGAGCCAAGTTTTTGTTTTTATTTTTTCGTACTCTTTGACTCGCAACGTTGGAAAACCCATCTTTATCAAGTTGCACCACATTCAAATCAAAATCCTTTTGAGAACCATTGCCAAGACCAACAGTCCCCCAGTTAGCCAAAGAGTCACCAGAATTAAGCTAGTCAGACCAATCAGCTAGATTCACATTAGAAAGCAAAGCCAAACGCGCTTTCTCCAAACCAAAATTCAACAACCCCTCATCAAATATTGGGAAAATATGAATGTTAACTATAGGCACTTAATTAGAAAAATTCAAACTCTCAAGAATAACCGTAGGAATTGAAGAGCCATGCAGCTCCTATTCAGGTAAACAAACAATGTCAACATAAGGCAAATTTAGCATAACAGGGTTGTTACAAGTAGAAAAAACCAAATTGTTAAGAGGAGACAAAGAATAAGATTACTAGTCATATTAGTACAAGACGCCATTAACAGACACTACAGGAAACTCGGCCATTACCGGCGGCTTCGACCGGCGGTTGCTTAGCCGCCGGTACTAATAGTAGTTTAGCCGGATTGGCTGCCTGGGAATACCGGTGGCCCAACCGGCCGTTATGGAAGCTTATGCTGCCGGTAATAGCGACGGTCATAGAACCGCCAGGAAAACCGCCGGCTTTAAAAGTTACTGGCGCTATACCGGCAGCCAAAACCGTCGGTGTTAAGTGATTTACTTAAAAGTGGTAGAAGCCGCCGGAACGCTGCCGGTAAAAGCCCTAAAATGAACCAGTCCGAGCCTCTCATTTCATTTCATCTTCTCCTCATCTCTCTCTTCGGCCGTGCTCGCCCGTCTTCTCCGCCCGACTCTCGCGCGACCGAGCTGTCTCTGGCCGCAGACGATCACACCGGCCGCCCTTAAACTCCCACTCAAGGCCGCCGACGAACATCTAGTTCCGATCCCGTGCGTGACGCCGCCTTCGAGGTGAGGTGTTTTTATTTTTTTTTTTAATGTATTTCGCTTGAGTAGATCTAAAACTGAATATATAGGGTGTAATATAGTAGCAATAGACCTAGTGAGCGATTTGTGACTTAAGATGTACTTTGTTGTGGAGAATTATGCTTCATGTTGATTTGAGTTCTTGAGATTGAACTATTCAAATACAAGATAGCTTGATTTATGTTGAAATGTTTTATAATTTTCTTTGGAAGGGTATACGGAATGTTTGAGAGCATTTGTGTGCCTTCTTTCTGAATGGTAAATATTCATAGTTATCTTTATGTGGGTTTTCTATTTAAGAGTTTTCTTAAATATGTATGGATTTGTTATGATGGCTTTTGGTGGAAATATGAAAGCTGATTTGACATATGATTAATAGTTCTACTTGTAAGTTTCAAATGCATCTTTTATATGCTTCATTAATCATGAGTACCTCCAGTGGATGATGAGATTATAGAGTGTCGCCTTAGATGCACTTTGTTGTATGCTTTTGTTGATGATATTCTACATGTTGATAAGACTAGAGAGGGAGTTGAAGATAAACTCGAATTATGGAGGTCAATTTTAGAGTCTAAAGGTTTTCACTTTAGTAGATCTAAAACTGAATATATATAGTATAATTTTAGTAGCAATAGACATAGTGAGAGGAAGTAATTAATAAAAGTACACATTTTAGATATCTTGGATCTTTTGTTCAGAGTGATGGTGAAATAGAAGGGGATATTATCAGCACAATTCAAGTTGGATGGTTGAAATGGAGGAATGAATCGGGCTTGTTATTGTGTGATAGAATAGTCCCCCTCAAACTTTAGTAAAAATTCTATAAGATGGTGGTGGGATCTGTAATGCTTTATGGTGTCGAATCGTGGTCAATAAAAGAGAAGGATGAGTGGCTTGACCCTTAGAGATAGGATACGAAGTGAGCATATACATGATAAGGTTGGAGTAGCTCTAGTGGAAGATAAGATTAGAGAGAGTCACTTTACATGGTTTTGTCAAATTAAACGGAGGCCTTCTGATGACTCGGTAGGGAAAGTTGAGGTATTATATTTGACTTATGTTAATAAAGGTAGAGATAGACAATGCATTCCAATTCAAGTAAAGTATAATTGTTTGAAAGTATATCATGTACACTTGTTAAGGTTTACATATGTGTTCTAATAAATATTTTCATAACTATGTAGGAGGACGTTTGCTTCAACATTCAAATGACTATCCAAGAAGAGAGATATTGGATATATAACAGATTGTTTCTGGGTCAAAAATGATTGACAAATGAATTTATACAGAGAGTTGAAACTTTCATTCAAGTTGCATCTCAACTGCCTTCCTTTCAGTTGGATAAAATGTTTAGATGCCTATATTCGAAGCATAAAAATCAAGCATTCCTCAAACCTGATGATGTGAAGCTTGATTTAAATCATAGGGAATTTCTTCCAAATTACTGGATTTGAACATCACATGGCAAGTACGAGCCACACAGAGATGCTCATGCCGTTCATCCACAACTTATGAAATATTTGATGAAGATCAAATGAGTAGACCCTATGAAGAACTTATTTTTGATGTAGCAGGTCCTCATTTAAGGGCTAGTGTGGAAGAGCCACCAAATGCAGAAACCCAAAAATTCTTTGAGTTACTACATGCAGCTCAAAAACCAATTTAGAACGGTTGCAGTACCCATTTAGAATTATCTATTGCAGTGAGGATGATAAGTATTAAAACTGAGTATAATATTCCCCGTGATTGTTTCAATGAATTTATTGGTCTTCTCAAAGAAACTAATCCAACGGACAATTTAATTCCCTCAGACTTATACCGAACGAAGAAATTAGTATCCAAATTGGGGCTCACTGCTACAAAAATTGATTGTTGTATCAATGGATGTATGTTATACTACAAAGATATTGCAATCGAAGTTTATTATCGCACCTACAATGCTCCTCGGTTTAAGATAAACTTGAGAAAATAACATCGTCAAAAGAAAGATGTTTCATATTCCTGTTTATTTTATTTACCGATCATTCCAAGATTTCAGCGACTCTATGCATCAATGAGTTCAGCATGTCATATGAGATGGCATAAGGAGAAAATAGCAAAAAGTGATGTTCTTTCTCATCCATCAGATGCTGAAGCGTGGAAATATTTTAATCGAGTACATGCTTTATTTGATGTTGAATCCCACAACATAAGATTGAGATTATGTGCCGATGGTTTTACCCCATATAGTCAAATAGCTACACCGTACTCTTTTTGGCAAATTATATTAACATCATATAACCTTCCACCAAATATGTGTATAACTACTATGTACATGTTTTTAACTCTTATAATACTAGGACCACATAATCTAAAAGCAAAAAATGACATTTTTTTTTTCAACCATTAATTGATGACCTTAAGTTATTATGGGAAGAAAGAGTTCTTACATATGACATATCAACAAAACAGAATTTTCTCCTTCGAGCTGCATTGTTGTGGACCATTAGTGATTTTCCAATTTATGGTATGTTGTCTGGTTGGAGCACAGCAGGAAAATTAGCATGTCTTACTGCATGGAGAATAGTAAAGCTTTCACACTAAAACATGGAGATAAAAATACTTAGTTTGATTATCATCGTATGTTTCTACCTGCTAATAATTAATTTCGGAGGAATAAGGATGCATTCGTTAAAAACATAGTTGAGCGGTCGACTCCTCCACCCAGATTATGTGGTGATGATGTACTACATAGACCTTTTTATATTCTAATAATTATTGATTTTCTAATGCTATCAGAGTCTAAATATCTGGGATATGGTGTTCAATATAATTGGATTAAAAAAATATTTTCTAGACATTACCATATTGGAGAACTAATTTGATAAGACATAATCTGGATGTTATTATATTGAGAAGAACTTCTTGAATAATATTTTTAAAATAATTATGGATGTTAAAGATAAGAGTAAAGATGATGTCAAAGTAAGGATGGACATTAAAGAGTACTGCCGGCAAAAAAATATGGAGTTAGTAACAACAACCAACTGCAAATAATGAAACCTAAAGCACCGTATTCTTTCACATTAGAGCAAAAAAGATCAATATGTCAGTGATTTAAAGGTTTAAAAATGCCTGATGGATATGGATCAAATGTAAACTGATGTGTTGACATGAAATATGTGAGGTTATTTGGACTAAAAATTTATGATTGTCACATAATTATTGAGGTTCTTCTTTCGATCATAGTATGTATGTTACTCGATTACATATCAAATCTGTTGACTGAACTTAGCATTTTTTTCAAAGACTTATGTTCATTTAAACTAAGCGAAGATGCTTTACGGAAGAGCGATGATAACATACCAATCATCCTCTGCAAGTTAGAAAAAATATTTTTCTTAGATTTTTTTTATTCAATGGGACATCTTCCAGTCCATCTACCTTACAAAGCTAGAGTTGGTGGACCTGTACAATATCATTGATGTATCCTTTCAAGAGGTCAAACATATATTTATCAAGTGTAACCCTACCGTTAATTTGGGTTTTAATTACCTTTTTATTACTATTTAATTAATAGAACTTTAATAATTAATTAAAAATTCATTTTAAATAAAAAAATCATATAATATATCAAAATTTTCCTAATTTAATTTCCTTTAGTTTGAAATTAAAATTATTTTAAAATATTATATGTATTTAAATTTATTTAAATAAAATTATTATTCATAATATTTAAATTATAATTTTATATAATATTATGTTAAAAAATTTCTTTAAAACTATATTTTTCATATTATTTTATTTTAAATTATTTAATAACATTTTTTTAGTTTATTATTATTATTATTAATATTATTATTATTATTATTATTATTATTATTGTTATTATTATTATTATTATTATTATTATTATTATTATTATTATTATTATTATTATTATTATTATTATTATTATTATTATTATTATTATTATTATTATTATTATTATTATTTATCATTATTTTATTTATGAAATATTTTAACTTATTTTAAAAAATAGAAAATTATGCTTATTATTTAAATCTAATTCATTATTATTTTCCTATTTTAAATATTTGCCTTCATTAATTAATTGCTTAAATTATTTGATTAATAATCACTTAATTTTAAAATTCAATAATTTTCCAAAATTACCAAATTACTTTTATTAAACTATTTTAAGTTCCTGAAACTTTTTTTTATTTTAATTTTATCTAATAATTATTTTTAAATATTCATTACTTTAAATTATTTTAAATACCCTTTTAATGCATTAAACTTTGAAAATTCATAGTAATTTCATTTTAAATTTGATTTTTACGTATAATACCTTCAACTTTTTAGAAAAATATCTATTTTATTTTTAAAATACTTTTAGAAGCTAAAACTTATTATTTTGTTATATTTTGTATATTATTTAATTAGTTGATTATTTAATCATTATTTCAATAATTAATATAGAAGTTATTTTGAAATTATTAAATTATTTTAAAATTATTTTGAGACCTTGTTCGGGTGATCAGTGGATCTCCCCTATATTTATTTAATACAAATTAAATTATTTTTAAAATTTATATATTTATGGGTCTTTTAAATATCTTAAAATTACATATATATGTTAAATACATAATTCTGGGAGATCCACTAATCAAGATTTTAAGCATATGTTATGTGCATGAATAAAAATCATGGGGGAGTAATTAGTGAATGATTGTGATCCAATGATTTGCTAATTACATCATTAATCATATTTAGGTGTCATTTATTTTTCTCTTTATATGTATAGGACGCACAAGCACATAGCTTAGGTTCTCCTAAATCTAGGAATTTGATATGTTTATTTTTGTGTTGCATATCCCCTATGTTGTCCCTAAGGGTTAGTTCAAAACTCAATTTAAAACCCATTTAACGTAGTGACATCCTAAGGACAAAAATTAAGGACTTATCTAGCAAACTTAAACAAATTTTAGGAGCTAGAGCAGATCACTGAATGACTTAAAACTTTCAACATTTAAACTTAGTGATATTTTAAACCTCTCATAATTTTCTAGAAATTTTTAGGAACCTTTAGACCCCTTAACTAACAAACCCTAATTTACATGTTAATTAGGCCCTAGTAACTTCTAAAAATTGTAATAAATCTATTTTAACTCAAAAAATTACCCATAATACCTTAAACCCTATAGAATTCAGTCCTTAACCTTAGTTAATTAGGGCCCTATAGTTGGACCTCAAGCTTACCCTTAATTTAACCTTAATTAAAAATTACCTTTTTGTTCTTATTAAATAATTAAAAATTATTAAAAATTTCAAACACTTGGGAACACTTTCTTAGGTTATTTATGACCTTTGGGGTGATTCCAATTAGTTTGGAGCTTATTTTGATCAAAATCATAAATCACCCCTTATTAGACAATTTTTAATAATTCATGAATTGCCTAAAACATCTAAAATTTATAATTTTGCTTAGGAAACTCTAAATCCAGCAAACTCAAAGGCTAATTATTCATCTTAGGGTTTATCATGTAATTAAAATATTAGGAACCCCAAACCTAGCCTATTTTCCATAGTGACATTTTGGACCACCTTTGTTTAGCGTATAGGTGGACCCCGAACGTCCTAAAATTCACTAATGTAATTTAAACTTCAATTATTCCTATCCTAAGAATTAAAATTAATCAATAAATTGAATTAACTAAAATGGATCCTAATTTACTAATATTTAAACTTTAAATAAAGTTTTCTTTTTTAGACTTTTAACAAATTTGAACTTTAGGTAATTTGAATTAACTATCTAACCCATGATCTATCCTAGCCACACAGGCCTTTACACATACGTAGAATTATTTACTATGGCACCATTTTTAGACCTAGGCTAGGTCAGTGTTTATTTTTCTATTGTGTGTCAGGCTTTTCAAGATTTTACTATATGTTGTAAGTGAAATTAATGTTATGTTTGCTTATCTTTACTGTACTCTGAGAATTGATTTGATTGTGCGTTGGTTTTACCCATATATTATGATTGATACTTTGATACTTATGATGTTTTCGGTAGGTGACCATACTTATGCAGCGCTAAATAAAAGGGGGGCCAATAGTGATAATTTAAATACTAACGATGTCTTATGTAGGTGCTTCAGAAATTACTCAGTCCCCCTAAATAAATGAGGGCTAAATGAAAATCATAAATAATAACTGTTATAGGTGCTCTAAAGACTGCTTAGCCTTCAAAATAATTAAGTGCATGGCCAAGTGTGGCTGGCATGAGCACTTTTATTTTCATATAAACTACTTGGGATGATATATTAATTGCTTAGAAATTTTTATTATGATAAACTTGCAGGAGAGTCTAGAATTTACTGCTTTTTATTAATGTAATCATTTGTATTATTGGTTTGAGTTATGAAAATGTCTTTGAGTTGGGATAAACTTATCCAACTTGAATTCCAAAAGAAGAATGCATCTTCAAGAGAGAGAGTCTTCTTCTATTTGGAAGATCGAGTTCAAATGGCTTTTAGTTATCCAAAGAGAAAAGGCAATACCCCTTTAAAGGGGGAATTATCTCTTCGTTTGGATATTCAAGCCACGATGAATCCAAGGAGTACAAGAAGGAGAGATCTAAGGAGTCTAAAGAGGAAATTCAAGAAGGCTGAAGAACTGAAGACCTAATATCCCACTCAAAGTCATTTGCATCATTCCTAGGATTAGAAATTCAGATTTTTGGCAATGGTGCCCAGCCACTTTATTTTTTTGTAGACCCTGATTTGTAAATAAGGGTAGTTTGTATATAGTCATTTCTTAATTTGTTCAATTATTCTTATGTGTTTGATTTATATTATTTGCCTCTAGGATTGCTTGTATTTTTTAGTTTAATGGTGATTTGCATGCCGCTTTTGTTTTAACCTAGATTTCGTTAGGCTCTCTAAGGACTAAAACTTTTTTTACTCATAACTAATATTTAAAATCTTAAGAATTAAATAATATAGAAATCTAACGATTTAGGGAATAGCAGGAATTGTCTGAGGTCGCATGCATATCAATGTATTCTTCTATCTCCTTCTAATAAGACACCTCCCCACCTGCGGGTAGAGTATGAATAATCTGTCCTTTAAGGATGAAGTGTTGGACCTAGGGGGGGCCAGTCTTTTATGAAAAAAAAAAATTTTATAAGCCTATTTTTTTAAAATCTCAAGCATGTTTGATTTAGACTTTTTCAATCAGCATGCATTGCATTAAAAACTAACAAAATTAAAATTTTAATTGCACTAGCTTTAGGAGTATTCACCCTACATAAGTACAATGCCACTTAGGAGCTCTCTAGATGTCTGACTTAATTTTCAAAAACTAAACTACCCATTTATCTTTCATAAATGACCGGACAGTAAGATTGTAAATCGATTAGGTGGTTAGCTAACTCCCCAATCCAGGCCGGGGTAATTCCAAGTTTTATACTACATTAGATAGGACATTGGTGTTAGTGTTGTGCATAGAACGCTAAACCCAATTTAGATTTAGGATTCAAGGCTACTACATTTGGTCTCGTAGTACGCCTCATCGGTGGATAAGTTTCCTATTTTCAAGGATTATAAATCCTACCTATCTGAGTCACATGGATGACGTAACTTCTATATTTCTCTCCTGTATACTTGGGGTGCTTAACTTTCTTCTCTCTAGTTTCTCCTTAGTGTTGACTAAGCCATTTGAGCCCTTTCTTTCCTTTTGAGTAGAATTTTCTAGTCTCCACCCTTGTGCCAATCCCATTCAAAAGGATAATGTAGGATCATTAATTGAGAGTCTTCATAGGCTTCAGCCTAAGATGTAATTAACCACAGGGGGCCTACGCCCGTGGGAAACTGAATCCCACGTCAAATAAACTCTACTCGAGCTGATGTATCGGGTAGAGAAAATCTCGTGACTGTGATCAGGTCATATATATTATTACAAATCGAGGTGCGCTTACGAGAGCCGCTGTCCTCAATGGTTAATCATATGTATGATCTAATATGCCCTTCAATTGGCTCGTTTACGAGGAGCGCGGAGGTCTGCGATCGTCTATATCCCTAGGGGTGGTGCGAGCGTATACTCTCTGTACTCTGCAGCCGATGGTGTCCTTTTGGAGGTCCACATTAACCATTTCATCATAATATCTAGAAACACTTCCACATTACCTATGTGTTTGAGTAATACCTTGATGTAGTGACTGAATGTAAGGGGATTAAACCCTGGAATCATTGAATGGATGCATGGAATAAACTTCCCTTAGGTAATGATTACTAGAATGGACTTGATTATAATCAAGCTTCTCACCACCGTGACCTCACTTAAACTCACTTGAATTCACACTAGGAGGGCTATAGGAGGTAGGGAGTAGAAGGGATTGAATTCTCACACACTCAAGAAGCTCTGGGAAGAAAATGCCATAACCTAGCTCCATTGGAAATGGGTGTATTTAAAATTTTTTTAAAGTGCATGAGGATGAAATTCTAGCTAGAGGTGTCTATACCATGTGATTTGGTTAGTTTGAATTCAACCATTGGGATGCAGTTAGGTGTTTAGAGTGACTTTAGTGCTTAAGGAGGTTTACTTTGATCAAATGGCCAAGCTAAGTTTCATGACTCATGTATGAGAGGATTCTAAGCAAACTGTGACAAACCATGGCCTCACCTAGGATTGGCTAGGCTCAAGAAGGATTAAGGAAAATATTAGTTTATTTGGGTAGGCTTAATTAATGTTGAATTCACTTAAATTGGGTTTTCACCCATTTGGTCTAACTTGAGTTGATCCAGCTGACTAACCTAAGCTAGCCAAAGGCTTAAGTTGGCTAAGGGAAGTTGTTTAAGATATACACATGCTATTGGCAAGGGTTTGAGCCCATGGTTTGAGGCCATTTAGGCTGAACTACATAGGGAGGGTGTATGTGTCACCTGAGCCATTCATGTTTAACTTGGACAACCATGACAAACCATTTGTGAGTTAAGGGTTCAAATGGGCTTGGACACATTCGATGAAGTTTTTAGAGAGTTTAGAACACCATTTTAAGGTTTTAAATTGCTTCGAACATTTAAAATGATGTTTAGGTTAAGTGAAGCACAAATGGTTGACTTGGTCAACCATGGCTAACAATGGTTAACCATGTGCACTTTTGGGCTTGGACTTGTTTATGGAGGTGTTTAGGGACCTTAGATTACAACCCTATGGTCTAGGGTTTGATCATGTTTAAGAAAGAGCGTTTAGGAAATTTAAGGTGCTTAATGGATCCCTGATCAAACTTGATCAACCATGACTTGATCATGGATCAAAATGGGTCAAACCACTTAAGAAATAAGTTTAGGTGTATTTAGATCACTTTTAAGGGTTTAGGTTTAGTTTAAATTGAGAAGCCACCTTGAGTGGCATAAGTGGGAAGTTTAAGTTTAATTAAAAAAAACCAATTAGATTTCTTCCTATGGTCCCTCTAGGTTTCGTCCACAACAAGTTTAGAATGCAATAAGAATTAAGGATCGGATTAGGATACATCGTTCAAAAATGAGGTCAATAAATATTACAAGAGAAACATCCAACATTAAAATCCCAAAGTAATTTTTCTTGAAGTCTCATTCTCATTTCAAAAATACCATGCCTAAGATTTATTTCAACTTTGATGTTCCTTGGTCCTATTCCCCTTGAATGATATCTTTACTTATGTGATAAAGATAGATAACTTAACTTTTTGGATGATTTAAATTTTCTCCATCATGAATATAATCTTGATGTTCAATATTAGAATAAAAATAAGGAAGCTGAGGTTCATGATTCAAGTTCAATTTTAGTAATTATTGATATTATGTGGGAAGTTGGTGTCCCCAAACTATATTATGTAGATGACTTCACTCTAAAACTTATCCCTCTGTGGACCTCTGAAAGAGCACCGCGCGAACGGGTCAATTCGAAGAGACAGATTGGATCATGCATACGACTAACCATTGAGGATAGAGGCTTTCACCAACACACCTCGATGGGTAGCAATATACACAACCTAGTCATGGTTTCCCCCGCCCGATACAAGAGCTCGAATGGAGTTTAGTAGATGTGGGGCCAAGTTTCCCACGGGCGTAAGCCCCCGTGGTTAATTACATCCCAGGCCGGAGCCCGAGAAAACTCTCGATTAAGGATCATACATTATCCCTTTTTAAAGTGGGATTGGCACGAGGGGGTAGACTAAGAAGTCCTACTCAAAAGGGAAGAAGAGTCCCAAAGGACTGAATCAGACATGCGTGGCTCATACCAGCAGTCGGAGGCACTAGGGTACTAAACAGAAACTAGAGAAAATAAAAGTCAGGCAGTCAATCACATGCGTGAGAGAATGATGGAGGTGGCGTCATCCTGTGACGCAGATAAGTAGGGTTTAGAGTCCCTGAAAAGAGGGGACCTACCTACTATTTTAGGCTTACTACGAGACCGAATGTAGTAGCCTCGAATCCTAAATCTAATTTGGACTTAGTGTTCGACACACACTAAGACCAGTGTCCTAGTTAATGCGATGCAAAGATCTGGACTTATCCCGGCCTGGATGGGGGAGCCAGCTAACCACCTAATCAATTCAAAACCATGCTATCAAGTCAGTTATGAGAGATGGGTGGGTGGTACAGTTCTTTGGAAATAGGACCGACATCTAGAGAATTTTCTAAGTGGTCCTGAACTTATATGGGTCAGATGCTCCTAGCTAATGCAATTAAATTTTAATTAGTTGGTTGCTAATGCAATGCATGCTAGTTGAAATATCAGCTCATGAATGCTATAGAACTTTAAAAACAGGCTTATAAAAAATAAATTTTTAGAAAAGACTGAGTCTTCCTAGGTCCGGCACTTCATCCTCATAGGCCAGATTATCCGGACTCTACCCGCAGGCAGGGAGATGTCTTATAAGAATGAGAGAGAAGAATGCAGTAATATGCATGCGACCCCGGACGATTCCGGCAGTTTCCTAGGTTCGTTAAGTTTCTAAATTATTTAAAACTTAAATATTAGATTTTAGTTATGAGTAGAAAATATTTTTTCAGTCCTTAAAGAGCCTAACGAAATCCAAGCGAAAACAAAAGTGACATGCAAAAAAAGAAACATAAGAAAAGCAGGCAATTTCTACTGCGCAATCAGGTAAACACATCAATATAAATCCCAAAATAAATCATCTAAATGTCCATAGGCAAACTGCCCTTATTACAACCAGAATTTGCAGAAAATAAAGTGGCCGGGCACCACTGCCAACAACCCGGATTTCTAAACCTATGACAGACGCCAACAACTTTGAGTGGGATATTGGGTCTTCAAATCATTAGTCTCTTGGATATCTTCTCCCTGGACTTCTTGGATCTCTCCTCCTTGGACTCCTTGGATCTCTCCTCCTTGGACTCCTTGGATCCATTGTGGTTTGAATATCCAAACGAAGAGACAATTCCCCCAGTATGGGGGTATTGCCTTTTCTCTTTGGATATTTAAAGCCATCCAGCTCGATCTTCCAAATAGAAGAAGACTCTCCCCTTAGGGATGCCTTCTTCTTTTAGAATCTGAGTTGGATAAGAATATCCCAACTCAGAGTTATTTTCACAACTCTCACCAATATTACAATTAAATTACATTAATAGAAAAGCAGTAAATTCTAAGAGCACCTGCAAGGTTATCCTAATAAAAAAAATCATCCCAAGCAGTTTATATAAAAATGAAAGTGCTAACACCATTGATCCTGTGTCAAGCCATGCTCTTAATTTTGAGGGCTAGGCGCTCCCCCTGTGCAGTTATAATCAATTTAGCCCTCATTTTATTTAGGGGGAGCTGAGCAAACACCTGCATAAAATATTATTAGAAATCATGACATTGCTCCCCCCTTTTATTAGCTTGAGCATGGCCACCTGCACGGAAGAACAGTATATATATGGCGCTCCTAACCTATGGGTAAGTCTAGCGTTCACATCCAGAGTGCAAAAAAACTAAGCAAACATACCAATCAATTTTCAAACAGCATGTAGTGAAAACTACGAAAAGCTCCGGCACACAGCAGAAAAATAAAACCCAGCGGCCTAACCTAAGTCTAGAAGTAGTGCCATAGCAAACAATTCTATGTGGGTGTAAGGCTTGTGTGGTTTGGATAGATCCTAGATTGGGTAGTTAGTTAAAGTTGCCTAGAGTTGTAGTTTATTGAAGGCCAGAAAAGGATATTTTAATTGAAATTCAAATATTAGTGAATCAGGTTAATTTTAACTATTTCAGTTTGTTGATCCATTTTAAGAGCTTAGGGTATTCATATTTGAAGTTCAAATTGCATTAGCCAATTTTGGAAAGTCCCGGGTCCTTCTAGGAACTAGACTAAGGGTCCAAAAAGTCATTATGGAAATGAGGCTAGGTTTGGGTCTCCTAATGCTTTAGGAAAATACTAGACCTTAAGAGGAGTAGTTAGACATGTAGTAGGCTGAAATCGGAGTTTTCTAGGCAAAGTTATGAATTTTCTAAGTTTCGGGCCCTATCCTATAGACTAAGGTTGACCAAAAAGTTGACTTTCTAATTTAGGTTAGTTTCTGGAATCCTGATATTTTTAACAAATACTAGACCCTAATAGGAGTCTAATTCAAGTGAGTTTGTCTAATTTGGAATTTTTTATAATTAGTTATGAATTTTCTAAAATCTGGGGCATTTAAGGGAATTTCTAAATTAACTAGGGAATGACCAATTTTACTGTTTTGATCCAAATGAGCTCCAAACTGATTGGAATCACTCCCAAAGGTCAGGGATGACCTGAGAAAGTGATCCCAAGTGTTTGGAGAAAATTTGGGATTTTTAATAATTTTTAATAATTTATTAGGGGCGAAAAGGTAATTTCCACCTAAGGTCAAATTATGGGTCAACCTAGAGTCAAACTAAGGAGCCCTATTTATCTAAGGTCAAGGATCAGATTCTGGTCAGTTCAAGGTATTATAGGTAATTTCTGACCTAAAATGTATTTATTGTATTTTTTAGAAGGTCTCGGGGCCTTAATTAACAGGTTAATTAGGGTTGGTTAGTTAAGGGGTCTAAAGACTCCTAAAAATTCCTAGAAAATTCTAGGAGGTTTATTATGTCACTAAATTTAAGTGTGGAAGTTTTCATGTCAATTCGGGATCTATCATAGCTCCTAAAAAACTTCTAAGTTCGCTAGACGAGTCCTTAATTATTGTCCTTAGGGTGTCACTATGTTATATGGGTTTGAATCAAAGTTTTAGCTAACCCTCAAGGTAATAAATGCATGGGAGTACAAAAACAAAAAAATAAAATAAACACACCATGTCCTTAGATCTAGGAGAGCCTAAGCTAAGTGCTCGTGGTGCGACCTACACATGCAATCTACGAAAGATAAAAGGACAGACACCTAATGAAGGGATTAGTGAATGATTGGAACTCAATCACCCACTAATCCTTTCCCCCATGATTGCTCTTCATATCTAGAACCCATGTCTAAAATTTCATGCAATAGCGGATCTCCCGGAATTAGGAATTTAATACCATAAGTAATTTCGCAAATACTCAAAATAATTGTAAATATATATAATCTTTGAAAAATAATTTAATTTAAGAATAAGTCAATTCATATCTACATAAATATAGGGGAGACCCACTGATCACTCAATCGATGCCTCAAAACGATTTGAAAATAGTTTGTATCTTGAAAATAATTATTACATTAGTTAAGTAAATAATAATTAAATAATCAAATAATGCCCCAAAAATAGAAATATGTCAAAACAGCCAAAATCAATGACTGGAAATGATTTCAAAATAAAATACACATTTTTTTGAAAAGATCGAGGGGTTATACGTCAAAATCCGAGTTGAAACGACGAAGATATGATTTTCTGAAGTTTAAACATAATAAAAGAATATTTTTAAATAGTGATGTTTTACTGTTTTGGAAATATCCGAAAATCTAAACAGAATTTTCACCCAAAAGTGATTTCAAGCTGTACAGAATTCCAAATACATCCAAAACAAGGTGCTGTGCACAAAACGCCGACTTAAAACGATAAAGTTACGCAATTTCAAAGTTTAAAGACAATAATTAAATAATTTTAAAATAGTGTCATTGGCTGTTTTAAAAATAACTGCAGACAGATCAAAACTTCTTGAGCAGAACCAACTTTAAAGTGTGCAAAACTCAAAAACGTTCAAATCAAGGTGTTGTGCGTCGACAGCGGATTCAAAACGGGAAAGTTATCAATTTTGGAAGTTTACAACAAATAAAGGGTAAATTTTGCAATAGTTTTTAAAATAATATATATATATATATATATATATATATATATATATATATATATATATATATATATAATATATATATATATATATATATTTAGAATAATTATAAAATAAGACTAATTTAAAGTAATAAAACTTCTGAAATTATGAAATAAAATAATGATTTTATTCGTTAAGATATTATATAATTAAATTAGTTTGCTAATTAAATACTATTAAAGAGTAGTTAAAATAGATAATTGTAGGAAATGGAAATAAATATTTAAAATAAGCTCAAAATAACTAAATAATAATAATAATCTTAAAAAAACAGTAACAAATAATCAAAAATATAATAACCACTATAAATATACTTAAAAATAATTATACATTAAAAATTACTATTAAATACCATTTAAATAAATAATTATAAAAGCCTATTTTTACTGTTTTATTAATAATTAAAAGTATATTCATCATTTTTATAAAACGAGGTATTATACGTCGAAATCGGAGCAAAAACAAATTTTCTGTGATTTTTCTAAGTTAAAATAGGTTTTAAAATAATTTTTTAATATTTATTAATTAAAAAAAGGACGGTGGCTCGGTGCGGGACACGTGGCGGCAGCGGGTAGGCTCCGCGGTCGCGGGCCAATGATTGGCACCACCGCCAATCATTAGGCGATGATTGCGGCGGCGGTTTCCCACTTGACCACGTCAGCGACGGCCCGGGGCCGTTCGATCCCGCGCGGTCTGGATGGACGACCAGGATGGCGCCACGTGGCCAGTGGAACGGCGGGGCTAACGCCCGCGGTCAACCCAGACCGCTGAAGGCTCCGATCGTGACCGTCGATCGTGAGATCGACGGCTGTGATTGACCATGGCTGATCGGCGGCCTAATCCGAAACCCTAAGGGGTTTTTTGACGATTTCTTTCAATTGGGTGGATGAAATTGCACGAAATTTTAAACCTACGTCCTATAGCTAAACAGAAATCATGGGGAAGTGATATCTAGATCTAAAACGCCCTATGTAAGATGCTATTTAACTCGAAGTGTTCTAACTAGGGTTTAGAAATTTACCCAAAATACTCGATGAAATCGAGAGATCTCTGGCTTGTTGCACTTGTTGACTGTCCACGCTCCTATTTGAAGAAGAAATCGCGAGCTCTCGACGTCTAGATCGCACGCAACACGAGTTGGAAGTTCCTTGGCCTCGGTTCGCCGGAGATCTCGCCGCCGGCGAGGTTTCACAGTCGGGATTAGGTCGGGAAAGGTGGAGGGAAGGTGCAGGAGCTCTCACACAAAATCTCAGAGGCTGGGGAAATCTCTAGAGAAAGCAAGAGCAAAAAGATCCAAAAATAGATCTAATTTTTTATATTTAAAGATCCAAACCCTCTCCTCAACGGTTGGGATCGAATCCCTGGCTAATTAGGAGGGAAACCAGCCTTTGGAGGCCGTGGTTTGTATTTGAAATTGATTGTCAATCAATTGGGCATTAATTTGGGTATTAATGGGCTCTTAATGGGTCATATTTAACCTATTATGACTTGGGTTGACCAAGTCAAGGATTGACTTGGTCAACCTAGTCAATTAGGTCCATGGGGTGAGGGCTTTGAGCTCAAGATGGGAGTTGGATGGATTCGATTTGGATTTGAGCTCTAATGAGTCTTAATGGGTCACCATGACCCAGTAAGGCACGGATTGACCAAGTCAAAGTTTGACTTGGTCAATTCAGCCTATTTAGACCCATGGAATGTGGTCGAGTCAAAAAAAGAGGTCAACACCCTCCTCCATCACCTCCTCACCAAATTGCTAAGTTATAAATGATCAATATTTCTTTATTGGGGCAAAATAGCCAAATGACCTATGTTACCACTAATTTTGATCAATCATCTAATTCTTTCAAGTCTACCCTTACTCTAAGTACATTATCAAGCTCATTAGGGCCTTAAAAACTTATTGATTAAGCTTTACTTACAAGTTATAGTAATATAACATATTTTCAAGTGATATGACAAAATTATTATAAATTATGTTATAATTTTATTTATGGAATAGGTATAGAATAAAGAGATAGAAATCATAATGCATTTAAGAATAATTAGTGAACAAAGATGAAAGATATAAATGAAGATAGACTCATAAGAAGAAGAAACCCATACTGATTAGATTCAACATAATATAATCCCTAAGCACTTGTTCAATTAGTGCGATGGTGCTTTCATTTATTATACTAAGAAATAACTCATTATAGTGCTAATAAACCATCCTTTTTAGCACCCAAGCAGCAAAATTTGGAATAAATGATATAACAAGTGTGCTTAGATGGAAGCTTACAGCATTGTTGCCCCAACTTTAGAAAAATTATTACACCTTTGTGCCACTACACTAGTGCTTATGCAATATGATCTATATATTAAAAATTGTAGAGATATTTCAAAATTGGGAGGAGTTTGACTTTAGCTATTGAGGGTGGTGTGAAGAGCTACAAAAGTGGAGATTTTTTATAAGGAAATAAGAGGAATTGAGAGAGGAGAAGTCCAAGAGATACATAAACCAAAAGAATGAAAATATTAAGGTCATTTTAGGTATAAAACCAGAAAAGATCACCTACAAAAAAAAAGAGGACCAAAAAAGGAGATAATTATGATATGTTATGAAAGACAATAAAATCATAACCAAAAGGATATACAAAGGAGATCCTATATAGAATTGCTTGAAACAACCAGGAGCCAAAATTCCTAATTAGTCTTAAAAAGGACCCAAGATATAAGACAACACCATAGCAACCAAAGCTAGAGAGCAAAGAATGAATAGAACATAGCCTAACCAATAACTTGTATAACATCACAGGAGACTTCTGGAAGAAACAAAAACAAAACAACAACTAGAGAACAGGAAAAAAATAGAAAACAGAGCGAACTAGAAGAACAAGAAAAAAATAAAAGAAAACCAAACAAAAGAAACTAAACGTATCAGGAAGGAAAAACCTGCACGGAAAATCCTGCACCAGAAAAATAACCAAAGGAAAGACAGCTAAGCACAAAAGTAGAAACCCACGGACCTCCAACCAAGAACTAGGAGAAAAAGACAGATGAAAGCGGCATGGGAAAAAGAAAGACAGAAGCAACAAGAACATCCAAAAAACATAAGCAATCGCTCAAAACCCAAAAATAATAAGGCCAATCGACATACAAAAAAATCACTAGAAACACCCAAACCAAACCACCTTTACAACATAACAAAAATAATGAGGCCAATCAAGATACATAAACACCATCCAAAAAAATTGAAAGGTTCAATAATGCACCCAGACCAACAAATACTAACAAAAGGCTTGAAAGAAGTATCCAAAAAAAACTAAAAGAACAATATTTAGATAATTGCAATCAGACCTTGCACCCCAGCCCAGGAAAAAAGCAAACAAAGACCCGAGAAAGGACCCAAGGAAAACAACATAACACAAGCAAAAAGAGCAAAAATAAATGACCAACATCCAAATGAAACAAGAAAGGATTAAATTTTATAGAAATAAGGCAATTCCAACTTGTTAGTCTTAAAAGACATGTGAGGACATGAAGACCATTCTCATTATAGTAAATTTCAATAGATGAGCAGCCACTACCTTTTTTTTGCAAGCCAATCAACACACATATTCCCCTCACGCCAATTGTAAGTAATAATATAATCAAAATGACTAAGAAGAGTCTTTACTTTCATGACTAAGAAAAAAAAACTAACATCGAAACCGATATGAACAGATACTAAAATAATCAACATGAGAGAATCTAACTCAATCCATATGTTATGTATATTAAGATCCTCTCAAAATTGAAGCATGAACAAAAGAGCTGTTCTAACTAGGTATAAGATCACAAATGATTTCATAATATTTCATTTCTCTTAGTCATCTTCATTTTTTATTATAAATTTAATAATTTTCTATATTGTATCTCTAAAATTTCAATGCACTATTTTTTTCTCTTCGTTTATGTTGAAATCAAAAAAAAAAAAATTTCAATAAAATAGTTTGAATATGTGATATTTATGTTCAAGATTATTTGATTTATCTTGTGCTTCTTTTAATCGTGCAAATGGCCATCACGAAACTTAAACTTTGCATCATTTAATGATTTTAGAGGGGTTATTTCATGCATTGTAACATAAACCAACAAGTTCTTATTTAAGTTAGCAATATATTAAATTAAAATTCTCTCCATTTGATGTAAGGATTGAGGAAAGAAGAAAAAATATGTGAAATGCTATAACGTTATTAGATTTTCTTGTGGATTCTTCAAGTTGTTGCAAGCTATATATATATATACTAGTAAAATGTCCGTGCATTAAATGCACGTGATTAAAAATTAAAAAAAAATTATATTATAAATATTTTAATTATATTATCATTATTAAGATGAAAGAAATGTATTATTATAAATAATTGTAATCATTATGATAAGTTAATATGATTAGATAAATAATTTTATATGATTTGGATTTTCTTTTATTCTTGACTTATTTTGATATTAAATTATTTTTATTTGTTAATAAATATACTCTTTATTTTTTAAGTCAAATTTTCTTGAAAGTATTAGTTCTTTTTTTAATTGGATGTTACTAAAATTGTAAACATTAATAATAAATAAAAAAATTTATATAATAAATTTGAGAGAAATTTACTTTTTTATTCATTCTATTTTTTAAAAATAATAATTTTATTTTATAAATTGGTTGCCACAAATAATTTTTAAATCAAATTACGAATGAGAAAGTTGGTAATATAATATATTTGATAGCAGTAAAATTCGTCTATTATTTTTTTAATCATGATTGTAATCAATATGATACTTTACTCTCTTTATATGAGATAAGTTTTAAAAAAAATTAATCTTTTACCCCAACGATTTATATTTATATTTAAAAAATAATAATAATAAAATAATTTATAAATTTTAGTTTTCTTTTTAAATGGAGAAGCAAGTATAACTATGCCCCAATGAATATTCCAACAATTATTATAATCATAAATTTTATTATTTATAGCCCTTCAAGAAAAAAATTTGATAATTATTTCATTTTTTCATGTTTAAATTTTAGAGAGAAAAATAAGTTGTATTTACAATTTGCATAAAAAATAAATCTTTTAATTAAAATTTAATTGATTGTGAGATAGTACTATAGAGATGGCGTACTTGAGATTCAAGAGTAGTTTTTTTTTTTTTCTTGAATCATAGATTTCTTGAATAGAATTTTCTATGCTCTATTTAGCTGATGTTGAAAGTCACAATTGGTGATGTTTACCTTTTTCTCTGCATAATATGGTTGGCGCAGACTCTGTAAATTGAGGACAGGTACTCCGGAGCGAGATATCAAAAACTGGTTGCATGCCAGGGATTTGGAAGCCATAAAGGCTGATTAGACAAAGGCCCTGAAATGATCTTCTCCTTTGAGGAGGAGCAAGTGATATGGTGAGTTAGCGTACAACAATCGAACACCAGGGACTCGAAGCGTCTTCCCTAGTGGACAGCATGACATCCAATCCAAACCATTCTCATCGTCGTTCTCAACGTCATTCTCGGTCAGATCAAGAAATGCACTCGTCGTTCTCCAACATCGCCAACTGAAGCGATCGAGAAGGCGGGTCGAAGGGAAGACACGAGGCTGATAGGGATTTTTAACGAGAATAGTAACCGAGTGTTAGAATAGATGAAAGATGTGAATTTTATGTAGTATATTAGTAAATATAAAAATTTAGATGTTGAATATGTATTTATAATAGTTTGAAGTGTTATGTATGTAAAAATCCCTATTAATTTATCTCTAGGCTAGTATAAATGCACGTACATATAGTGCACGTAAATAAAAATTTTAAAAATAAAAAACATTATAATAAAATTTAAAATTAAGTTGCGACATGCTATATTAATGATATTATCTACATAAAAAAAATGAAACCATTTTGTGAAACTCAAACACAACTTTATCAACATCCAAACAAGTGATCTAATTAAATTATTTACAAAAATCAAAATATACAACTTATTAATTGTGGCAAAACAAGAAATATGCAAACTCACCTAAATAGATTGATGTTGGTGGAAGCAAATTATCAACAAATATAAAAATGGCTTTCATTTGGTTCTCTTACGAATCACGTAAACAAACTGACCTACTTTCAGGTTTACAGGAACTAAATATATGGAACGAGTAACGACCAAGCAAAGCTTGAGAGATATAATTTAATTGAAAGATATAATGATAGCCAAACTAAACAAAGCGATAATTAAATAGAAAGTGTCAAACAGAATCAAAATAAGCTTTATGATAGAGTACATTCAGAATGCATTAATTCAAAAGAAAAAAAAAATATCGTTGAATTCAAAATTTGCATCATGTAAAAGACACTTAAACAATATTTTGCTTTGGCCCTTGCTCATAATGTAATGTTAGTTGAGTAACTCTTTGCAACCTGTTTTCTTTAGTTTTTTGAATTTTCAAAACCTTCTTCATAATCTTCTACTCTACCAAAAATGTTTGAATAATCCTATTAACAAAAATGTAGTAGCATATCAATCAATCTAATGAGATAAAAGAGAACTCTATTATAACAAAACCAACCTTTTTCGGACGGATCCACCAAATAGAACATCACCATAAGCACGATGAACTGTCATGGGATTCCTTGCTAATCTACTTCTATTGTACTCAGTTGGTCTTAAGTGAGGAATCTAAATCTGAATATACCAAAAAGTGCAATCAGCCTCCATTAACATTAAGCAATTATATCGAAAGTGCATGCCATCAACTACAACCGAGGAAAAATTAAGAATAAAATGAATAAAACTATGTAAAAACCAATGAAATTTTATATATATCACATATAATATTATGTCATGACATCGTCTATTTTGACATGTAAAAGAAGAGACCCATGATCCAAAGTTTTAGAAAGAAAATCCAACATAAGTACATAACACATGTTATAACACATGTTGATAGTAAAATTCTATACAATCCACACCATTTAACATCAAAATTCCATCCACATCCAAGGCTGATTATTCTTTTTTTTATTATGTTATATGAAAGTAAAATCAATTTTATATAACGAAGAAACATAAACAAGTTAAAACTCTATCCATATGTTGACACTTATTATGTGTTGTGTTGATCAAAGTTGAAACTGCCAATCTTCAATGCGCCTGATTTAAACTATAACTAAATGGTCAGTGCGCATGATTGAAATATATGAATTTCTCTCCGCAAAAACTATATCTCTATTTGAAATACAAATGACCGTTCCCAATTAAGCAAATTCCTCATAACTTGTTAGTGAAGACTTACCGGTGAGAGTCAGGACCGTTGGGAGTGTTAGCTATTGGTTTTTATACAAAGGATTTGTGTAATAGAATAGAAATACGGGGTGCAGAAGTTTCTGTGTGTGTTTAATAACTTTTGATCTTGCAGAGGACATTGAGGATATAATAACTAATTCATTTATAATTAAAATCATTTATAAGTTGATTTATGAAGTTTTTGTTAAAACAAATTAATGAAAGGGTACATTAAACATACAAGGAGATAGTTAAAAAAGGCTTAGAAGAAAACATATATCTTCACATTAATGTGCAATGGGCTAGATAACAATTAAGAATAGAACATAAAAAGCCAAAAGTGATCTAATTGATTGAGAAAAAGATGTCATCAAATAAACAAATGATAAGTTTACCATAACCAAAATTACGAAAAGTTGATGACAATATCATTCTTAAAAACAAAACAAAAAAAACCGTAAAGTGTGGCTACATTAAAATTTCAAAAATACAAATATTAAATGAAAATAATGATCAGATAACTGCAAAATTTACTTGGGATGCAGCAATAAGAAACTAACAAGGGGAAAAGGCATATTTGTTTAAGCATCTTAAAGAATCACAAGTTCTATGATCAAGAAAAAGACATCTATTGAAAATTCTAATTTGATGAATGAAAAGGCCAAGCAATGGATCCCCTTGAGTTGAAATGAAAATGAAATAATTCTTTCACTTAAAACAAAAAAATGTATCCAAAATGAGACTATAAAAATTTGTTTTTGAAGAAATTAAAGAATCTTATACTAAGCTTCAATAAGCTCCAAGGGATCACTCATCCATTCAACAATCAACACATAACAAGTATAAATCATAGTTAATCTGTCTAACTTGGTTTTGTAAAGAAAAAAAACCACTTTCTATTGCCGAATAATTCAAGTTGGTGATTTCATGAGAGAGATGGCATTTAATTCATAATTTCACATTTCTACGCCTAATTGGAGGGATTTGGGAATTATTTTTCATGAGAACAGAACTTGGTTATGTTATGAAACATGCATTGGTAGTCAGGCAATTTGAAAAAGCAAAATCAGAAAGCACCCATCATGAGAAAAAAAAATATAATGCTAACTGAAGCATCAATCATAGAAGCAAATTTATAAGAAATTGCAAAATTTATAGCCATAATAATAAAGAAAAACTCATAAAATGCAAAAGAGAATGATTGACTTAAAATTGAGACACAACAAATCACATTAATCAAATATAACAGAAGCATTATTTAAAAAACAACAACAACATCAACATTTTATCTCCCAGCTTGAAGAACAACTTACAAACCATAAAGAGCGAATCTTTTCAAGTTACAAAAGAAAAAAAAGCTTCCAGTTCAACTACACAAGCCATGGTGGAATATTTTTCTTTTAATTAAACTATTCCTTTTCCTGATCCTATAGCTGCAAGGTTTTAAGTCAACATAATCAGATTTCTAAACCTGATTCCATCTTCTACAGCACATCTTCACGTTAAAAAAATCCATCAATGATAAAAAGAGCTTCTCTTTATTTTTTCTAAGTTTGCCCAGTTTGGTCCATCAATTGGAATCACTATGCCTTTTCAAAACTCAAACGTAAATCTCTATATATCAATCATAAATCCACTATCTAGCTATTTGGCTGAACAGAAATATTTCTAAATTTCTTATTAATAAAAGCTAGTTATAAACAAATTTTGTCACAGAAATAATAAATTTCAAAACTAATTTAGGGTAAAATATATGATCACCTTTATCCACAAGTGCTAAATCTCTCTTCCTTCTACAAGAATTCTCAACAAGTGAAATTTCACCTTACTCTCTCTGCAGAATATGTGAGCATCATCCTACAGACAACAAAAGCATTTCTTCTCATCAAGATGGTAGATAAATGTTCTTAAAGTGCTTCGATAAAGAACAACCATCAACTCAACAACAAAGTTTACCTACTGCAATCTTCTAACACATGTTAATCCAATAAGAGCACCACTTTGCTCATTCCTATGAATAACTCCAACTTCTGCCGAACGAAGAGAAAACTCTGTAGAAACAAACAAAGTAATAAATTAAATGTACATTAATAACTAAATCTCAGCTATTTGGGGTCAAATACCTAATAGTGTTGTTCTCATGCGAATACAGTGCAAAATGGGCCTAACTGCCTCAGCTTCTTAGTTTATTAAAATCCTAAGAATCCTTCAGACCAAGGAGAAGCAGCTTTGGATTTCACAGTAAGTTTAGCTCCACTTAATCAAAAGTGACAATAAAAATGAAATCTATTCAGATCATACCTAGGGTAGTTATGGAAGGTCCCGACCTTGTTAGCGTAAAGAGGAACCGTCTCTTTGGGCTTATAACCATGATTTGAAGCATCAAACATGATTCCGACGATCCCAAAACAAAGAAGCAATGACACCGTTGCCAAACCCAGGAAGATCGTCCTCCGTTCCATCTCTGTCACTTCTCTCTCTCGTTCATCTGAGAAGTAGAGAACATTAGGAGAAAAAGAGGAGCCAGACGCCTCATCTTTGGCACGAAGAAATGAAGAGCCGAAAGGTAACGCCGTGGAGTTTTAAGGAAGAAGAAGAATGGGGAAGAGGAGGAGCCTCGACGCCTCACCTTTCACGCGAAGAAACGAAGAGCCAAGAATGAGAAGAAGAATAGGGGAAGAGGAGGAGCCCAACTTCTCATATTTCGCGGGAATGGGTAAAGAAAGAGGCGATATTAGGTAACGAATAAGAAATAGGTAGAAATGCATGCTTTTTTTTTTTTGGGGAAAGTAGAAATGCATGCTTACGAAACTTACGGCGTCATAAGAACTTAAGAGACTAATACAGTAATACTTACGGAAGACGGATAAGAGATAGAGTAAATTAATTTCGACGGAGGAAACTGAAGTTAATTTCGATCGTTCATTTGTTGACAGTAAATTTAATTTATTTTATAATAATAATAGTAAATAAATGAATAATGTTAAATAAGCAGGTAACGTTAAAGAAGAAGGTAACGTTAAATTTCTAAATAATGGTATTAAATTGTGGCCAACAGATTAGATTTATTTAAAAATAATAGTAGTAATAAATGAATAAATAAATATTTTATAGAAAGTGATAAATGATAAAATTTGAAGAGTCGTATATGAACGTTGTAGATTAATTTTAAATTTATAGATGAACGATCAAGATTTGCTATGGGTGAAGTCCCAAGCCACTTTTATATAGTAGTATAGATATATATATATATATATATATATATATATATATATATATATTTGAAAGTCTTAATGATGTCGAAAATCTATGATCTTGGGCTCGTTGGATTCGCCTCGTCGAGCCGTTCGATTCGACAATAAGCATGTTACATTTTTAAACTGTTTGGTAATCCAAATCGTAGTTTGAACCTTCCAACAGCGCTTCGGGCCCTTGATTTGAACCCATTATGACTCAGATTGAGTCAATTTTGGTGTCGTTGGGTTTGTATTCTCAAGATGTTCAGTTCTGCTGTAAGTTTGCTGAAATCGAACTTCAGATGGTCCCAATTTTAATTTTGAAAGTTTTCAACTTGATTTTGCCTCAAGATTCTGTGCCTGATCAAGATTATTTTTTGATGATGTATAAATATTATTGCTCGTGCTTGTTCTCTGGTATAAATAAGAATTGCAGATCTTCTGTTACATGCTCGCCTTGTTCAACCAGATATATGAACAAAGATCTAAGAACTGTTTGGCAACTCATAGTGAATCACCATTTCATTTAGCAAAACCCCACCAGTTTTCAATGGTTTATCCTCGCTCTATAATTTGTCTTCAGGTTGTGTCAAGGTGAACTTTTATTCCAGAGGTCAGCTTCCATTGCCAAGTCGACGGCATCAAATCAGGCTATTGTTGCTCTCCTTTCCTCTGCGCTCCCGTGGTTTACTGTCGCAATCCTGTTGGAGTCGTCTTCTGCGTCTCCGAATTTCTGATAAGAGGACTGCATGGTTCATCTGTAGAGGTTGGGAAACCATCTATTGGAGTTCCATTTCTTTGTGTTGCCGCTCAATTTTAGAGCAAGTGAGATTAATTAGATAGAGTTCACCATCGATGACTAATACAACGAAGGGAAGAGAGCGATGAAGAGCTTGAGATTGCAATGCTTGGAATCTTGTAGTAGATTATTTCGATGCTTTTCCAGAAAGAATATCATGAGGCCGTTTATAACTCAAAAAGCAGTTCTTGAACCAGCAATGCAAGGACATGACATGATTCGCAGAGCTAAAATTAGAACGGGCAAAACTCTTTCTTTTGGGATTCTTCGCCAAAATACTAAGCATGGGCGTGCAATTAGAAATCCTTTAGCCATGGTTCTGGCACCAACATGAGAACTTGTGCTCTCAGGATCACCACACGCTCGAGAACCTGTTCCGCTAGAGCTTCACCTTAGCCGTTCACCGGGTGGCCTCATCGTCTTTTTCGGCCCGCATCGCAACACGCACTCAGGAACCTACTCCACTAGGGCTTCGCCCTAGCCATTCATTGGGCATCCTCATCATCTTCTTCGGCCATCATCAATACTCAGGGAAGTTATTTTATCTCCTCTCTCTTATCTTTAGTTGTTATGTTTTGGTCTTTGGCCACTGGTGCTTAAATCTCTTTCATTTTTTTTTTATTTTGGGAGGTTGGTTTTTTGTTGTATATGGCGATTAACTCTTCCTTCCACTCTGATCTAAGTTTTTTGGGTGGTATACCTCACAAAAAATATCTTGGGATTTTTACAGTCATACCACTTTATAACACCTATTTTACATATTTAACATCTAAAACTTAAATATTACATCAATGCCACCTAAATACTATTCTCATAACAAAAATACCACTCCGTTAGTCCCCATCCATTTTCGTTAGCAAAGCCCTAGCGCCCCGCCGAAATGTCTTCTCCCCGCTAGCTGTCGCGAGCAGCTCCGCTCCATTTTCGTTCGGAAAGCCCTAGCGCTACCCCGCAGAAAGCCCTAGCTCCGCTCCATTTTCATTCGGAAAAGCTCTATCTCCGGTCATCTTCCTCAGGTTATCTTATACGTAGAATTTTTCACACTTCACTCTTGCGTTCGTAGAGGTTTAGGTCAGAGATTGGTTTTGCTTCAAAGATTTTCCTAACTTCAAAGAATTTCCCACACTTCACTTTTTGTAAATTTCTAAGTCTTTGTTGACAGATTGTGTTTAGTTGAAATTCGTAGATTTTTTCACATCTTCCTCAGGTTTAGTTCAGAGACGAATTCGTAGAATTTTTCACATCTTCCTCAGGTTTAGTTCAAAGCTGCTTGTGTTTGAGTTTGGAGTGACCACACTTCACTTTTTGTAAATTTCTTTGTCTTTTGCTACATAATGGTTGTAATCTCTAAAAGAATTTGTATGGTAATGCTTTTGAATGGAATAAGCAAAGTGTTCTTAAAAATTCATTTGTCAAGTTATTCCTAAATTTTTTTGTCTTTGTTGACAGATTGTTATAACATTTGAAATGAGTTCTACGAATTCGTCTGGCACGAGGCGCACACGAGCTGAAGTTTATTGTTATTGTTGGCTGAATTGTGTCTTGTATACATGCCACCGTGGTCCTAATAGTGGAAGACAATTTTATAGGTGCATGAATAATCGAACTGATGACGACTGCAGATACTTTAGATGGATCGATGAAGTAGAAGATGCATATTATGGAACAGATGATGAACGCAAAGTCTTTGAGGCACAGGTTATTAAGAGGCTTGACTGGATCAGATATTTGATGAAAGTTTTCATTGCAATTTTTCTTGTTGATGTAGCCATCCGTTTGGCTTTGTAATGTTAGTTGCTAAGAAGTATCAACACGGGCTTTTTGTTTTTTTTAGTCGTCTATGTTAGTTGCTTGTGTTGATCAAGTGTATGTTGTTTGCTTATCCAAATTAATGAAAAAAATTTCTTTTAAGAATTTCAGAAATTGAGATGAGTCAAAGAATTTTTACTTATGTTGAACACGAGATGAAGCTTAAATTTCAGAAATTGATCAAGTGTATGTCGTTTTACTTGAGTGCAGTCCACTGTAGCTGCATATCTGCAGAATTTTTACAAATAAAGAAATTTAAGCTGTTTTGAGAAGTGGACCCAGAACGATGATGCCTCCTACGATGGTGCTTTTTTTTAATGTCTGATACGTGAGTTGTTGGAAATTGAGGTTTGTTTATGTCTTTAAACTCAGGTGTTGTGCATATATGCAGTTTTTCTTATATATAGGTAAAATCTATATCTCTCTCTTCCACTGCAGCTGCATATATGCAGATAATACAAATACAGATATGCAGTCCACTGTGCATATCTGCAGTTTGATCTTTTTCCGAAAATTCATTTGTCCGAAACATTAAAGAATGCTGTTTTGATTTTGGAATGCTGCCGAAAATGGGTTCTCTACAGAAATTTTTACAGAAATGTGATTTGATTTTTACAGAAATGTGATTTCGGAATTGCATTTGCCTCATACCAATTCAAATACCATTGCTACAGACAACGCTCACTACTTAAGATCAAGTGAACTCTTTCTCTGTTAAAACCATTAGCTCACTTCTTAAGATGCGATAACCTGTAGAAAATGACGAATTCATACTCTATGCTCTGCTTCTGGATAAATATCTCTTATAGCATATCCTAACCCCTTCTCCATGTCCGATATAAAAGCAAGTGGTTGCAAGTTTGTACCAATAGTAACACCCAAATTGGTAAGAAACCATGTCCATGTTTGTTTTGATTCTGTCTCAACAGCCGCATAAGCTATATTAAATAAACCATTATTGCCATCAAGTGCATTTGCTGATAGAAGCATACCCAAATACTTTGATTTAAGGTGGCAAGCATCCACACTTATAAGAGGTCTACATCCACTACGAAAACCATCAGCACACACCTTGAAACTTACATAAAATCTTTGAAATGCATGATCAGAACTATCAAATGTGTATGTAATATGTGACCCTGAATTTCTTTCAAGTAATTCTGCTTTCAATGTTGGAACCCATTTGTAGTTATCATCAACTGAACCGAAAATTGCATCACGGGCTTGTTCTCTTGCTCTCCATAGCTTTCAACCATCTCTTCTACACTCACAACCTCCATAGGATTTGAAACTGGTTCATTTACATCATCTTCTTGTACTGCAACTACAATCTCAACACGTAAATTCCCTTTCAATTGATTAATCAACTCGTTCACATCATTGTCAGTTGTAAGAATTTTATATTCTTTGGGTGATGTTCTGTATATGTGGTAATACATAATATATTGATGTCCTTTGAGCCATGGACAAATTCTATCTATTTCAGTTCTTAGCTTGCAAATATTGATATAGCCTTTCTCAAATTTAACAGTTCTTTGTTTGCCGACATTGTACCTTCTCCTACTTTGATCCGTTGTTACAATCCAAAAACCTCCATATCTAAATGATACCAATATTTCCTCTTTTTGTCCTCCAGTGCTATCATTAGATTCCTGCATTAACAAACAAATAAATGAGTAATCTACTAAATACTTGTTAGGTATTGATTTAACTGCATTAACAAACAAATAAATGAGTTTCAAATCTTTAAAAAAATAAAAAACAGATAAATGAAACAGATAAAACTCATTTAAACAGATAATCATTAGATTCCTGCATTAACCTCTTTTTGTCCTCAAGTTCTCATTTACCTGCATAGTTTGCCTTTTTTTTGTTGGCCCTCGCCCTCCGACAACAGCAAACACAGACGAGAGAGAACGAAAAACGCACGGAGTTGGTCATTCGCAGGAAAGAGTGCGCGCAGAGCTGTAATCGACCTGGGAGAGGAAACTTCAAATAGAAAAATGCACAGAGTTGGTCATCCACAGGAGAGAGCGCTTAATCGACCGCGAACACCTAACAGAGCAAGCGCGGGAAAGAAAGAGTTCGGGTGATAACTCCGTGAACTCGATAAGGAATGGAGTGGTATATTTGAGGTTAAAATTGTGTTAGGGTGGTGTATATGAAATATTTATGTTTTAGGTGTTAAATATGTAAGATAGGTGTTATAAAGTGGTATGGCTATAAAAATCCCAAAAATCTTTCAAGGATGTGTTTGCCCGCTCTTCTTCCTCTGTTTTTCTAGATCTAAAGGCTTGTCCCATAATTGTTTTCCCTCTCGATGGATCTCAAAGAAGGAGATTCAGGCTTCAGCCGCACCGCATGAGTTTTCATTGGTTAGAAAGTTTTTTGGCCGTAGACCTCCTTTGGATGGAATCTAGATTTTTTCCTTTCACCTAAAACTCTCAAGCAAATTTTTTATATTTCTCTTGAATTCTATACATGTTTTAATTAAACCATTCAATGATTGGGATTATAGCAGGATTTTTTTCAAGGGTTCGTACTATGTTAACTATTTTATAAGAAAAAAAAAACAATTTTTTGAAGATAATCAAATGGTTGCCTTTGTTTGATCTTAGTAAGGAATGTTTTGTGGTTTTGATCTGGGTTTCATTTCCCGAGCTTCAACCACATTTATTTTCCTAATGCATTTTATTTGGTTTGGGTTCCCTCTTTGCCCACTCCCTCCAATCAAATAATGTAGTTGCGTCTGGTTCTAGGTCATCGATTACTTTTATTTTAGTCAAATTGCACATCACCAAGAAATATCCTAATGACGTTTGGCTTGGCCCATAAAATTTTGGCTATGTTCAAAAAGTTTTAATAAGTGAGTTTACCTCTTTTTGTGGGCACTGTAAATGTATTGGTCATTTGAATATTTTCATTTATATCCTCATTTGAGGAAAGCTAAATAACAGAAAGTTAATGGTGGAGTTGGGGACTGTTGGTTAGCAGCATGGTGTTGACCCTACCGATACTACTACTCATGATCAATCCAATTTTATTGTGGCTCTAGAAAATTCATATGGGTTGAATCTGGTGGTGGACATTCTAACTCCTTCGGTTGTTAACCTGGTAACTTTAATGTCTATAGTTTTGATGGTTTTAAGGGTAATATTGATAACCATGATTTTTTAAGTTCCTCTAAGGTTTCCTTGTGTAACCCTTCTTTAGTGGATAATTCTAATGTGGTAAAGGTTGTTGGTAAGCTTTCGAGGGGTATTGATGTTTCTAACTTAGATTGTCATTTTTTTTCTTTTGGAGTGCTCTGCTCCTTTACCTCGCTCTCTAAAGATGATAGTATGCACAACGAGGATGGGCTCCATCTGGGAGTACTGGAAGACCCTATTGCTCTTTTGGATTGGCTAGCCTTACTGCCCAGTCAGTTTTGATATTGGGTTCTTCTAAGGATAAAAAATAGTGGAGGCCAGAAGAAAAAAATTGTAGATTAATCCTAATGTTGCCTGGGTTACTAGAGCTAATGCTTCGTCTAGAAATGTTCCTCTTGTTTAGATTGTCATTTCTTTTCTTTTGGAGTGCTCTGCTCCTTTATTGGCATCTTGGGTGTGTGGTCGGGTTGCTTTTGTTGTGGTTTGGTGTTGGTGTTGGCTTGGTTGTTTTGATTATGTTAGTTTGACAATTGTGTACTATTTGTTCACGGGTCTTTTATTAGTTGTGCTATTGTTTTCTACTGATGGTCATTTAGGTGTGGTTGTGGTGGGGGTTTTGCTATTGTTTAGTGGCTTGGTGTTGTGGACGTTGGTTGTTTCTACTCCCCTATTGTGTGGGGTTGGGGTGTAGGTTGGGTGCCCCCTTTGTTTTTGTTGTTTGTTATGGTGGTTTTCTTTGTTCTTGTTTCCTACTCTGATTTTTTTTTCTTTGGAGTCTTTCATAATCTGATTTTTTTGGTTGTTCAGCCAGTGGTTCTTCTTTCGGTTTTGGTTTGCTAGTTTTATGTGTTGTTGTTGTTGTTGATCATGATGAGTGGTTTTGTTGCTTCTCTATTATTGTTGTTTCTAGAATAGTTGATGTTCTTTTGTTTGTATCTTTTGATGATGTTTTATTCCTCTCTTGCATTTAGAGATTCATTTTTTTGGCAGGTAGGTTGTATGCTAGCCCTTTTGCTAATCGTCTCTTTCTGGTGCTTGCTCGTAGCAGCACGAGATTTTTAATTAGGTTTATCTTTTATTGTTCTTGTAATTATATGGGATCTTCGACTCTAGATTTTTTTCTCACCTTTTGATGTAGGTCTTTTGAGCATTAGCGAGGTTAAGATTCCTTTTAAGGACTTATACTTTTAAGCCCGTTGGGAAGTTTTTACCCAAAAAAAAAAAAGTGAATCATCAAGTCAACATTATGAATATCAAGTCCACAAGCAACATCATCTGCAGCAATCAAAATGCCAAACCGACCTTCCATGAAGCCAGCAAGTGTTCTCTCTCTCTCTCTCTCTCTCTCTCTCTCTCTCTCTCTCTCTCTCTCTCTCTCTCTCTCTCTCTCTCTCTCTCTCTCTCTCTCTCTCTGGTTTTGGGAAATATCACCATGCAAGGCCTCAAAAGGAAAACTCCTATTCATAACATAAGCCAAATGATAAGCATCCCATTTCGTATGGATGAAAGCCATGCATTTTACTCCTTTAGCATTGGCCCAAGAATTGATAGTTTTCCATAATTATCTGAAGCAATTGAAAAAGACTAATACCTTCAGCTAACTTCTGGTCTGAGTCACCCCAACGAGATCGATTGCAGAAGGATTATTAGCTGAGAACATCAGACTTTGGCATTTTTGTGCAACTTATCCAAAATCACTTTCACATCTTCAGTAAAACCAATAGCAAGCATCTGGTCAGCCATATCAAGACCAAAAATTATACCTCAAACAAATTTAGGGCTCCTCTATTAAATAAAACAATAACTCTGCCAGGAATGCCAACTATAACGTACATCTATGCCTCTATTAAATAAAAAAATAACTGGCCTGATTTCCTGATATTGTTCTCCCCTTGTCGAGCAAGTTCTTCTTTTGGTGAATAATGTTGTCATAATAGGAATCCCAAAACCAAGATTTTTGCCTGTTCCAGTAATAGCTCTACCAATCATGTCATGTCCTTGCATTATTGGTTCAAGAACAATTTTTTTTTTCCTACCCATCAATGCTTTAGCTTGGTTGATGGGCGAGCACGATTGGAATTCCTCCAACCCGTGCTCGAATCCCCTCGAGCGGCAACACCTCTTCAGTGAGGCCCAGTCAAGTGCGGGCCAGGAGGTTTCAGGAGTGTGGGTGCGTCTTCTAGGTCAGCCGAGGATTAATCATGCTGTCAAGTGCACTTTCGGAGGTGGCAGCGGGTGGATACCCCGCTCCCAAAAAAAAAAAGAACGGCGGCCACGTGATATTCTTTTTGGCAAGCTATAAATAAATAATTTTTATGCATTGATTTTATGTGCATCAATATTAAAATAATTGATTTAGAATTTATTTATTTATGTAAATAATATTATTGATGCAGTATCCTAACATAAATTGTTGCTAGTGTTTCAAAATAATTCACTCTAATATAATAATGTTTGGAACGCTTGGGATAGGCTTCTTTCTTTTCTAGCCTTCGATGCCACAAAAAAATATTTTAATTGATAAAATTTTTGTCAGAATATGTATAAATTTTATTAGGAGCATTGTATATGTGTTAAATTTATTTTGAGATTTACGAAATATATTTTTGACCAACTAAAGTTTATATTATATTAATATCACAAAATTAATGATTATAAATCTCATCATTTTAAAAATTGATTATAAATCTCACTATTTTATCAAGATCTCCTTTTTTTTTGGGTGATGGCACCTTGCCTCCCTAGATTCTTCTATATTAAGTTTCCTTTTTATGTCTTTTTTATGGTAATTAGGAGGGATCTTTGGCTCGTAGAATTTTATTTTCTTTTTTGCTATAGCTCTTTCGAGCTTAACTAAGCATTAGATCCTTATTTAATGCGTAGGCCATGAGTTTCTCCTAAAAATAAATAAAAAATAAAAAATAAATTCACAACTACGTTAGCCCTTTAAGAGTGGTGATTTTATGTGCTAATGAACAATATTGCATTTATTATTGTCCAGCATTTAGTTAGTAATAGTATTTTATTTGTATCAAGACTAAGCAGAATAGTAAACATTAGCAAAATTAATAGTCAAATCCAAAATTTTCTAATTACACAAAGAAAAAAGTTCCACCAAAAAACTTGTCAAAAATCATGCATATTATGTTCAACAATGCAACCATATTCTTGTAGATAATGTGGGAGCATAGAATGAGCCAAAATAAAAAAATAAAAATTTAAATCAATGATTTTAATATTGATGCATGTAATCTCTCTTTCTTTTTGTTGGGGGGTGGGGGACTATATGGGGCTTACGCGTTGATTAAGAAAAAAGATTACAAGTCCTTAGAGGGACCAATAGCTCACTAACGCTCAAAGGGTTACAGTAAAAAAAATCAAAAAAGATCCTAAGAGCCAAAAATCCCTATCAATTAGAAAATTAACAACTAAAAATTAGAAGAAAAAAGGAGGTCAAAAAGAAGCCAACCCCAAAAGCAGCCTCAAGTTAAAATAGGAGTTCTGCACAAAAGACGATATTCCAAGAAACCAGCAGGAACACTGAATTAACTAGTAGCACAGCCAACAAAGATACATGTCCAGCAAGTGAAAGCACAACATATAGCTGTAATAGAATGACTGGTCATGACAGCATCAACCAATACCACAGAGGTTCCAAACAACTTGCAGGAATTTGAAGCAAGCCACAAAGCCATGAAGTGGATGATACAGCTGCACCTCCAATGGCCAAAAATAACCAACAAAACATCAACACAGAAAATGACCAAAACCCAAAGGAAAGAATAGTGGATAAAAACAAAGCAGGTCCACCATACATCTACAACAGCACGAATACGACAATAGAGACCAATAGAGCAGCATCACCAACATATACCAACCAGCATGAAGACATCAAACATGAAAGAGCAAAGACTAACTGAGATAAGAAATTGAACACACATCATAAAAGAAAACACAACTATATAAAGAAAACCAGACATAAGAAAAAGGAAAACCAATAATGATGAACATAATCTCTTATTATTGAACAATAATGGATTCCAAATAGTGGGCTCATTTATATATTTGAAAAGACCTAATGCATATCTCATTTAAGTAATCATATATTATTTGCATATATCCTTTTTTTTAGATTTTATTAACATATATTATGTTATTCATGATACTTATCTTTTAATGTAATTATTTTTATATAGAATTGCCTCTACTCTCACCTATAAATAAGAGATCAAAAGGCAAGTCTAAGAGAACAATAACCATATTCGAGCAACAAAATCACATAGTTTTCTAGTATTCACTCCCCCTCCCCTCTCGCTTTTTCTTATTCTATGCTTCTTATTGAAACCCATGTGAGTATGATTTGGGTATCATTCACAAGTAAATTTGGATCCAATATCCTAAAAGATTACAAGTCCTTATAAGGACCAATAGCTCACTAACGGTCGAAGGGCTACAATAAAAAGAAAAGTCCTTAGAGCCAAAAGTCTCTATCTATTACAAAATTAACAACTAAAAATTAAAAGAAAAAAGAAGGTCGGGAAGAAGCCAAACCCAAAAGCAGCCCTAAGCTAATATAGGGGTTTTGCACAAAAGACAATATTCCAAGCCACCAGTAGGGACACTGAATTAACCCAGTAGCACAACCAACAAAGATACAGGTCCAGAAAGTGAAAGCTCAACATATTGCTTCAATAGAAGGATTGATCAACAGAGCAACATTAAATACCACGAAGGTTCCAAACAACTTGTAGGACTTTGAAGCAAGTCAGCAGACCACGAAGAGGATGATACAGCTGCACCTCCAAATGGCCAAAAAGAACCAACAAAACATCAACACATAAAACAACCAAAACCGAAAGGAAAGAATAGAGGATAAAAACCAAGCAGATCCACCATACATCTACAACAGCACGAATATGATAATAGAGACCAATAGAGAAGCATCACCAACAGACACAAACCAGCAGGAAGACAACAAATATGAAAGAGTAGAGACTAACCGAGATAAGAAATTGAACACACAACATAAAACAAAATACAACTATATAAAGAAAACCAGACACAAGAAAAAGGAAAACCAATAAAGATGCACATAATCTCTTATTATTGAAGAATAATAGATTCTAAATAGTGGGCTCATTTATATATTTGGAAAGATCTAATGCATATCTAATTTAAGTAATCATATATTATTTGCATTCTCCTTTTTATGAAAAGATTTTATTAGGAGATATTATGTTATTTATGGTATTTACCTTTTAATGTAATTCTTTTTATATAGTTTTGCCTCTACTCTAACCTATAAATAAGAGATCAAAGGGCAAGCCTAGGAAAACAATAACCACATTTGAGCAACAAAATCACATAGCTTTATAGTATTCACTCCCCCTCCTCTCGGTTTTTTCTAGTTTTATGCTTTTTTGTTGAAACTCATATGAGTACGATTTGGGTATCATTCACAGGCAAATTTGGATATAATATCCTAAAAGGTGTTGTGAGCAAGGAATGATGCCAATGACTACAAATCAAGCTTTACAAATAAAAAATAAGGAGAAAGGGAGATTTTAATCAACTTATATATACTTTTACTTTTTAATGGTAACTTACTTGCTATATGATTAAATTTATATTTCTAGCCACTATGAGCAATCAATTTTGTTGTAATTAAATCAGGATTATTTTTTAGATGTGAATAAAAATATAATTTCATATCTTTTATTTTAAATATAAAATATTTGCAATAGCAAAAAAGAAGAAAAAGTAACCAAAGGATACAGTCTTTTCTTAAAAAATCATAGGTTTTTAATGCACCCTTAATAATGAACTCATTTATTTTTATTTCGGGTCAAAAAAAGGAGAATAATTAATTAAATATAGATAGCACTTTTACTCATTAAATGATTTGAAAAACTAATGTTATTCCAAATTATGATTTAGAAAATATGTATAAATCAATCCAATTTATTAGTTTATATTATTAATGATTTGGCATCATGTATTTGTTAGTTTATAACTAGATGTCTTTTTATTCATATAATATTGTTGCGTCCTGGAGTATTCGCGGTGGTAGAGAAATATTTAGTTTAACGTCTTAGTGTTGTACGAAAATCCGGCACGCAATCAGATAAGAAGAGAGGGTCTAGCATTTATGAGACACCAAGATTTTTACGTGGAAAACCCCTGTAAAAGGGGGAAAAACCACGGGGCCTAGCCCAGTTTGAACGAATCCACTAGTATTTGCAATCGATTACAAATGAGGCCCTTCCTTGAGAGAAGGCCTTAGCTTGATGTACATCTTATGGAGTACATTACATGATGTAAATACAAAGAGCTACTATCGACGTATTCGCTTTGTTAGAAGGACTGTAGTCGGCGTGCGACGTAGGTCAGGAGGACCGTAGTCAACTGGCGGCGAAGGACTGTAGTCTGCGGGCGACGTAAGTCAAGAAGACCGTAATCGGCGGGCGACGGAGGTCGGAAGGACTGTAGTCGGCGGGCGACATAAGTCAGGAGGACCGTATTCAAAGGGCGATGGATGTCGGAAAGACTGTAGTCGGCGGGCGACATAAGTCAGGAGGACCGTAGTCGGCTAGCGACGGAGGTCGGAAGGACTGTAGTCTGACGACGAAGATCAGTAGGACAGCATCAGGTAGAAGTCTAGCAATGGAAAGAAATGCATCTTCGCATAGACGTCCAGCAAAGTCCGATAAACGGTAGAAGTCCGGCGTCGGGTGGAAACTTGGCGAAGAGTGAAGGTCCGACGTTGGGTAGAAGTCCAACGTCTTTGGTGGCAGAGGAGAACTCCGGCTTCACTTGGGCGGAGTTTCGGCGTCAGGAGGGAACTCTCTTGTAAATTGGGAAGGATTTCAGCATCACGTGGAAGTTGTGCAGAATTCCTGCGTTTCCTGAAAATCTGGCAGAGTTCCGGCGTCTTCAGGCGGCAGGAAGAGCTCCGGCGGCGGTGGTCGAGGAGGTGAGGAATCTCCTATTCCCCTTTCTCCTTCTCCTTCTCTTCTTCTTCTCTCTCTTCACTTGAGCCCCTTGGTGTAGAATGAGGGCTCTATTTATAGTTTTTCTGGAGTGGCATAGCCCTTAAATAGGCATGAGATCAAGGGCGAACAGGGAGTGGTTTGAATGAACGGCCGATATCGAATCCTTTGATCATGCACCGTTCGTCGGACATTTGAAGGCCTTAATGATGTCGGAATTTGATGATCTTGGGCTCTTTGGATTCGTCTCGTCGAGCCGTTCGATTCGAGTATAAGCTCATCAAAACCGGAGACCGTTTGGTAACTCAAATTGCGGTTTGAACCTTCCAACAGCGCTTCGAACACTTGATCCGGACTCATTTGGGCTCGGATTAGGTTGATCTTGGTGTCGTTGGGTTCGTATTTCCGAGACGCTCAGTTTGACTATAAGCTCGTTGAAATCGGAGTTCATATGCTCCCGAAATTATTTTTTGAAGTTTCTAACTGGTTTTTGCCTCGAGATTTGTGCCCGATCAAGATAATTTTTGCATGCCGTATCAAATATAACTAATGGGGAAAGCACATTCCTTCATTTGATTTTATATGATTAAAATATATTGCAGTCAATTTTTTTTTTTTTTAAATCTTTTTTTGCCTATTTATACCGCAATGGTTCTTATTAAATTTTATTTTATTTCTAATATTTTCATAAAGGGTGGGTAAGAGAATCTATTAATCAAAATATTTTAAACTTTTGTCATACTTAGTGGTTAAGATGTTTTGATTCTGTATTTTTAATGGGCAAAGATATATATAGCTAAAGATGTAGTACTAGTCAAAGATTTTATGAACTTAAAGTTTAACTAAAATTAAAACAATTTATTCATACTCATAGCTCCATTTCTACTTCTAGGACAATCCTCCATACACATTAAATTCAAAATTAGCCCTAGCTTTAAATTAAAGTTTTAACTAAAATTTCTTGCTTGAAGTTGATCGAGGCTCTCTTCAAGCATGAATAATTGCATATGATGATGTAAAATGTTATAAAAGATTGAGAGTCTAGTAACAAATAGTGATGATTTTGATTACAACTTTGAGCATTCACATCCATCGGTGCTTCTATAGCATGAAACTTCACAAAGATCCCACAATCCCTAGAAAAGTAGTGACACTCTACAATTCCACAATTTGATACGAAAACTTGGAAAGCCTGATGAGAAAATCAGAAAATCACCAAATGATACCCTTTTACGTTGAAATGTTCACTGATCCAATTCAACGTAAAAGGGTATCATTTGGGGATTTTTCAAAGTTTCTCCTCAGGCTTGTCAAGTTTTCGTTTCAATTTGTGAAATTATAGAACTTCACTAGTTTCAAGGGATTGTGGGATCTTTGTAAAGTTTCATGCTAGCTAGAAGCACCAATCCATGTGAATGCTCAAAGTTGAAATGAGAACCACCCTGATTTTTCATGAATGGCAGCCTAAGCATATACAAAGATTATGCATATACATAGTATAAATATTAGTTAAAAAAAAAACTAAACTTAATTTCTCCTTCGTACTAAACTTAATTTCTTAGCTTCTTCATACTAAACCCCAAATAGAGAACCCCAAATATTAAACTCGCCTGAAGAATTCATCTATTAATGTCTTTTGTCTAGGCAATAATGTTATATACATCTATGTCCTTTGGTTTTGCGTATTCATATGAAGTCTGATCAAAAATATGTAAGCATAAAAATCAAGTAGGTGAAAATGAGGTCAAATTAAACACAAATTAACTTATTTGCTTATTTAGGACCAATCCTATCAAATTCAATCAACTTGTTCAAACTTATTACATAAACAAATAGATAAGCTAATAGGTTTACTTAACAATCTTTACCCAACTAACTAGCAAGCCATTTAAACTAATTTGACTTTAATCATATAAACTAATTTTAGGTTAATATATAAATAGTTAAAAAATTATTTCAATCTATAATCTCCAAGCCCAAAACTTAGGAATCTCTAGTAAAATCTTATCGAAAGTACACTACACGAAAAAGAAACAATAATCTAAAGAAATTTGTAAAAAAGAAAATAGAAATTTAAAAACTTCAAATCATTTGTAAACAAATCTAATGGATGAAATATTAAATTTATTGAAAATATTTAAAGTGAAGAAAATTTATTTTTAGAACCTCAAAGAATTGAAGAAATTTGATCGAGAAATCTCTTCAAACAAGCAGAAATATTGGACAATGTCTAGAGGATGAAAATGGAGGCTTTGTGGTCTCTTTTGCATGAAATGCGAAGGGGGAGACGTCAGAGATGAAATAAGGCTTTCTTTGATTGAATTTTTAATCAAATTTAGTAGGAAAAAAAATCAACCAAAAATTGTGTCAGTTCAAGAATTAACTAGGGGACTCTTTCGCAAATAGTTCATACAAAAAATCCAACAGAATTTTTTTTAGAAATTTATCATAGATGCTTGTAAATTTTGTATTTAAATTTTAATAACTTTTGTGGTCAGAATTTTCATCCACTCAAAATTAATTGGAGAATTAACCAAAAATCCTTATTTTTTCTATAGTGGGGGCTTTGGATATAATAATATAAGATGGATCGAGGAAGGAACATAAAGGTGAGACATATGCACTACTTGATGCTATATAATACTTTAAATTTAATTTTATTTTGGATATCATGAAGACTATATTGGGAATAACAAATGAGTTATCTTAGGTGTTGCAAGAAAAGATCAAGACACCGTAAATTCTATGATTTTGATAAAAGTATTACAATAATTGCTACAAAAGATGAGGTATGATGGATAGAATACTTTGTTTAATTTATACAAGTTAATGTGTTTTGTGAGAAGAATGATATAATTATGCAAATTATGGATGATATATTTGTGATGTTAGTAGGGCTGCAAACGAAACGAGCCGAGCCGAGTATGTGAGTGTTCATGTTTGTGTTCATTTAATATCAGCTTGTTCAAACTTGGTTCATGTTTATTCGAGCTTTATTGTTTGTGTTCAGGTTTGGTTCATTTAAATTATTGAGTGTTCATGTTCTGTTCATGTTCATTTCATGTTCGTTCGTTTGGTGCTTATCGAGCTTGTTCGCGAACATATTTAACAAATTTTTTTTAACTATCAAACAAACACGTTCATGAACATATCTATAAACAAACACATTTATAATAAAAGCAATTGTCTATGTAACAAAGGCAATGATTATTTATATTTATTAATTCTATAATCAAATATTAATTATTTTTATTGATCTTATTCACGAGTTCAAAATCGAACACGAATCGAGCTTTTTATCAAGCTTAATGTCGAGCTTGTTCACGAGCTTCAAATGATGTTGTTTGCGAACATAAATGAGCCGAACGCATTAATGTTCAAGTTTGTTTATTTAAGAATCGAGTATTTAAAATATTGTTCAAGTTTGTTTGTTTAGTTAATTAAACGATCACAAACGAGCTTTAATCGAACCGAACAATGAGTAACTCGTCGAACGTTTGGTTCGCTTGCAGCCCTAGATGTTAGAGAGATAATGACAACATTATCAAGCTATCACAAATAGAGTTCATTACAAATTAAATTGTTTTATTTAGTGATAAATATTATAATTTTAAGATCTCTACAACATAATTGATGAGGAAAATACAGAGTTTCTTATGTGTGTGGTATGTTATATCCTTGTGATTCATTTTTAACTTTTGACAAACAAAGTTTGATATGCATAACACAATTTTATCCATCATATTTTCTTAGACGTGTTTTCACTTTATTTGATAACCAACTTAAGAATTTTATCATTGAAATGAAATACAAAAATGCATTCATAAATTTAAGTTCAATTGAAATACTTGAAATAATATTAATGATGACTAAGAGAAATGATATTTACCCTTTAGAGTTCTTAGTCATAATGTTGCCTTTGATATTGTCTATTTCCATATCACCAGTTGAACAATCATGCTCCGCTTTAAGGATTGTGAAGAATTATTTTAGCAATTAAATGAGAGACCGTTGGATGAATGATTACTTGATTATTTATATTAAAAAGGATATATTAAATAGCATTAGTAATGATATGATTGTACAATGAATTCAAAAGATGAACACTAAGAGAGAAAATTGTTAGTAACATGTAAGGAGAATACAAAGATAGGATACTCACAATTGTAAGTATTTTTATTTTGTAATTTATCTTTTAATGATAACACCTCTATTTTTTTTTTTAACCGTCAATGTCAGTCTCAAGCTTGAATGAATAAGGATGAACGTATTTTCAAAATCAATAATTTATGCCTTCTCAAGAAAAAAATTCTAGCTCCACCATTCTATAGCAATTAGGCGCTAATTCAATCATTAGCAAGGCAATGTCCTTCACCATGCCATAGTACCACCCATTATAGTGTCAATGTGCTCTACCCATTTTTGCTTCTAGATGTTTAAATGATAGACCAAATATTCTTAGGCACCAAATCATAGTTAAATGCTATTATTTAGGAACATAAGCAACACTTAGAGGCATTGAGATAGGAGAAGATCCAAGTAATATATGAGGTTGAATGTTTCTAATTTACAACCTATTATCACTATCTCTATTCTAACAGTGACATGTGCACAAAAGTGGATGATTTTCTTACAAATTTTTTCAACTACAAACTGCCCATATATAGTATCAGATGTATGACAAATATAGAGAGAGTTAGCTTTAATCCATTGAATCCAAGCTCAATTTAATATCTACATCAAGCACATTAAGATAGTACTATATTTTGAAATGAAAAACTTAGTGTTGGACATGCAAGAAGAATTAGTATACTAAAATTAGAGTTTCAACAATCTGAAAGTACTTGATTAATTCTACATGATATGAAACTAAACGTTTACAACACAAATAACACACTTTATCTTTCATTATATATTTACCACATAATAGTTTCTTGCTTGATTATGCCATTAAATATTATTTTCACATGCTAGAAATTTCCTTGGCTTCTTCAAGAGGTGCAACTTGACAATTCATTGATAAGCAAAATAAAAAATAAAAATCATACTATTATTAGGATCTTAAAAGGAAAAGATAAATTCAACCATTTAGATGAATACCTTATTTGAAGATTGGGCTCAGGTTTCATTATAATGCACTTTAAAGGATGCATATGTAATGTGCTTCCTTCGTCGTTAGTATCTGCTTTACCTTCTTCTTGAAGGCTTTCAAGAGAGCCTCGTTTACCTTCAAGCTAGAAATTTTGAAGTTGTCATATATATAAGAAGATTAAATAATTGTAGATGATGACGTTAAAAATTATGAGAGGATAAAAGATGATGAGCTATTTAGTTGAAATTTTATGAAATGATATATTCTTGTGTAAAATTAATGTTGAATAAGTAGAAATAATATCTAATATAAATTGATTCCTTTAGTTTAAGCTCATTGTTGATTTCTCCAAGTTAACAGTACTCCTAGAAGTAAATAGAAAGGTAGCATTAGAAATGTAGAAAGATGTAAGGCTAGGACTAATTTTGATTTTTTTTTTTTTGGGTTAAAAGCCCAAATAGACCTACGTGTTAATTAAGCCAAAGAATACAAGTCCTTAAAAGATTCTACTAGGAGAAGTAGTAGCTACTTTTACCTATCAATCTAGCGAAGTAGTAGCTAATTTTAACTTTCTAAATTTGATTAGTTATTTTCTAGGATATGCATCTCACTAATGATCTCACTAAGAGGCTCATAATTATTAGACATATTCTTACTGACATGCTCAAAATTATAGGACATAATAACATATGTGGTATGGTTGTGATATTTCTCATTTTTATCTTGCCTAGCTATAAATTCCAATTAATCTCTCTCCAAAGAATCCATTATTAGACATTCAAACCTTGTAACTTCATTTGTTAACCGAGTAATTTATTTTATATCTAAGGAGCTAAGGATTCTTGGGAAGAAGAGTTAGCTGAGAGTTATGATGGCCACCAACATGATAAGAGTTTTCATGGAGAGAAGGTGATGATTGCATAAGATTGAATTGGAATAGTAGAGAGGGTACATTAAACCTTAGACAAAACTAGAACCACATGAAATGAAAAAAATAATACAAGAAACACATAAACATGAAAATAAAGAAAATATGTATCAAAGTAATTGAGAGAGAATATCAAAATAGGAAGCACTTACAAACTGAGCTTGTAGGAAATAAGATGGAAATATAAACCCATAAACTTCACACAACAACTACAACAATTAAGCCTTTATCCCACAACGTGGGGTCGATTACATGAATCATTTTTTCTTTATTGTGTTCTACTAACAGTCAAATGTTCACTTAAATTTAATAAAAAGGGCGAATTTTAATACTTTATAACCAAGATTTTTTAGGTCTACTTTCGTCTTTCTTAAATTTGATTTAGATGAATTGTTTTAGAAAGCAATAAGAAAGTTGCCCCAAAGGGAGCCTTAGTTTAATTATTTCATAATAACATGACCAAAATTTGATTTAGATGAGATTTGTAGCTATTAGATTTACCTGATTTATTTTACTAACCAAAACTAATCAAACTTGGTGTTGCACATTCGTCTCTGTTGCTTATGCAAGTAATAAAAAACAAATAATATCATTACTCGAATGTCTAAACTGCCTGTGTAAGTATTAAAAGCTCTGAGCCTACATTAGAAACAACTTGATATATATTTAATATAAAAAAAAATGGTTTGGATATGATTTAAAATATTTGAATTTTATTTAGATGAGATGAAAACAAAAATTGATTATCCAATCATTTCAAAATAAATCCTGAAATTTTAGATAAATATTTTGAAAAACAATTGGCCAAATATCCTGACCAATATTTTCATATTGATTTATTATTTTTTTCCTCTCTCTCTCTCTCTCTCTCTCTCTCTCTCTCTCTCTCTCTCCATTGAGCCAATATTAAGCTCTTGGTATCTCTGTAGGAAGTCCGAAGTTATGCCTGTATTTATATGATTAGTATCAACTAAATAAACATATGAGTCAAAATTTCTCAATCTTAAAAGAATTTAATAAAATTTCAAAGTCTAAAATCATCAAAAGATGAAAAATGTTTGTCAAAAAAGAACTTTTGGAAGTTTAGTGAGACTCATAGGCGGAAAGATGTTTTTTTTTTTTCAAAGGTATATTTGATTTTATGAAGCTATATGTTAGAGGCTATTAATGTTATAATTTAATTCGAATGAGCAATTTAGTTATTAAATATATTTTAAGATGGGGGCATTCTATAATTAATGCGAAGGAGCTTAGATTAAGTACTCAAATCACTATAGAGAAATAAATTCAAAACTTTAAGATTTCGTTTGGGACAGCTTTTTTAATGCTTCTTAAGACAGCTTTTTAGTACAACAAATAAAATTGTTATACTAGAAAGCTGCATCAAGAATGGAGCTATATGTATGAGGCTATTAATATTCAAATTTAATTCAAATGAGCATTATAGTTATTAAATATATTTTAAAAAGAGCTTAATCTGTAATTAATGTGAAGAAGCTTAGATTAAGTACTCAAATCACAAAAGAGGAATAAATCCAAAACTTAATGCGTGATAAAAGCACTTTGACTATTATTAGCATGCAAGTATATGGCTAGCAAAACCTTAATCTTTGTTCTAAAAATTGCAAATTTTAGCTCTTATCCAATGACAAATAAACCATTCATGAAATCCTGAACAACTTTAAATTACAAGATCTAATTCATTTTCTCAAACCTTACCTTGTTTTTAGCATTTTTATGTTATGTAAGCCAATTAAATAATGAGCTATCTAAGCTGTCTCCTACCATTTCCTCAGCTGTCGATCAATTCTTTTCAGATTTGCTAGTTGCTCGGACCTGCCCTCAGAGGGACTTGCGCGTTAATTTCAAAAAAGATGTTACAAGGTCCTTAGAAGGAACCTCCAGCTCGCTAATGCCCAAAAGAGCTACAAGAGAGAGCCAAAAAAAAAATCTAAGAGCCGGTGGTTCCTTAATCTAAGATTTACAAAAGAAAAAAACCTAAGTACAATCTAGGGCTGCAAGAAAACAGCACCCAAAAAAGGAAGCATAAAGTATTATCATTCAGCACTAACTTCCTGCAAAAAGAGAATGTAACCTTCCAAAAATTAGCGGTCTCGAACACCCTGTATAAAATAAAAATCCAAGTTTTCAGGCACCAAATCTGCAGAAAGAAGAAACTCCAACACCAAAGAATCATTTTGCAATTATACTGGAAAGAGTTAAAATTTAAGCATTTGATATTAAAAAAGGCAGAGTAGAGTCAAGGCCATCCATTAGATTAACCGCAGCAGCCACAATATGCAAAAGACAGAACAGATAGAGGGCAAACATATTAATTAGTAAAGTCCATGCCATAATTAATCATATCCTGGGTAGGAGCATCATTATTAATAAAAACAAGGAAATGGATCTTCCCAATCTCATTCACTACGGGAAAACACGCGAATACCGTCGGATTTTCCGGCGGAAAATTTTGGACGGTAATAAACGGCGCCGTTACCGGCGGATTTGTTCGACGTAAAGTTTGCGTCAACTTTTCCGGCGCAACATACGTCGTAAATTCACCGACGCCTGTTCCGCCGGAAACTCCGACGGTATTATGATGCCTTAACCATTTCCGTCGCACGTTACGGCGGAACTATTCCGGCGTACGTTACCGGCGGAGATTGCACCGGCGTATTTAAACTCAACGAAATATATCCGACGAATTAGACGTCGGAAATTATACCGACGTCACTAGTGCAATTACCGGCGCGCGGAATGTCCGCCGGTAAAAGCCCTATTTCGCAAACCCGAACCCGTCTGGCCGTCATTCTTTTCCTTCCATTCTCTCACTTCGATTGCTTCGCTCGTCGCCCTCCGTCGCCGTTCGTCGCTCGCCGTGGTTAGACGTCGCCGACGGTCACCGGACTTCGCCGAGCCTCCTTCCTAGTCGCGTGCCGCCTCTCTGCTTCCTAGTCGCACGCCGCCTCTCTGCTTCCTAGTCGCACACCGCCGAGGATAACCGAAGGTTTATGTTTTCAAATTTTTTTACGATTTCGGTTGGATTACATATAGATTAGCCTTTAGTCCATATCTTTTTGCTATAGTCATGGTTGTTATCACTAGACATTTGCTAGATCTTGGTGCATGCTTTTTGTTGATGATATTGTTCTTGTTGATAAGACTAAAGAGGGATTTGAAGGTTTTTGTTTTCAATTTTTTTTGCTATTTCGGTTGGATTACATATAGGACTAGCATTAAGTTCATATATTTTTGCTATAGTCATGGTTGTTATCACTAGGCATGAATTATAGAGAAATTATTTGTCAATGCTACAGGTTTCCGGCGGATTTTGCGCCGGAAGTGCGCCGAAAACGACGATACAACGAATCGTATTGTGTGTAACGGCGCCTTTGTTCGGACGGAAACTACCGGCGTAATTACCGGCGGACGGTACGCCGGTAATTACCGGCGTATAATTTGCGTCGCAACAGAGTTCGTGGGTTTCCTACATGCACGTTGGGGCGTTATATCCGCCGGTAATGACCGGCGCATAATGCGACGATAATTACCGGCGGAAATGGCGCCGGAATTAAGACGTTTTTCAACGTCGAAAACGATCCTTTTTTTCGCCGGTAGTTCGTCGGAACATGCGCCGGAGAAATTTTCGACGCAAATTTCACGCCGGAAATAATTTATCGACGCGGCCGAAACCGGCGTATGAATTTTCGCCGAAAAGTGCGACGGAAACTTATGGTTCCGTCAGATTATCTATGTTTTCCGGCGGATTTCGTCCGCCGGTAATAAGGGGTTTTCCTGTAGTGATTATACCTCATAGTCACATAGGCACCAACCAAAACCCGAAGAAAAACTAGCCCAGGCATTAAATTAAGGTAAATAGTAATAAAAAAAATCACCCAAATTGATCACAGACCCACAAAACTCCCCAATAACCAGGAGCAGAGCAAGCTCCATGGCCCAGTTTCCCGCATTGATAACAAAAACCATAACCAAAGTATACCTAAACACATAATCCATCCAGCTAACATTCGTAAATAAAAAGTCATACCTCATCAAAGTCAAAAAACAGAACCTCCAGAAATCCTCAAAGCCTTCCAGCAATAGGCATCTCTAGAAATCCAAGAATAATAACCCACCAAAATAGAAAGAACCAAAACCTAGGCAGATCTAGGGACACAAACCAACAAAAGACAAAGGAAAGAGCATGAAGAGAATACACTTCTAAGCCTTCCAGCAATAGGCAGCTCAAGAAATCCAACCATAAAAACCTACCAAAACAGAAAGAACATAAAACTGGGCAGGTCCAGGGACAAAACCCAACAAAATATAAAGGAAAGAATAGAAAAAGGTAATCAAATATTGTGAATAGAAGGTAAACTGCATTTATTCAGGTTAACCAAACCTCTTAGCAAAGGGAGGATATCAGAAATGTTAAATTCCTATATAGTATCAATGTGACACCCGTATTTGGCCAACCAATCTGCATAGGCATTTCCCTCACGATAAATATGAAAAATAGAGTAATTAAGATTAGAGAAAATGAATCTAATTTTTCTAATGGTGTAAAAGTCATGCGAATTACCAATATCATCCTTCTGAATAATGTGAATTAAAAGTTTAGCATCAACCTTAATAGCCACATGCTCAATACCCAATCTCTGACACAACTTCAAACCATGAGATAAACCCATAAGTTCAATAGAAATGATAGAACATAAATTTAGAGGACCAGAGAAAGCAGTTATAACCCCACCATGGTTTAGAAATATCAAATGATTGGCCCTCAAGCACAAAGTTAAACTTTTGGGTTAATATTATTTTATTTAATTGGATGCTTAGCTCATCTTTGATCCCCTATAATTCACTCCATAAGAATTTATAATATACATATTTTATACTCTTTGGATAAATTTTTTAATTTCTTTAATCTTGATTCCACCATAGGAGAAAATTGTGAGTAAAGTTGATGAGCTGATGGTAGATCACATGAATAAGTATGAAAAAAAATTATTATCAAAATATTCTGATAAAAAAATGATCATAATATGCTTTAAAGATTTTGAATTTACTTTAAGATTGATGCAATATATAAATTATTTGTCACACTCATCTCAAACCATATATTCTTCAATCGATAAATGATCGGGATGAGATTTAAATCTCTTATATTTACTTTGAGATTAGTGCAACAAATAAATTATTTATATCATACTTATGTCAAAGCATATCTTATCATAACCAAAAAATTTTGTGGGAAATTCAGACAAAAAATTTTTTCATAAAAAATTTATACTTAACTAATATTGAAGTAAATCAAATAGCATTGAAATCCATCCTTAAATAATTTTAGACAATTTTTTTTAAAGCAAAAAAATGAAACTCCCATGATCCCATCAACAAATCCATCTCCTGTTCTGGCAACGCCGATCAGCCTCTATTGCAGCGAAACATTCCGAACACCACAAACTTCACAATCCCCACCATCCCGCCGCCGGCGCCGGCCGGCGGCACCAAACCGGACCGGCACAACGGGCAGCTGAACCGTCCGAGATCAATCCACCGGTCAATACAACCCGCATGGAACGCGTGGCTACAGTTCCCCAGCTCCCGAACTTGGTCCCTCGCCTCCAACAACTGAAGGCACACCACACACTCCGACGGCGACGGCGCCGCCCCTTTTCTCCTCACGAAGCTCATGAACTCCACCGCCGGCAGCCGGCTCTTCACCACCGCGGCCTGGGCTAAAACCGACTGGGCGGGTTCAGCTGAGAAGAGCAGCTCTTCGTTGTCCCACGCGCTGACCTCCGACTCAAACGAAGGGTTCAGTCCGAGCCGGTAAAGAATGGCCGAAAAGCTGTAGAGAATAATGTCGAGAAGCTGGAGAAGAACGATGAGCGTCTTGGGAAGCATGTTGGGGGACATGTGAAAGCAGACGAAGCCCATGGCGAAGTAAATAGTGTGGAGTGCAGGGTAATCTGCTTTCCTTCTGTGTATATATAGCAAGAGCAAGAGAGGGGAGATGCAGAGGGGTATTTTATTTATTTATTTATTTATTTATATTATTGTATATTAATTTAAGTTTGTTAATAAGTTTCAAATTAGTTTATTTAACAATTAAGTTAAATGTTAGGTTATTCAATAGTCAAATAACTTGAATGAATGATTTTATGAGATGCTTAACCTACCATGATTATATTTTATCTATTTTGTGTTCATTTGGACTTAATTTATGACTCTAATTATTTTGTGTGGAGTCCGGACATGAAGTTTATGTTTGGACTGTGAGTATATACAGTATTTGCACACACTGTGCACAAAAAAAAATTTAAATGTGTACAAAATTATACAGTGTACTGCGTACACTCACAGTGCGGATGAGAGCTTCCCGTCCGGACTCCATTCTCTAATTTATCTCCATAATGTGTGCTAAATAATGATTATTATAATTATACTAATGATAATAATATCAAAACATGATGATGATTAGTTTATTTGGAGCAAATTTCGGACTTCTATATGGTTATTATTTCTTGTTACTTCCTCGCTGATTTTCAAAATTTTTATAACCAAAAGTTATTTTTTTGCAACAGGATCTACTAATGTTTAGTAACAACAACCAAATCTATTACTATTTTCTCATTGCTTTCTGACTACTTCAATTTTTTTAACAACAAAAATACATTTTATTTGACAACTATTTTTCATTACTTTCTCGCTAATTTTTAGAATTTTTATGATGAAAAGCTGCTTTTTTGCAAACCAGTTCTACTAATGTGTGATAACTCTAAGGAAACTACTATCCGATTTTTCAAAAAAAAAATATTTATAATATTCACAGCAACCGTTAAAAAGGTTAACTTTCTCATAATAGTTTTGGATTTCGGCTTTTTTATTATTTTTTAAAACAGCTTTGTCTAGTGCAAAAAGTTTTGTACTAAAAAGTTACTTTAAGAAGCAGTAAAAAAATAGTCTCAAACGAAACCTTAAAGTCTTAATGGCGCAATTAGGAATAAAACCTAACTTTTAGTGTGGTGCAAGAACAGATTGATAGGATAACAAGAAATCTATAGTGAGTGGGTAAATGCTTAGCTCAAGCAATTGCCCAATTTGGGCAGCACGCCAGCAGCAACTTTTTTATGCAAATACAACCACAGGATATTGTCCTATATAAGAAATAAAATCAAGCACCTGCTGCATTATATATATAGATGGACATGTCGGCACGAGTTTCTCTCTATATCTGCTCGTCTAACTATCTTTATATATATATAAATTCTGGAAACCTTACTATATTTAGAAGAATGTTATGTTTAATAAACGTGACGAGAAGCAGCCTTCCCACAACTCAATTGGATGGGTCAAGCGTTTTAATAAAAGAACAATGGAGCATTAGACTTTGAAGAGGAGAAGATTTTTATTTTTAGGATGGGATTGAATGTTTAATTAGAAGAATGAAAATGTTCGATGTTCAAATGTTCGATCGGAATTTTATTTGAGAGTTGAATCGGATCGAATGAATCGTTTTGGCTCGACTGAAAGGAGAGGAGAATTGTTGTTTCTTGCTCACAGCTACAATGAGTTTGAACGCATAAGTTCAATAGTTGGTTGTAAAACTAATTGAAAGCTGAAATGAAATATCAAGAGGGGGTGAATTGGATATTTTAAAAAAAAATTGAAAATCTTTTGTATTAAAAATCAAAATTAGATTTTAATGCATAAGTATTTTAATAAACTAAATGACAACTCACATTAACAATCCAAAATATATATTAATCTTTTTTTTTTTTTTTTGTAAGAAGCAAATAACAATTTTTTATTATTTTTAGTTTTTCTATTTTTTTTAAAACAAATATCAATCTCAATCAATCATAATGATTTTTATTTCACAGTAATAATCAAACCCAACTCAAATTGCAGAAAAATAAATATGCAGTAGAATAGAACTGCGTAAAGTAAATGTGAAAAAAAGGATCACAAATCAATTTTTAAAATAGTTAGGTCAACTTGACTACGTCCAGTCCTAGAAGTCCCTCTCTTCGGGTATTGCACTAATCAACAGTGACAGTCCTTCAGCCCAAGGCTAGGCAGAAAAGCCCCTACAGACTCTTCAATCTCGAAGAATCTCTATTTTCACCTCGTCGGTCCAATGGAGTCACCGAAATCCCTTTCACTTCATCAATGCGGCGTTGTAGCCATTGTCGGCCTTTGACACCAAAGGCTTCTTCACATAGCTTTCTTCAAGACATATACTAATATATCCGGAGGAACTCAGGTGCAATTTGGCTAGACAACCATGTGAAGACCCTTTTCACACTCCCTTGAATCATACAAGGCACCTCTCTATCTCACACAACCTCACCCTTTCTCTCATTGCTCAAAGCTCTCGCTTTGAACACTCTCAGAAAAGAAACAAACCTTTGACCATCAAAATATTACTCCAAAGTCGTAATAAAAGTTTATAAAAAGGGCATCAAAACACACTAATTTTTCGATTTTGCGACTTTTATTCATATAGTATGATACTCATATCGTACAATACACTTTGGTCATCATATGTTGTATGATCCAAGATCATCCGCTAAGATTAGTTCAATCGAATGCAGTTCATATAACATGAACCTCGGGATGATTAATTATCGTTCAAAGGTCGCTCTGTCGCTTTCCCAGCATGATCACAATCGTATCGTATGATCATCAATCCTAGTCTTGATTCAATTGCTTAATCATAGGAATTAAATTAAGCAAAATTTTAAAATATCATACAATACAAACTAATTCATACTGTACGATTAGAACAAATTTTAAAATTCAGATTATTTCCTTATTTAAACGGCGGTAGTGATACCAAATATAATTGATCGTCTTGTACAATGATATGGCCATACAATACAATTAATTATAGTCTTTTACAAACTAATATCATTTTATTAAACATTTTAACTAATTTCTAATAACACATATCATATAATACGATTTTAATCGTTCAATACAATCTTAAAAAAATTAAAATATTTAATTGCACTACCAAAAAAATTTGTGCACTGTTATTAACCCAATATACATCTATTACAAATAATGACTCCAAAAAAAATTACAAGCAAAGAGTCCAATTTTCTTAGTAATATAAGGTTTGGGTTAGTGAGTTCATTATTCTTCGTATAAAGTTGAGAGATGCAATTGATTGCTCCATAGGTGAAAAATTATTACGTGCGGTTTCTGAATGTGTCCGGAGGTCAATTTAGATACATCACATCACCAAATACACAATATATTGGATGACGTGACACATCTGAATTGGCCTTCGAACAAGTTCAAACACTGTATAGAATAATCTCTCAAATAGATGCGGCTTTAAAGATTGTTTACATCTTATGTGAACGAAAATACGTGCGGCATTAGAAATACATTCATCGAAGAGCCCGAAAGTACCAAAGAAATTTGTCCTTATACTTCATCATGAGTTTTGTATTTAATTTGGAAGCTACAAACTAACTAAATTCATTCATTTTGCATCAAACACTAATAAATGGATTATTTAGGATGGCTATATCTTTTATAAAAAGTGATTATAAAATTATTACAACATAACAATTTTTTTAAAAATTGTTCTATAAAATACTTTTCTAATATAAAATTTTCTCAAAAATAATTAAAAAAAATTAACGAAATAGAAATTATAATTATAACCTAAAAAATAAAGCAGTAAAAAAACTATCTCAAACGAAACCAGCATCTTAATATAAAGTATTTCATGTATTACTACAAAGTAACATTTCCTGCAGCGATATATTTTTGACATAAATAAGGGAGATCAAATCATTGGATCCATCTCATATTTTATGATAATATAATAAAGTCTCCAAACTTATCTAAATTAGCTCACCCTTTCATAATTTTTCTCTAATTTTGGCATCCAAGATTCAAACACCCATTTTATATGCCATTGAATCCTTACAGTAAAGAGGCCTTCTCTCATGCATCGGCCTGGAAAGAATAGAGGAAGCCTGGCCCTGGATAGAGAAGAACTTCTAAGCATATTTCTAACATAAATTAAAATGATTGTTAAGAGGAAAAAAAAAAGCATAAGGTTCTGTTTGGGACAGCTTTTTTACTGCTTTCAAAAATGGCTTTCTAGAAAAATTTTTATATTAAAAAGCTATTTTAGAAAGCAACCAAAAAACTGTCCCAAAACCAAATCTAAAAGAGAAAATAATCAATTTGAACCTATATTTTACTTCTTCTTTTTTATTTGGTACAAAAAAGTGATGCTAAACAAGAAAAAAAAGAGTTAAAATCTGATAAATTATGGAAAAAATTAAATAATATGAAAAATAGGATCAAATGAACACATCTTAAAAGAAAATTTAGAAATTACCACAATAATGACCGATGTGTTATACAAAAGAGCTTGCCCATATGATCTGCAAAGCATTGTGCACGTCTTCTATGTACGAAATAATTAACTTCAAAGGAAAGTATGCATCATTATGGTATCCTCTCAAAGATTTAAAATATTTTGACAAAAAGTGCTGTAACTTCTGCACTATGCTGAGAAAAACTTGATGAAGTACTCAACTAGCAGTTCACTGTTAGACCGGTCCATATGGGACCGGCTCAGTGGAACAGAGGCGGAAGAGTTCCGCCTCTCCTATACGTGCGATCCGACCGTTGATCCTCACAGAGCTGTTTAGGAAGGTTTTTGGAGGGAATTATGAGGGAAATTTCAAAGTAGGAACTGTTTAGAGATTTCCTTTTGAATTTTATGAATTAAGTAGTATGTTTTGCTAGAGTTAGGGCATCTTGAATTTGGCTGAAATTTGAGATCACTTAGGTTTTTTTGGGCTCTAGCTGCGTCTAGAGATTTGGGAGAGAGATCCTCCTCTCAAATTGAGGATCGACTATATCTTGGTATTTTCCTGCCGTATCTTTGATTATTGCAATAAAAATTAATGTATTTCTGATTTTCATTGGAGTTTGGAAGAGTTTTCTCGCTGTTATTTTCGAAATTGATAGAATTTATTTGAAATCTTCAAGTGTTTCCTATCACTCACCTTGGCCTATTGGTTGGGTGCTTTGACTACCAACCAAAAAATTCTTGGGTTCAAGTCTAGTATATGTGATGTGTGTATGAATTTATCTTAATTGACCTAAATGTTCCAAAAAAATTTACTAAACTGCACGCCCTGAATAATAATTATTGGTATGATTGGCCCAGCCTTGACTGGATAAAATATCTTTTGTTTTTCTTATAGGCAACAAGGAAAGGAGGGCAATGGGAAACGCTTGCTTAAAGTCCTTCCAACTTGTCCAGCATTTGTTTGCTAACTTTGCAACAGAAGCTCAAGAAGAATATCAAGCTGTTTTGGTTCCATACAGGGAGATAATGTGGTCGAAAGTATAATATCATCTTTTGGCTCCTTTGGAGATGTTACTGAGCCGATGAATATATATAGAATTGATCATGTAATTTACATACATATGTAATCAAATGTTATTTTATTTAGGGAATTTTCATAGAAGATTCATATTTTATGAAAGATATCAACATAAAGATCAAACCATGCATGCTAAACAGTATGTGAGGCCTTGTTTACTGTTATATGCTTCTCTCTCTCTCTCTCTCTCTCTCTCTCTCTCTCTCTCTCTCTCTCTCTCTCTACGCACCAATTGTTATCGAAGTCAGGACAGCTCCAACCGAACTCCAAACGCTTGAATGGCGTTACTCACGAGCTCTAGCCAAACAGTAAAACTCCCGCTATTTGGTTGCGGGTGAACAGTGGGATGCCAATATTGGCATTGCACTGTTCATCTTTGCCATTTTTCTGTCTCTACCCAACTTGCCAAAGAAACGCGCGAAAGAAGTGAATGACCGTTACCTTCGCAAAAATGGGCAAAATAGAGTTCGATTGGAGATGAATCACAACATTTTTTTAGTTTCACGGCATTTTGGAGTGAAAAATGAGATTTTTGGTTGGAGATGCCCACAACCATCATTGGAAATTCAACAAGATGATGATCAATGTCACAATGAAAAACAATTTCAAGGCATCCATGAAATTCTCAATGCTATATTATTTTGGTATATGTTTTCAAATCGTTGGCCATGGCTTATAATTAACCTTGTCAATCGCTAACCTATATTCTAAGCTCTAAGATAACCCTAAAATCAGGCAAAATTTTAGGCCTAATGCATTACCCACCTGCATCCTCTCATCCTTGTCAAAAAAAGATATAATATGAAATACTATAACTATTATCTGACTGCTAGCTCACCCTTTATGAAGCACTGATACTTCTGAATGCCTTGTCAAGATCAGAAATGTGTTGGACAGACAAACCTCTGACGTGCCCCGAGAAGTACCCAATAAGTTGGCAAAAGGATTAATGAAATGTTGGAGTTTTAACAAATGATAATTGATACATATAATAAATCAAGAATTACCTCACCCTGGACCCCTTTGCGCAATCATTAACAAATATCTAATTTTCATAAAACCAAACTTAGCCAGCACCTCCCTCCTTTATCCTTTCATCATAATCCTAAATTAACAATTAACTTTAGGCATTAAACCCTTGAACTAAAAACTAATTCTGTCCATGAGCTATAAGGAAGAAATGCAAAAAATAAAAATAAAACAAACAAGCATACATCTTCTCCATTTATCTAGCAAAACTATATCTACTTCTGAATAAATTGTTCGCAAATCATGCAACTTGATACAAGAATTCTAAGTAAATAAATTTTTTATTAGAGATACTTCATGGTTAGAGAGGTTCTATTATTAGAATTTTCTATAGATGTGCTACAAATGGTCATACTTATTTCTTTTATCTCTATCTATGAGAAAAAGGCCCTTCATAATTCTTTCTCAAATGGATTGTTCGTCTCTTCCTCTTCTGGATGTGTTCCCAATAGAAAAGATTTAACTAATTTGACACTACAACAAAGAATATTTTTTGTTTCTGATCTATAGCACTCAAACTCTTCGTAGTGCAATTCTTTGATGCACCATGTATTAGAGGTCACTTGGTTCAATATAATCTTTTCATGTAACGTATGAGGCATTTGGTTTGAAATTGTCACTCATATTTTGTAATCTTCAACTTCATCAATGCTTTCTCAAATCTTCCAATGTCTCTCTTTGCATCAAAAACTCATTCATTCATAGATGAGATTAAACAGTCATCATTTAAGGACTCCCTCGTTCTTAAATTGCAAGATAGGCATTTAGTGAAGAGATAGATAGAATGAGTAGATTTATATTTAAATGATTGTTGTTGAAACTTGCAAGCACTGATCCACCCTTTCCCATGCGTGCATCAAATACTCAACAGGACAGAAATACAAAATAGTTCCATTTCCTTTTCATAATCCACACTATGACATGCTCGAATTGACATTTTTCCTTCAAAATCATTAGAGTTCCTTAATTTCTTCTTTCCAAGGAACAGTTGTTAAGTCATTGAACAATACATTTTCCGGAATCACTCTAACGACGAAGGCCTAGCTTCACATTATGACTTAAATCATTTCAAGGAAACAAGAATGCCTCCCAATACATACAAGTTTTCAAATGACCACTGCAACCCTAAAATTCTTGTATCAATCACCAATTCATTGTTAAACAAAGCTATTACCAAATTAATCTAGAATTGAAATTCTTGTATCAATCACCAACTTTGTACACATTTCAAAGAAAAAAATATGATGGAAATGTAAAATGTACAGTTTATTTACTAACCAAATGAAAATTAGCTTCATGAAGTTGGGAATAAAACAAACCCCAGAATAATGAGATACAAAAAGTGAAACAAAAGCAGTTTGACACCCTAGAAAAAGTAAAGCAGCTGCTTATTTAGGCTCTGTTTGGAACAGCTTTCAAAAAGCCATCCCAAACAAAGCCTTAATCTTCTACTTCTGGTACGAAGGTAAAACACCTGGTCCACATTTAGCACAGTGCTATTAGTAAGTCATTCATCACAACATAAGACTGCACTTTAGAAATCGTAAAAGAAAAGAAAAGCTGAAAATAAAATAAAAAATAACCGAATATGAAATCACAAAAGTTTGATGTTAGCTCATTACAAATTATTAAAGCAATGCATCGAAGAGAATAGCAGATATATTGCAAATTCATCATATTTACAGAAGTAATTTATATATATATGATATTAAAAGAAACATTATTCAGGTTCTATCAGGAGATAATTTCACAGAAAGTGTTCGGTTAATTAATAAAGTGCACAAACATGCTTAAATAAAAACGAAATCAAACTATGAGCCATATCTATAAATGTCCCTCACACAAAGAACCCTACACACATTCACCTCATAGTGGAGGGGTGGAGCCTAGAACTTCACCACAAAACATAACGCATAACTACCCATTATATTAGAATTTAGTTAGTCGGCCAAATTTATTAGAATACAAACACTGCACATGAAATAACTTGAAAGTCTCTTGCTTAGTAACTTCAAAACCAGTGCATTTCCAGTGGAACTATAAGTGCATCATGTAGTTAATTGGTTCAAGTTTGCAAGTCCAAAACAAAATTCATTTTTGCAAGCAAACTAATACTTCGTTTGGTTGCTATGTACCTTTTTTTAAAAGGTAGTTTTAAAAATGTTGATTGAGAGAATAGGGGTTTCTAACGGAGAAGCAAATACCAAAAAAAAAAATTGAAAATGGTAGAAAAATGAAATTTTGTAAAAAAACATGTTTACAAAAGTGCCACATTCAAACAACGACCCAAAAATAATTTTACCATTTCAAAACAAAAAAAGCAAAATTAAGCCCTCTCAAATGAGGCCTAAGTTGTCTTCAAGATAATATGCCAGAACAACCATGCCTAGTAGTATATGTATTATGATAGAATATGCCCAGCAATGCACCACCATATATCTCTGATAATGAATAAAATAGCAGACATTATGAAAAGAAATAGGAACGAGAGGAAACCTAGTTAGGAATGCAATCCTAATCTCGCTACCACAAGAAATTTCAATCACCATACTGCCTGCTAAGCAGCCATCAAGAAGCCAGTGGGAACTTTCAAGAATTCGGCTTTCAGAAGATAAGGAAAGAGAAGCACAATCAAAGTGAAGTAATATCAACATATAGTGGTTGCTCAAATGACATGGTAAAACTTTCAGACAAACAAAAAACACTCAATACAAGAACATCAAATAATTATTACATATTATAGATTATTTATTAGGATGCATCGTGTGATCAGTTTAATTATATGCTAAATGTTCCATACCTCACAGAGAAGATGGAAGTAATGCCAGAATGGAATCTTCCATTCCTTTCTAGAGGGAAAAGGATACACAATGTGGATAACAAAACAACTTAAATCATCCATAAAATTCATCATATGCAATATGCTTAAAATTAACGGTCATATTTATACTAGTTGACACACAAATTGTACAAATTGAACCAATAAGACTACCAATTTATTGATGTTGAGCATGAATTTCCTCATTTATCAATCTTATATAATGTTCTTTTCCATATGCATAATTTAATATTAATGCTAATTGTGATGGGTGGTTTGAAAAGCTCAATTCAGCTTGATTGTTATTCATATTCAACTTGTTCAATAAGTAAATGATTCGAGATTGAACAAGATTATTCAATTTATTTATTAAACTAGTTGAACACAAACAAGAACATTTTCAATTAAGTTCAGCTCAATAAGATCTTGATATAAAAATTTGCAATAAAATATATACATGTATATATGTATATATATACAAATAAAGTTCAGTTTACTCCTACACCATAGCTTGATATACAAAAATTGCAATCAAATATACATAAATGTACATGTGTATATATAGTCATAAAATTCAGTTTATTTCTACATTGTATTATTAAAATCCATCAAACACACTTCAAAAAAATATGAAAAACATATATTTGAGGTCTTATGAATCACAAACTCTATTTTAAGCAAATTTATGCATAAGTCATAATACTACTGATATATTTGATGGACATCAATTAAGTTTGTTGATAAAAATATGATCAATATTTTTTCCAAATTTCTCAGGGAATTCCTGGTATCATTAAATTATTGTTTTTATTGGATTCTTTGTGTTTTCTGGTTTTCATTAAAAAAAAAAGAAAAACAAGTAATTGTTTTAATTGGTGACATAAAGCTGTAAATTTCAAATTCTTTAGAGCGAGAACCTCATTCATCACAAAGAGAATGCTCTGCATTATTATATTTATACATCATAAAGCAATACCTTACACCGAAAAAGAAGAGATTTGAAGCTTCTACATTGAGTTTAATGTCCCTCCCCATCTCAACTATATTCCATCAAATAAATAAACTAAATAGAAATAAAACAGTAAGCCACGAACAACTTGATTACATGCGTTGTTCATATCACCTTCAACCAATCCATGCTCTTTTATTGACTAGCAGAGTCCAAGGAATATTAAAAAGCTTGAAAGGAGTTCGCATTCAACAAAAAATAAAATTATCATAAAAAGCACAATTCTGAATGAAGGTAAGAAACTGCATACCTTCTTTCAAACCCTGAGCAACTGCACCTTGTTTGAGAAAGCAATCCCAATCCAGTCCCGATGAGCAGCAGACCATTGCATCTGGTTTATCTCTGCACCAGCCTGGTATGCAAGCACAGGATCAACCCCTTCAGGTGGTACAGTTGTTGGCATCTCCCAAATGAAAGCCTGCCCATCGTCCCCTGCAGAACAAAGATGGCGAGCACTCTGTGGCGCCCAAGCAACCGCATTTACACTTGCACGGTGTCTCTGCAACTCAGCCACAGGCACAGCAGGAGAGCGAATGTCAAGAACGACCACCTGATTACTGTCCATAAGGATGGTAGCCATGTATCTGACGTCCATCTTGTTCCAGGCGAGGCGGAGGAGAGGGGTATCGGGCCTGGGACTCTCGTAGACTATAGCGGAATGTTCTTTATCCCTGAGATCAAAGATTCGAACAGATCCGTCCGCTGAGACGGAGGCAAATACGGCAGCACCCCCCCAGGCGATGTCGTAGACCTCCTTATCGTGGGCGATGAGCTGCGTCTCCACGACACCGCGCTCGATATCCCAAACAGTGCAGGTGGTGTCGATGCTGGAAGTTCCGATGCGTCGAGGTTCCGCCTGGTTCCAATCGAAGGAGGTGAGTGGGGAAGAGAACTCAGCGGACTTGCTGTTATTCAACACGGAGCAGAGCTCGACGGCGGATTCCTTCACGCGCCAGAGGCGGAGGAATTCGCCAGAGGAGGCGAGGAGAGATTGGGTTTGTCCAGGGAGTGGTTTAGGATGGAACATGAGCTTGGTAGGCGGGTACTGATGTTCAAAGAAGAGCTTGGGGTCGGATCGGAAGGTGAAAGTCTCTTCGTCGAAAGAGACGATATCGACACGGTTATTGAGTTCCTCAATGAAGCTACCGAGAGCGAGGCATGGGGAGGGCGAGGTGGTAGAGAAGGCCATGGCATAGATCGGGTGGGGGGAATCGAAGGTGTATGTGTGATGGTTTTTAGGTTTAGGGTTTAAGGTCGAATCATGTGCCGCGAGGTTCTCCATCTGCTTTTTCGCCGACGAGGCCGAGGAATCTATCTCTGCTTCTTCTTCCAACCTGACTGAGGCAGCGCGCAGGACAATTAGGGCTTTCAATTCAATTGAGGGGGATTTGTTGAAGAAGGCAATCGATGTTGAACACCGTCTGACGGTCAAAGCCACGTGCGTGTTTGGTAATTGTAGCAGACCGTAAAGCACGTCAAATGCTGTGGTTTTAAGGATTTAGGAATTTTGGTGGTGCGTGATAGGCTTTTTTTTTTTAATTAGGATAAATTCCAATTTCATACACTATGAAAAATATTTATAACCAAAAAATATTAAAAAGCTACAGTTAAAATAAAACTCTATAATCTTATTTATTACAAGTTTTTTTTTTCATTTATTTAAAAAAAAGATTTTTTTAATTTCTAGTATCTTTTATCAGGGAATGCTTCAGCTCTAGAGAGAGAAAGACTAATGGGTTCGAGTTGTCAATTCGTGTCAATGGGTCGGATTCAAATCAGACCCGAATTTGACCCGACTATTTCTGACCCTACCTAGACTCGACCCGAATCAGGTTTCGGGTCAATTTTTCTAACCCGGCCCAAATTGAGTTCGGGTCACTCGACCCAACACGAAATAATTAAATGTATGAAAAAAATGAACTTTGAAAATTTAATTTGCCATTAAATAAATATAACTTTACAAAGTAATGCATACAAAGAACTTGTACCTTGTATTTAAATTGTTTAGATTCTTTACAAATTATAACTTTATAATTTACATTCATTACAAAGTACAAACTAGAAAGTAAATAATTTACAAATAAACTCAAATTACATTTCTTAGTTCTTATATCGTCTACAGTTCAACTTGAACTCTTGAAGAATGAAGATATCATTAAACTTGTATTGTCCTTATGTCCTACACTTCAACTTGAATTAACTACCAAAAAAAATGGTTAAACACTTAAAGCTTGAAAGTAATAAACAAATAAAAATGATAAAATTCCAAATAATGAGATTGTATAAATGTATAACTAGAAAGCTTTATTCGAATAGCTCAGGTAAACCTTCCAACATATTTAGTTACTACTGAGAAGTAACTCAAGTGATTAAATAATGTATATTTGATTTTTCTATCTATTACCATCCAAGGCGGCAGTTTGTATTAAACTTAATGACTTAATATAGTATCAATAAATTAATAAAGTATCTGCTCTTGGTTTAAGCTAACGCAAATGCCACCCGGTTGTAATAGTATTAACCAAATTACTCCAAACACACGATGGCTACCACTTTCAATTTAAAAGGTTTTTCATCATTGCTTGAGCTTTCACAGCTATACCATTTAGCCTTTACCTTAATTCATCAAACATATGAGTTCATTAAGCATCAGAATTTTAGATTACACTCATTATAGTAGCAACCTTATGCTTCAGAGTTCATAAAACATAAAACAGAAAACAGGTTTTAAACCCAACAAGAAACCTCTAGCACTCCAACACGGCAACACAGCACCCAACAAGGCAACCAACTTCGGAAATCATTGAACAACAGAACCCTGAAGTAGCATGTTAAAAACAGCAAAAACAAACACAAAAAAGGTCCAAAATAGAGAAAAGAATTTCACAAAACCAACAACAACAGCAACAGGTTTATAACAGCAAAGACTAAAGCAGCAACTAGTAACCATCCAGAACAACAAAGAGGACCTTATAAAATCTCAACAAGATCAACATAATTTAAGAAAATATAATAAAACTTCCTCCCCACTCCCCAACATCAACTAGGCAACTTTGTTAGCTTAACCTTTGGCATCTTCGCTACCAATTTCTGAAATACCCAAGTTCATGGTGTCCTCAGTTACACCCTCAAGTTCAGGATCACTCATAACTACAAAAAAAACATATTACTAATATACTATAAACTTAAGAGAGAAAACCAGTTAAGATGTAATGTAAAACAATTGAACAATTACCATTATCTCCATATAATCAATCTTTACTGCACACTAAGGCTTCAACAATGTCATGCTTTAAAGTACTTTTATATTGATCCAATATTCCACTACTGTTACTAAATGCACTTTCTGAAGCAACTATGAAAAGAGGAATGCATAAAATATCTCTAGCCATATCGGCCACTTCATGATACTTGTATTGGTTATCTTTCCAAAAATGTAATATATCTAACTTAACCTACCTATCATTTTTTTGTTCTTCAAGATACATTTCAAATCATGAATTCCTATGCATAGTAATTTTCTCTTCGAATGAGTCATAATCTTAATAATGAATGCCACCAGACATGGGCAAAGTAAGTAAATGAAAAAAATTATAAATGTTTTTTAAATGAATGAGAAAGAATAATACCTGAAGAAAATGCGATTTTATAATTGTTAGAGGGAAAGTCGTTGAGCTATCAACTTGGTAGCTAACTGAGGGTAATGAGGACTGCTCATCGCAAGTTTGTCAATTAATCTTCTCATAGTTTGTAAATAATGCAAATAGCTTGCCCCAAAACATATTCATTTCAATTATGTAATCACCTTCATATAATTTTCTATAACACCATTCAACAAATGTGAACTTGTACCTAAGTTCCAAGATAACCGCTATTGTCAAGATATCACATAAATCAAACCAGTACTTCTCAAATTTTACTAACATTCTCGTTGCAATATTTATGATGTACTGAATACCATAAGATCGTTCATGCTTAAGTGTTGCATAAGCCATAGATACACAAGGGAAGAACAGATTTGAACTAGGGTATTTTATGCCTAAAAATGCACATTCTCATTGAATGGAGTACTTTCAATAAATGTGTTAGAATCCTCCATCTATTCAATAATATATAAAAACTATTCAATCAGAAACAAATACATGGCTCTAGCCTTCAGCATTGCTATGATGCTATTGTGTTATGACAATAGCAACATTATTACATTAAATAGCATGTAAATGGTTAAAAGACGAGCATATAATCATTATTGATCATGTAAATAGCCAAATAAATAAAAGAGCAAAAGACCATAGGTCCAACATCCACAGCCCACAGGTCACTCCACAAGAAATTACAAAAACATAGCTAAAGCCAAAAAGCCTAAAATGTAAAGCAATCAGGTAATAGGTATAACTGTATAAGATCCCAAAGTCCAAACTTACATAATGATGGACAACGAATGACGAACATGAACAAAGCCATAAAGGGATTTCGATTAAGATCTAAGATTCTAAATCATGTAATCATATATAAATAAAATATTTAAAATCAATAAAGAATAAAGGAAAAAAGAGTGATAAATCATCTCTAGGGTTTTTTAATCACGAGCGCATCACCTAGCCACCTAGGGTTTCGATTTGAGATGCTCAAAAAGGAAATTAAAATCTTATGAAAACTAAAAACTCATAATAAAGACTACAAATCTTGCCATTTGCCAAGCAGTCATCATATCACTACATTATATCCAAAAGGATTTCCGGTTGTCGATATATGACGACATGTGGAGAGAAGGAGACTTGAATTGAGAATTCATCACCTGCGATTCTTAAGAAATCGAGCCAACAACAACCACTCAATCATGAAGAACACAGAGGAAAAGTGAAAAAACTAGGGTAAGGGACTCCAGCACCCAAAGGAAAGGCAGACTCAAACCGAAAGCGGAAAGACCGAATGAGTGAAGATGTTGCGTCTTTACACGCAAAAATAATTAAAGTTATTTGGTATTTCGGCTAAACCAGGTGGCAAGGCGGCTTTAACTGGTTAAAATTGAGTCAACATCGTGTTTCCGGGTTGACCATACACGACCCGATACTAGAATCGGGTTAGATTTTCTAACCTGAACCCGACCCGTTTGCTAACCGTGTCGACCCAAACCCAGATTTTTTCGGGTCGGGATAAGATCTAGTTTCAGGTATTGTCTAATATTGACAGCCCTAAATGGGGTAAAATATTGAAAGAGAGAGAGGAATGACTTTCTATATGGACAGAATGAAAAAGAGAATTTGACGTAGAGTTGCAAGGCTATTTAATTAATTATTATTTTAAATATTTAATTATTTAATTATGATTTTATTAAAAAACTATCATTAATTAACTATTTATTATCTAATAATAATTATTAAATATTAAATTATCACTCAATTATTTAATTATTTTTACATTGCTAATGATCTAATTAATTACTATGAAGGATACCTTTTGCTTTTCCTCGGTCTTTTATGCAACGAAAATGATGCAATCTCACATTCATGACTTAGTATGAGAGATCTCCTCTAAAGGATTTAGCTAAAGCTAAAATTGAAAGCCTACAAGGGCTTAAAACTGATTGTTTAAGTGGCTTAATAAAGCAACAAGCTCGCCAACGACAAAACGAGCTCTAATTTTTTCATTTTTTCCTTTTATAGTTATTTATTAATCTGAAGAAGCCACCAACAAATTTTTTTGGAGAAATGAAAAGCAACAATGATTCGTTTTCTCCTTTACTCCTCTCTCACGAGTCACAGCCTCGAGTACTGCTTTCGTTTTCCCTTTTGCTCCTCTCTCGCCCCCAAACAAAGATTGCTCGTGAAAAATGTTTATGTCTTCTCAGCTCTAAGGGTCATGTTATTTGTATTCTTAATTTTCATCTTACAGCTCCTCTTGGCTCTGATAATGAGACAACAAACATAACAATTTTTATTTAGCCACCCCCTGCAAACAAAATTTCCGGCTCCGCCGTAGATGGAAAAGCAAATCCCAAAAGGATACTTTTTATTAATCAGTTGTAGTCGTTGGGCATGCCAGCGACTTGGCCAATGACGTGCGTGGAGCCACTCACTGACCAGCCCAGCAACTGGTTATTAAAAAAGAAAGAAAAAATGACAGATAACTACTTTGAAGAGATAAAAATAAATAAATTTCTCAGTTTTTTCCGATAGGGATTGGGGTAGATAAATATAAGATATAATTATTAACCTTTATGTATTATGCTTATTTTTTAGTGTATAATATAATATAATATATTTAATATATTAATATATATATATATATATAAATATATATATATATATATATTATATATATATATATATATATATATATATATATATATATATAAAGCTTGGAGAATTTTTTATATTTTTTTAGTTAATGTTTATGATATTAATTTATGATTTGAATAATACATTAGTAATTTTGCTTATAAATAAAACAAATATATGTTATTTGATAAATTAGTGCTTTATTTTAAAATTAATTTAATTAATCAATTTATATAATTTTTAGATAATTTGACAGATTATTTTAAATTGAGAATAATTGAGTAAATCTTATATTAATATTATTTTATTAATTAATTGTAAAAAATTTATGTAGGAATAGGTGGTGCGTGGAAGTTACACAAGTAGGTATTAATCAAATTTTAAAAGGCAACTAATTGAGTAAACTTTATTTAATTATTTATTAACATTATATTCTAGTGAACTTTTATTACGTCCGGTGCAAGGACGTAGAGGAACGTCCGGTGGGAGGCAATTTCCCGCCAAAAAACTAGGTATTTGCTCCGTACAACTAGGTATTATTTGATAATAATGTGGAATGCCGTTCTCTGAAGACCAATACCGAGTTATACCGAGCTGTACCGAGAAATACCGAGTTGTACCGAGTTTTTCTGGGAAAAACTCAGAACAACTTTTGTATAACTCGGTATTTGCTCGGTAAAGCCCGGTATAACTCGGTATTGGGTTTTAAAATGATGGTATTCTTCGTTATTGTTTGGTATTGCTCAGTATTTGCTCGGTACAACTCATTTTTTGGTGGGAATTTGCCTCCGATCGGGCGTTCCTCTACGTCCGGTCGGAGGAGGAACGTCCGATCGGAGGACGTAATAATTGTTCATATTCTAGTAGTCATTTATTATATAACTTAGTTATTGGTGTTTACATAAGTCAAACTAAGAACTATTTACTTTAGACTGAGTTTCAATACAATATTTTCTTGTATCGTTAAATAGGATAAAAATTTAGTTGAAGCATTAGTGAGGATTATTAATGGCGTTGATTTCTTACATAATAATTTAGGGTAGTGCATAAGATAATATAGATATTGTTTGATGTAATTAGTGGCGGCAACTTGTCACATCAGCTCAAAATAGTAATATCTTTTCCATAGTTCACTTTGTAGTATAGAATATTATTCTGCTTGTACTTTTGTTCATTAAGCTCTTTTTATATTATTTATGGCAGCAACTTGTTATATTAGTTGAGCTGTATATTTAACATATGCTATTTAAGGGGGCATGTACATGTGAAATTAAACTGTGATGTTTTTAGTTGTTGCATTCAAAATGTATTGGCCATGTTTAGAAATGATTCACGGCATTCCTTATAAAGAAAGATTTGATAGTGCAAGTAAAAGAATGCATGCTTGCATGGCATGGGTAATTGATAGTCCGTTTGGAGCAAAGGGCAAATGCAAATGAGAGTTTCAGGTGTTTCATGCATTAAGGTCAAAAGATGAGTACTATGTACTTTGACATTTGCATGCATAAGTAATGAGAATAAAAATCTATAAGACGAAAAACTTTTAAAATGATACTAATTGGAATTATCTTGAAATAAGGTTAAAGTAATGTCATGGTCATCTCGTTAGCTCTCACTTTTTGCATATGTGATATCACGAGCTACGATGTGAGAAAGAAGGTGGTCATTTGGTTGATGTTCAAAAGCCAACCCTTGACCTGAACATGTGATTTTATATCTTGCTTGGTATCCTAGTATGGACAATTTCATTTTTAACTTTTATACGAATCTGATGAATGAGTTTTACCTAAAGGCAAGCCTATAAAGTGTTTCAATGGTGAGGACTAGCAACACCTTTAGTCTAAGTTTGAGTTTAACATCAAGTGCTGCCCAACTCAAAGTGAACTGCAGGCATGTTTGCATACACTACTTCAAAAATAGTAAAACAATGTAGTATTATGTATATTTGCTTATATTTTGCAACAACTTGAAATTTTTCATATTTCTTGGGTAACTTAAGTGATTTGTTGGTCACTTTAACTTTCAACATTAAATTATACGTGTAAAAAAAAATTTAAAACAAGTAAAGATGAAAGGCCTTTAATTCAAATATATAAAACACATAGAACATCTTTTATTAGTTGAGAAGATTAAAGTTTTTACTAATCTAATAATTCAGCAATTGAATTACATAATACAAATCATAGTACAAAAATATCAAAATAGGGTAGAAGCTAACATCTGTGTTTAGGCTTGCATGGTATGTCATCCATGCCTAGTTTATAATGGTCTGGTAGTCAAACATGCCTATCTTTTAGTCCATCATGCTCCTCTTGCTGGACTTTTGTATGTTCATCGCCATGTTTAATTAGCGGGGGCCATCATGTGGGCGGCGAGATATAGTAATAGGAAGTGGAACCAATATTAATTAGACCCTGGTATATCCCATATGGTGGCCACTGTTAATATTGGCTCATGATACATGGTTGTTGCATAGCTTTAATTAATACCTCATGCAATTGTCCCTAATATACATAAGTGGTTCTAGCAACACCCATATCTGACAAACTAGTATCAGCTTTTGCTGCGTTGTGGGAGAAAGTATGTCCTTCCCTGGATTATGCACTGTACTGTGTATCCTCCAAATGCATTTGCCTTATTAAGGCATTATTTAGCTCTCCAATCTTGTTTATAATGTGTTAGAGATTAGTTTCGTCAGTGCAATCATAGAATGACTATAATATCTCATTTATCTCCAAGAAATGGTTCCTTTGCATGTAATTAAATGAGAGAATTAGAATAATGAGATGAAATCTTTGGACATAAGAAACCATAAAAGGAATTATTACCAATAAATGATTAATAGGTGCTCATGAGCAGTATGGTCTGGGTGGCTCGATATGAGCCTATACCACTATAATTAGTCCTTCAATGTTTGCTCCCCACCATCAAGATCTTACACACCATGGATTATCGCTCCTCATCATCCCTCCCACATAAGTATGTGACATTGATGGTAAATCATCCAATCTATATCAACCTTACCACGATCGTCCACTCTAATGAAGTTCAGATCCATCGATTGAATGTCAGTAGTAGGTGAGAATCTAACTGTCGGTGAACTCGGTCAGGTAAATGCCACTCAACTCTCTTCAATATGATAAGTCGAACACAAGCTAGCTAGATCTTCCTACCTACAAAATATATTTTTGCTATACTTTCTTGGATACTTGGGCCATACGGATCACATATTACCTATAACAAAATTAATATATGTCATAACCTTTTTTTAATTTTAAGCATTATTTAAACGTAGCTTTAAATGAACTTATACTTGACTTTGAATAAGATTATCCAAGTCATTTCAATAATTTTTTATGTTTCTTATAGGCATTTCCCTAATCCATCCCTCATTCCATCTATAATATTCATAATACAATTAGTTTATATACAAGAGTAAGTGTAATAATATAGCTAAAATATTGATAACTACCTTCCTCCCACGCTATAGTACCTATGTAGCACCTCGGGATATGGTACAAGTAGTGTTGGTCTCCCAACATGGATGTGTTCCCAAGACCAAATTTGTAGCAAATGAACACATATAGCAATGTTAACCTGCTTAGGCTTGGTTGCTTGTGCTAACTCCCTGTATATTTGTGCTAAGATAGCTCCACCAATCAATTAAGTATTAAATAACTGAATTTCCTCAAAACGTGGGACGTATTGTACATGAATCTCATACTCAAATGTATATGGCAGAAATAAGCTACCAATCATGAACAACATGTACGCCCGAACATGCCTCGAAAACTTTATATCATTCAAATCAACATAGCAGTCCCTCCTGTAGGTCCACCACAGCTACCTCAGTGGCATGGATGTCTTCTTATGAGCCTGACCCATTCAAATTTAGAAGTAACTTGAGGATTCAGTGGATCGTCGCATGTAATATTTGGATCTGTATGATTGCCCAATAAATCATCATAGCAATATGGCCATGAATTCCATCACTTGCCAATTCCAACCACCAATGGGCTAACTAATGATGCTCCATCAATCTGTAGTCCCATAATCATCCCAACATCTTATAGTGTAATACTCATCTCCCCTACTACAAGATGAAATGTATTGGTCTGAGGAGATTATCTACCAACTAATACTGTCAAAAAGTGGTGATCAAGCTTAGTGTACGTCAACTGACAAACACAGTGCAATCTAGCTGTCCTAATGAATGCTAGGATCTTGTTGACATTGAAGAAGTCATTCTTGAACCATAGGCATGTGTGAGGCTCTTTTGAGAATAAGACCTACAAACTTATGTAGTATAAGACACAAAAAAAGTGAGAAAAATTGTTTGATTAGTATTTTATATAGTAAAAAAGGTAATTTAATTGTATAGAATGTGAGGTGATAAAGGTTTGGTAGTTTTTTAATAGTTGGTATTTTTGGAATTATTTATATTAATAATTGTTAATTATTTTTTAATGAGATTATGTGAAAAATTTGGGTTGTTATGTTTTAGGATTTAATGTGATTAAGTTTTTTAGGGGAGACCACTGATCATCTCAATCGATACCTCCAAAACGATTTGAAAATAGTTTGTATTTGAAAATAATTATTACATTAGATAAGTAAATAATAATTAAATAATCAAATAATCCCCAAAATAGAAAAAATTGTCAAAACAGCCAAAATCAATGACTGAATGAGATTTCAAAAAAAAATACCATTTTTTTTTGAAAAGATCAGGGGTATATAACGTTCAAAATCCGAGTTGAAAACGACGAAGATATGATTTTCTGAAGTTTTTAAACATAATAAAAGAAATTTTTAAATAGTGATTTTTTACTGTTTTGAAATAATCCGAAAATCTAAACAGAATTTTCACCCAAAAGTGATTTCAAGCTGTACAGATTTCCAAATACACCCAAACAAGGTGCTGTGCAAAAACTCCGACTTAAAACGATAAAGTTACGCAATTTCAAAGTTTAAACAATAAATTAAATATTTTTTAAAATAGTTGTCATAGGCTGTTTTTAAAAATAACTGCAGACAGATCAAAACTTCTTTAGCATAACCACTTTAAAGTGTGGCAAACTCAAATACGATTCAAATCAAGGGGTGTTTTCGTCGACAAGCGGTATTTCAAAACGGGAAAGTAATCAATTTGGAAGTTTACGACAAATAAAGGTAAATTTTGGCAATAGATTTTAAGATAATATATATATATTAAATAGAATATATATATATATAATCTATTATTATTATAGTATATATATATATTATATATATATATATATTTAGAATAATTATAAAATAAAGACTAATTTTAAAGTAATAAAACTTCGAAATTATGAAATAAAAATAATGATTCCTTCGTTAAGATATATATAATTAAATTAGATTGCTAATTAAATACTATTAAAGAGTAGTTAAAATAGATTACATTGTAGGAAATGGAATACATATTTAAAAAAAAGCTCAAAATAACTAAATAATAATAATAATCTAAAAAACATAATAAATAATCAAAAATATATAACACTATAAATATACTTAAAAATAATATACATAAAAATTACTATTAAATACCATTTAAATAAATAATTATAAAAGCCTATTTTTACTGTTTTATTATTAATTAAAAGGTATATTAATCCTTTTTATAAAACGAGGTAATAATACGCGAAATCGGAGCAAAAACAAATTTTCTGTGATTTTTCTAAGTTACAATAGTTTTAAAAATAATTTTTTATATTTTATTTAATTAAAAAAAAGGACGGTGGCTCGGTGCGGGACACGTGGCGGCAGCGTTAGGCTCCGCGGTCGCGTGCCAATGATTGGCACCACCGCCAACATTAGGCGATGATTGGCGGCGGCGGTTTCCACTTTGACCACGTCCAGCGACGGCCCGGGCCGGTTCGATCCCCCGCGCCGGTCTGGATTGACGACCATGATGGCGTCCAACCACGGGCCAGTGGAACGGCGGGGCTAACGCCTGAGCGTCAACCCAGACCCTGAAGCTCCGATCGTGACCGTCGATCGTGAGATCGACGGCTTGATTGACCATGGCTGATCGGGCGGCCTAATCCGCAACCCTAAGGGTTTTTTGCACGATTTCTTTCGATTGTGGTGAGATGAAATTGCACGAAATTAAACCTAAACTGACCTATAGCTTAACTCGAGCAAATCATGGGAAGTGATATGCTAGATTCATAAAACGCCCTATGTAGAGCTATTAAACACGAAGTTTTGTCTAACTAGGTTTAGAAATTAACCCACAAATACTCGATTGAAATCGAGAGATCTCAGCTGGTTGCACTTGTAGACTCCACTCTCCTATTTTGAAGAAGAAATCGCGAGCTCCTCGACGTCTAGGATCGCACGCAAAACACGATTGGAAGTTCCTTGGCCTCGGTTCGCCGAGATCTCGCCGCCGGCGATGTTTCCCATCCGTCGGGATTAGGTCGGGTAAAGGTGGAGGGAAGGTGCAGGAGCTCCACATCAAAATCTCAGTAGCTGGGTAAAATCTCTAGAGAAAGCAAGAGCAAAAAGATCAAAAAAGATTAATTTTTTATATTTAAAGATCCAAACCCCACACTCTCAACGTTGGGCATCTAATCCCTGCTAATTAGGAGTGGAAACCATCCTTTGGGGGGCCGTGGTTATGTTTATTTGTAATTTGATTGTCAATCATTGGGGCATTAATTTTGGGTATTATTGGCTCATAATGGGTCATATTTACCATTATACTTGGTTGACCAAGTCAAGGATTGACATTGGCAACCCATAGTCAAATAGGACCATGGGGGTGAGGGCTTTGAGCTCAAGATGGGAGTTGATGGATGTCGATTTTGATTTGTCTAAAGAGTCTTAATGGTCCCACCATGACCCAGTAAGGCACAGGATTTGGACCAAGTCAAAGTTTGACTTGATCAATTCCAGCCCTATTAGACCCATGGAATGATCGGCGAGTCAAAAAAGAGGTCAACAACCCTCCTCCATCACCTCCTACACCAAATTGCAAAGTTATAAATGTCAAGTATTTCTTATATTGGGGCAAATAGCCAAATGACCGTATTTACCACAATTTGATCAATCATCTAATTCTTTCAAGTCTACCCTTACTCCTAAGTACATTATCAAGCTCATAGGGCCTTAAAAACTTATTGATTAAGCTTTACTTAAGTTATAGTACAATATAAACATATTTTCAACTGATATGACAAAAATTATTATAAATATGAGTTAAATTTTATTATGGAATAGGTATCGAAAAAGAATAGAAATCATAATCATTTAAGAATAATTGAGTGAACACAGATAAAAAATATAATGAAGATAGACTCAAAAGAAGGAAACCATACTGATTAGATTCACATAATATAATCATAAGCACATTGTTCAATTGTGCGATGGGTGCTAATTCATTTATTATAACTAAAAAAACTCATTATAGTGCTATAAACCATCCTTTTTAGCACCCACAGCAGCAAAAATTAGGAATAAATGATATAAAACAAGTTGTGCTTAGATGGAAGCTTACAGCATTGTTTGCCCAACTTTCAGAAAAATTATTACACCTTGTGCCACTAACACTAGTGCTTTATGCAGATATGATCTATATATTAAAAATTGTAGAGATATTCAAAATTGGGAGGGAGTTTGACTTTAGCTATTGAGGGTGGTGAGTGAAGACACAAAAAGTGAGATTTTTTATAAGGAAATAAGAGGAATTGAAGAGGAGAAGTCCAAGAGATGTACATAAACCCAAAAGAATGAAAATATTAAGTCATTTTAGTATAAAAACCAGAAAAAATCACCTACAAAAAAAAGAGAGCCAAAAAAGGAGATAATTTGATATGTTAGAAGACAATAAAATCATAACCAAAAGGTATATACAAATGGAGATCCATAATATAGAATTCCTTGAAACAACCGAGCCAAATTCCAATTAGTCTTAAAAAGGACCCACCAAGATATAAGAACTACACATAGCAACCATAGCTAGAGAGCAAAGAATGAATAGAACATAGCCTAACTACAATAACTTGTATAACATCCCAGGAGACTTCTGAAGAAACAAAAAAAACAAAACAACAACTAAGAGAACAGGAAAAAAAGAAAACAGAAAAAAAAGAGGGCGAACTAGAAGAACAAATAAAAAAATAAAAGAAACCAAACAAAATAAGAACTAAACGTATCAGGAAAAGGAAAAACATGCACGAAAATCCTGCACCAGAACAATAACCAAAGGAAAGACAGCTAAGCACAAAAGTAGAAACCACACGGACCTCCAACCAAGAACTAGAGAGAAAAAGACAGATGAAACGCGGCATGGGACAAAAGAAAAGACAGAAGCAACAAGAAACATACCAAAAAACTTAAGCAATCGCTTCAAAAACCCAAAAATATAAGGCCAATCGACATACAAAAAAAATCACTAAAAACACCCAAACCAACCACCTTACAACATAACAAAATAATGAGGCCAATTCAAGATACATAAACACCATCCAAAAAAATGAAAGGTCTTCCAATAATGCAACCCAACCAACAAATACAAACAAAAGGCTTGCAAGAAGTATCCAAAAAAAACTAAAAGAACAATATTTTAGATAATTGCAATCAGACCTTAGCACCCCCAGCCCAGGAAAAAAGCAAACAAAGACCCGAAGGAAAGACCCAAGGAAAACAACATAACACAATCAAAAGAGCAAAAATAAATGACGCAACATCCAAATGAACAAGAAAAGGATTATATTTATGAAATAAGGCAATATCCAACTTGTTAGTCTTAAAAGACCATGTGAGGTACATGAAAGACCATTCACATTATATTAAATACAATAGATAGCAGCCACTTACCTTTTTTATGCAAGCAATCAACACACATAATCCCCTCACAGCCAATGTAAGTATAATAATAAAGATCAAAATGACTAAAAAGAGTCTTTACTTTCCATGACTAAAAAAAAAAAAACTAACATCAAAACCGATATGTACAGATACTAACATAATCAACATGAGAGAACTAACTCAATCCCATATGTTATGTATATTAAGATCCCTCAAATTGAAGCATACAAAGAGCTGTTTTCTAACTATAAAAAGATCACAAATGATTATCAATATTTCATTTTATCTCTTAGTTATTTCATTTTTATTAAAAATTTAATAATTTTCTAGATTTACCACTAAAATTTCAATTTAAACTATTTTTTCTCCTTCATTTATGTTGTAACAAAACAAAAATTTTCAATAAATTAGTTTCAATATGTGATATTTATGGTTCAAGATTATTTGAAATTATCTTGTGCTTCCTCTTAATCGTGCAATGGCAACACGAAACTTAAACTTTGCATCATTTAATGATTTTAGAGGGGATATTATCATGAATTGTAACATAACCAACAAGTTCTTATTAGTTAGCAATATAATAAATTAAAATACTCTCCATTTGATGTAAGGATTGAGGCAAAGAAAAAAATATGTGAAAGCATAAACGTATTAGATTTGCTTGTGATTTTCTTCGAGTTGATTGCAAGCTAAATATATATATATATATATATATAATATATATATATATATATATATATAAATATATATATTATATTTTAAATAAATATATTAAATATATAATATATATAGTACATATTGAAAGTCTTAATGATGTCGAAATATGATCTTGGGCTCTTTGGATTCTCCGTCGTCGAGCCGTTCGATTTCGATATAAGCATTCATCAAAACGGTTTGGTATCCAAATCGTAGTTTGAACCTTCCAACAGCGCTTCGAACCTTGATGACCCATTATGTCAGATTGATTGATCTTGGTGTCGTTGGGTTATGTATTTCAGACGTTCAGTTCTACTTAAAGCTTTTGCTGAAATCGAAGTTCATGGTCCCCAATTTTATTTTGAAGTTTTCAACTTTATTTGCCTCGATTTGTGCCGATCAAGATAATTTTTGATGATGTATAAAATTATTGCCGTGCTTGTTTTCTCATGTATAAATACGAAATTGCAGAACTTACTGTACATAGCTCGACGCCTTGTTCAACCAGATATATGAACAAAGATCAAAACTGTTCTGCAGACCATAGTGAATCACCATTCATTTAGCAAAAACCCACCCGTTTTTCTATGTTTTATCCTCGCTCTAAATTTCTCTTCAGTTTGTTCAGGTGAAGTTTATTCCCAGAGGTCTGCTTCAATTGCCTAGTCTCCACTGCATCAATCAGGCAATTGTTGCTCTCCATTCCTCTGCGCTCCCGTGGTTTACTGTCGCATTCCTGTTGGAGTCGTCTCCAGCGTCTCCGAATTTCTGAATTAGAGACATGTATGGTTCATACCTGCAGGAGAGTTGTGGGAAACCATCTATTGTAGTTCCATTCATTGTGATGCCGCTCAATTTTAGATGCAAGTTAGATTAATTAGATAGAGTTCCACCATCGATGACTAATACAACGAAGGGGAGAAGAGCGATGAAGAGGCTTGATGAATGCAATGCTTGGAATCTTAGTCAGCAGATTATATTCGATGCTTTTCAGAAAGAATATCAGAGGCCGTTTATAAGTCAAAAAGCAGTTCTTGAACCAGCAATGCAAGGACTGACCTGATTCGCAGAGCTTAAATTAGAACGCGGCAAAACTCTTTCTTTTGGATCTTCGCCAAAATACTAACATGGGCGTAGCCATGGTTACAGGCACCAACATGAAACCTTGTGCCTCGGATCACCCAAACAGCTCGGGAACCTGTTACGCTAGGGGCTTCACCCTAGCCGTCAACCGGGTGGCCTCACGCTTTTCGCCCGCAATCGCAACACGAACTCAGGGAACCTACCCACTAGGGCTTCCCCCTAGCCATTCATATCGGCAACAAATTTTTAAAACAAAAAAAAAAAAACAAGGGGGGGGGAAAAAACAAACAATACACCTGTCATCTTTTTCGACCATCATCAATACTCCAGGGAAGTTATTTTATCTCCCTCTCTTATCTTTAGTTGGTTATGTTTTTGGTCTTTGCCACTGGTGCTAAATCTCTTTCATTTTTTTGATTTTGGGAGGTTGATTTTGTTGTATATGCGATTAACGTCTTTCCTTCCACTCCTGAACTAAGTTTTTGGGTGGTAACCTCACAAAAAAATCTTTCAAGGATGTGTTTCGCCCGCTCTTCTTCCTCTGTGTATTTCTAAGATCAAAAGGCTTGTCCCATAATTGTTTCCCTCTCGTTGGATCTCAGAGGAGATTCCCAGGCATCAGCCGCTCCGCAGAGTTTTCATTGGTAGAACAGTTTTTTGGTCGTAGACCTCCTTTGGATGGAGACTAAGATTTTTCCTTCACCTAAAACTCCAACAAATTTTTAATATTTCTCTTGAATTCTATACATGTTTTAATAAACCGTTTCAATGAATTGGATTAGTAGCAGAATTTTTTTCAAGTTCATAACTATGTTAACTATTTCATAAGAAAAAAAAAATAATTTTTTTGAGATAAATCAAATGGTGTGCCTTTGTTTGACTACTTAAAGAATGTTTTTGTGTTTTATCTGGGTTTCACATTTCCCAGCTTCAATTACATTTTATTTTACCTACTGCATTTTTTATGGTTTGGTTCCATCCCTTTGCCCAACCCCCCTCCAATCAAAAAAATGCAGGTTAGCGTCTAGGTTCTAGGTCATCGATTCGAACTCTATATTTTAGTCGAACTGCCATCACCACAGAAATATCCTAATGACGTTTGGCTTGGCCCATAAAATTTTGGCTATTTCAAAAAGCTTTAATAAGTGAGTTTACCCTTTTTTGTGGGCCACTGTAAATGTATTGGTACATTGAATATTTTCATTTATATCCTCATTTGAGGAAAGCTAAATAACAAAAAGTTTAAGGTGGAGTAGGGGACTGCTGGTTAGTTCAGCATTGATTGACCCTACCCGATCCTACATCTCATGAACAATCCAATATTATTGTGATCTAGAAAATCAATGGGTGTTGAAATCTTGGTGTGGACATTCTAACTCCTTCGTTTGTTAACTTTGCTCTGGTAACTTTAATGCTATATTTTGATGTTTATAAATGGTAATTTGATAACCTGATTTTTTAAGTTCCTCTAAGGTTTCCTGTGTTAACACCTTCTTTAGAGAAATTCTAAGTGGTTAAAGGTTGTGGTAAGCTCTTTCGAGGGTATGATGTTTCTAACTTCGATTGTCATTTCTCTTTCTTTTGGAGTGCTTCTCTGCCTTTTACTCGCTCTCCTAAAAATGATAGTATGGCACAACGAGGAATGGGCTTCCATCTGGGAGTACTGGAAGACCCTATGCTCTTTTTGGAATGGCTAGCGTGCTTACTATCCCATCCATGTTTTGATATTGGGTTTCTAATGGATAAAAAATAGTGGAGGCGCAGAAGAAAAAATTGTAGAATTAACTTCTAATTTGCATGGGTTACTAGAGCTAATGCTTCGCTCTTAGAAAATGTTCCTCTTGTTTAGATTGTCATTGTCTTTTCTTTTGGAGTGCTCATGCTCTATTTTTGGCATTCTGGTAGTTGTGTGAGCGGGTTGCTTTTGTTGTGGTTTGGTGTTGTGTGTTGGCTTGGTTTTTTGATTATGTTAGTTATGACAGTTTTGACTATTTGTGTCCATGTTCTTTTTATTAGTTGTGCTATTGTTTTCTACTGATGCCATTTAGTGTGGTTGTGGTGGGTTCTTGCTATGTTTATGGCTAGGTGTGTTGTGGACGTTGGTTGTTTTTACTCCCCTATTGTGTGGGGTTGGGTGTAGGTTGAGTGCCCCCCTTTGTTTTTGTTGTTTCTTATGGGATTTTCTTTGTTCTGTTTCCTAATCTGATTTTTTTTCTTTTGTGAGGCTTTCCTAATCTGATTTTTTTTTGTTGTTCAGCCAGTGGTTCTTCTTTCGGTTTTGATTTGCTAGTTTTATATGTTGTCGTTGTTGTTGATCATGTTGAGTGGTTTTGTTTCTTCTCTATTATTGTTGTTTCTAGAATAGTTGATGTTCTTTTGTTTGTATCTTTTGATGATGTTTTATTCCCTCTTGCCTTTAGAGATTCATTTTTTTGGCAGGTAGGTGGTATGCTAGCCCGTTTGCTGATCGTCTCTTTTGTAGCAGCATGAGATTTTTAATTAGGTTTATCTTTTATTGTTCTTGTAATTAGATGGGATCTTCGACTCTAGATTTTTTTCTCACCTTTTGATGTAGCTCTTTTGAGCATTAGCAAGGTTAAGATTCCTTTTAAGAACTTATATTTTTAAGCCCGTTGGAAGTTTTTTAACCCAAAAAAAAAAGTGAATCATCAAGTCAACATTATGAATATCAAGTCCACAAGCAACATCATCTGCAACAATCAAAATGCCAACCGACCTTCCAAAAAGCCAGCAAGTGTTCTCTCTCTCTCTCTCCTCTCTCTCTCTCTCTCTCTCTCTCTCTCTCATCTCTCTTTCTCTCTCTCTCTCCTCTCTCTCTCTCTCTCCTATCTCTCTCACTCTCTCTACTCTCGCTCTCTGGTTTTGGGAAATCATCCATGCCAAGGCCTCAAAAGGAAAACTCCTATTCATAACATAAGCCAAATGATAAGCATCCCATTTCGTGTGGTGAAAGCCATGCATTTACTCCTTTAGCATTGGCCCAAGAATTGATAGTTTTCCATAATTATCTGAAGCAATTGAAAAAGACTAATACCTTCAGCTAACTTCTGGTCTGAGTCACCCCAACGAGATCGATTGCAGAAGGATTATTACGGAGAAACATCAACTTTGGCATTTTTGTGCAACTTATCCAAAATCACTTTCACATCTTCAGTAAAACCAATAGCAAGCATCTGGTCAGCCACATCAAGACCAAAAAATTATACCTCAAATAAATTTCGGGCTCCTCTATTAAATAAAACAATAACTCTGCCAGGAATGCCAACTATAACATCTATGCCTCTATTAAATAAAAAAAATACTGACCTGATTTCCTGATATTGTTCTCACCCTTGTCGAGCAAGTTCTTCTTTTGTGAATAATGTTGTCATAATAGGAATCCCCCCAAAACCAAGATATTTGCCTGTTCCAGTATAGCTCTACCAATCATGTCATGTCCTTGCATTATTGTGTTCAAGAACAAATTTTTTTTTCCTACCCATCAATGCTTTAGCTTGGTTGATGGTGGAGCACGATTGGTAATTCCTCCAACCCGTGCTCGAATCCCCACGAGCGCAACACCTCTTCATGAGCCCAGTCAAGTGCGGGCCAGGAGGTTCATGAGTGTGGGTGCGACTCTAGGTCAGCCGAGGATTAATCATGCTGTCAAGTGCACTTTCGGAGGTGGCAGCGGGTGGATACCCCCTCCCAAAAAAAAAAAAGAACGGCGGCCACGTGTATTCTTTGGCAAGCTATAAATAAATAATTTTTATGCATTGATTTTATGTGCATCAATATTAAAATAATTGATTTAGAATTTATTTAATTTAGTAAATAATAATATTAGATGCAGTATCCTAACATAAATTGTTGTTCTAGTGTTTCAAAATAATCACCTCTAATATAATAATGTTTGGAACGCTTGGGATAGCTTCTTTCTTTTCTAGCCTTCGAATGCCACAAAAAAATATTTTAATTGATAAAATTTTTGTCAGAACATAGTATAAATTTTATTAGGAGCATTGTATATGTGTTAAATTTTTTTGAGATTTACGAAAAATAATTTTGACCACTAAAGTTTATATTATATTAATATCACAAAGTTAATGATAGATAAATCTCATCATTTTAAAAATTGATTATAAATCTCACTATTTTATCAAGATCACCTTTTTTGGGTGATGGCACCTTGCCTCCCTAGATTCCTTCTATATTAAGTTTCCTTTTTATGTCTTTTTTATGATAAATAGGAGGGATCTTGGCTCGTAGAATTTATTTTTCTTTTTTGCTATAGCTCTTTCGAGCTTAACTAAGCATTAGATCCTTATTTAATGCGTAGGCCATGAGTTTTCCTCCTAAAAATAAATAAAAAAAAAAAAATAAATTCACAACTACTTAGCCCTTATAAGAGTGGTGATTTTATGTGCTAATGAACAATATTGCATTTATTATGTCCCAGCATTTAGTAGTAAATAGTATTTTATATTGATACAAGACTAAGCAAAATAGTAAACATACAAAATTAATAGTCAAATCCAAAATTTTCTAATTACACAAAGAAAAAAGTTCCACCAAAAAACTTGTCAAAAATCATGCATATTATGTTCAAACAATGCAACCATATTCTTGTAGATAATGTGGAGCAAAGAATGAGCCAAAATAAAAAAATAAAAATTTAAATCAATGATTTTAATATTGATGCATGTAATCTCCTTTCTTTTGTTGGGGGTGGGGGACTATATGGGGCTTACGCTTTGATTAAGAAAAAAGATTACAAGTCCTTAGAGGGACCAATAGCTCACTAACGCTCAAAGGGTTACAGTAAAAAAAATCAAAAAGATCCTAAGAGCCAAAAATCCCTATCAATTAGAAATTAACCAACTAAAAATTAGAAGAAAAAAGGAGGTCAAAAAGAAGCCAACCCCAAAAGCAGCCTCAAGTTAAATAGAGATTCTGCACAAAAGACGATATTCCAAGAAACCAGCAGGGAACACTGAAATTAACTAGTAGCACAGCCAACAAAGATACATGTCCAGCAAGTGAAAGCACAACATATAGCTGTAATAGAATGACTGGTCAAGACAGCATCAACCAATACCACAGAGGTTCCAAACACATTGCAGAATTTGAAGCAAGCCACAAAGCCAGAAAGTGAATGATACAGCTGCACCTCCAATGGCCCAAAAATAACCAACAAACATCAACACAGAAAATGACCAAAACCCAAAAGGAAAGAATAGTGGATAAAAACAAAGCAGGTCCACCATACATCTACAACAGCCACGAATACGACAATAGAGACCAATAGAGCAGCATCACCAACATATACCAACCAGCATGAAGACATCAAACATGAAAGAGCAAAGACTAACTGAGATAAGAAATTGAACACACATCATAAAAGAAAACACAACACTAAAGAAAACCAGACATAATAAAAAAGGAAAACCAATAATGATGAACATAATCTCTATTATTGAACAATAATGGATTCCAAATAGTGGCTCATTATATATTTTGAAAAGACTAATGCCATACTCATTTAAGTAATCATATATTATTTGCATATATCCTTTTTTTTTTAGATTTTAATAACATATATTATGTTATTCAATGATACTATCTTTTAATGTAATTATTTTTATATAAATGAGCCTCACTCTCACCCTATAAATAAGAGATCAAAAGGCAAGTCTAAGAGAACAATAACCATATTCGAGCAACAAAATCACATATTTTCTAGTATTCCACTCCCCCTCCCCTCTCGCTTTTTCTTATTCTATGCTCTTATTAAAACCCATGTGATATGATTGGGTATCATTCACAAGTAAATTTGGATCCAATATCCTAAGATATACAAGTCCTTATAAGGACCAATAGCTCACTAACGGTCCGAAGGGCTACAAATAAAAAGAAAAGTCCTAGAGCCAAAAGTCTCTATCAATTACAAAATTAACAACTAAAAATTAAAAGAAAAAAGAAAGGTCGGGAAGAAGCCAAACCCAAAAGCAGCCCTAAGCTAATATAGGGGTTTTGTCATCAAAAGACAATATTCCTAAGCCACCAGTAGGGACACTGAATTAACCCAGTAGCACAACCAACAAAGATACAGACCAGAAAAGTGAAAGCTCAACATATTGCTTCAATAGAAGGATTGATCACAGAGCAACATAAAATACCACGAAGGTTCCAAACAACTTGTAGGACTTTGAAGCAAGTCAGCAGACCACAGAAGAGGATGATACAGCTGCACCTCAAATGGCCAAAAAGAAACCAACAAAACATCAACACAGAAAACAACCAAAACCGAAAGGAAAGAATAAGATAAAAACCAAGCAGATCCACCATACATCTACAACAGCACGAATATGATAATAGAGACCAAATAGAGAAATGCATCACCAACAGACACAAACCAGCAGGAAGACAACAAATTGAAAGAGTAGAGACTTAAACCAGATAAGAAATTGAACACACACATAAAACAAAATAAGACTATATAAAGAAAACCGACACAAGAAAAAGAAAACCAATAAAGATGCACATAATCTCTTATTATTGAAGAATAATAGATTCTAAATAGTGGGCTTATTTATATATTTGGAAAGATCTAATGCATATCTAATTTAAGTAATCATATATTTATTTGCATTCTCTCCTTTTTATGAAAAGATTTTATTAGGAGATATATATGTTATTTATGGTATTATACCTTTTAAATGTAATTCTTTTTATATAAGTTTTGCCTCTACTCTAACCTATAAATAAGAGATCAAAGGCAAGCCTAGAGAAACAATAACCACATTTGAGCAACAAAATCACATAGCTTCTAGTATTCACTCCCCCTCCTCTCGGTTTTTTCTAGTTTTATGCTTTTTTGTTGAAACTCAATATGAGTTACGTTTGGGTATCATTCACAGGCAAATTTGGATATAATATCCTAAAAGGTGTTAGTGAGCAAGGAATGATGCCAAGACTACAAATCAAGCTTTACAAATAAAAAATAAGGAGAAAGGGAGATTTTAATCAACTTATATATACTTTTAACTTTTAATGGTACTTACTTGCTATATGATTAAATTATATATTCTAGCCACTATGAGCAATCATTTTGTTTGTAATTAATCAGGATTATTTTTTAGATGTGAATAAAATATAATTTCATAATCTTTATTTTAAATATAAAAATATTGCAATAGCAAAAAAGAAGAAAAGTAACCAAAGGATACAGTCTTTTCTTAAAAAATCATAGGTTTTTTAATGCACCCTTAATAATGAACTCATTTATTTTTTATTTCGGGTCAAAAAAAGGAGAATAATTAATTAAATATAGATAGCACTTTTACTCATTAAATGATTTGAAAAACAAAGTATTCAAATTAAGATTTAGAAAATATGTATAAATCAATCCAATTTATTAGTTTTATATTATTAATGATTTGGCATCATGTATTGTTAGTTTATAACTAGAGTCTTTTTTATCATATAATATTGTTGCGTCCTGGAGTATTCGCGGTC